>JAJKFL010000004.1:34106227-34706227 GCA_021186555.1 Reticulitermes speratus
CGACTGTGGATATTTCAATTTTATTCCTTTAGACAGTTTGGCTATGCTCTACAGCCAAAACATGTAGCTGTTTTATACAGTAAATAAACAGTTGTGTTGAGACTGAAAAGTACTATGCCTTTGATAATAATGACTGACACAGAGGGTTCTAAATATATATGTTTTATGTAATTATAAATGTATGTATGTACGTATATACGTAAGTATGTATGTATGTTTATTTGTTTGTGAGAGAATGAGAAGAGAGAGAGATGGAAGTGTGGCATTTTAACACGCTGTCATTACCAAGACATACTGTCGACAATAGATAAATGTTACATGATTACGTGGCGAAAAGAACGTAACAAGTAAATACATAATTTGTGTTCGTCACCAAATATAATTAGTGTTTTCAGAGCAAGAGGATCAGATGGGCGAGGGATTAGAAAAGTAAGAAACACATACAGAATTTAAATAGCAAGCCTGAAAGAAACAGCCATCTTCAGAGACTTGAGTTATTCCACATAAATGGCAGGGTATGTCTAATAATAAAATTATACACGTAGAAATTAGATTTAAGGAAAAAAAAGACTGAATTTGACTGTTTAAGGATTGGGTACAGTGGCGGTCTCTTGCGAAGACTTGAAAATTCGGTTTCCATAAACAGGAAGAATTTCTTGATAAGTGGCTAATACTGTCCCTTACTCAAGAGAATTCAGTTGACCTGCACAGCGTGGGTAGAGTCTCTTAACACTTGCGACGACGGTCCGGGGAAAACATATAGATCTTGTCAAAAACATGAACCTCTATTACTGCCTGACGTAATTTGTTTTTACTGGTTGCCATTTATTGGGTGTTTCGTGTGTAACAGGCTATAGTCACATTTGTGCACAGCTCTATCCACACAGAACACTACAAAAAATAACTGTATTATCTTACACGCACAAAACACGACTGCACTTAAGCCCAATGTATTTTAAATGGAATACATCTGTTATTGGTCACAAACAAGGGACGGTCATCTTTTCTCAGCCCAAACCCCTGCCAAGGCCAACTGCAAACTCCACAGTCAGTAACAATAATTGTACAAGAAGAATACTTTTCCATGGAGCTAATTATAACCTACACACAGTGACTATTAAAAAGCCTTACACACAAAATATAGCTCTTGATAAGGCAGGTATTTTGTGGACTTATTGCAATTAGAATTCAAATGTTCTCTTTTCATTTCCATCCCCTATTTATAATGCTACATGAGGTTAAATTAACGAATAAAGGTTCTCATGACGTAATGACCACTCAGCTCAAAAGACTGTGAGCCTTGAAATGTGTGTTTGTGTTTATTTAGTTTAGGTTTTTTCTTTTCACGATTTTATGATCACTCATGCTTGAAATTTTTATAAAAGCAGTAATGATATAATAATGAATGTTAATGTTTTATAATTAATATTTTTAAACTAAATATAATGAGGTGTGTTCATTCTAACGTATGTGAAAACTGGCCAAGTTTCATCAAGCAGTAAGCTTTTGGTATGTGTTCGGTTCTAATCTTGATGTGGAAGTGCCATAACCAAGACATTATGTGATGTTCCTTCTTTCTTCCAGACATTCTAAGACAATGTCTGAAATAAGACCACAAACATTTCATTCCTCTCCCTTTATATTTTATTTAGTAATCATCCTGCCTTTCGATCCTATGTAACTTAGTTTAAGCTACTGACAACTTCGTTAAATAATCCACAGATAGGTAGGTAAATAAAGAAATAAATGAAGTCTCGAGATCTGCACTCTTCTGAGATATTATGCGGCGTTGTGTGGTAATTGTTTACTGACGTTTCGGGACAATGTATCGGTCCCATCTTCACGGGTAAAAAGTCCGAATAGGAAAGAAAGCCAGCAACCTATAACGTAAATTCATGGAAAGTGCGCGTGGGGTAGCAATCAGTAGGCGTGATGACAGCCAATAGGGTGGAACCAGGGTGAGATAGCGGTGGATAGAGACAACGTAAAGTCTTTTGTAAAGCTTGCAATTACATTTATTTTAGACAACTCAAAACGTCCTTTAGAACTTAAATGATTAGTCTTAATGTAAAGTGAAAGTTTTTATACAATTCTAAGAATGTGCTTGTTGGCGTTCCCAAATTATTTAAATGAATTGTTTTCATTAACGCGTATTTAATGTAAGTGTATTGCTCATACTATTTGCAACAAAATTGTCTCCATATGTTTTTTGGAATATGTTTATGCGTAAAAGTCTCAAAATACGTACATAAATATATAGTTACATGAGTTATAAAAACACTTCCATCTTATTAAAAAAAAAAGAAATATGGCCATAAGTTCTGAAAAAAATTAGAAATTATACGTCAATCCTATGTTCCTTATTATGATTGGGTGTAGAATTAATGGAATATTTGGAGAAGAAAAGTTATTGTAAGGTTTTCCGTGACTAACTGATTCCATCCGTTTTGTTACGTGTAGGTAGCCTGACTCTTTGTTTCCTGCGGACCCCAAGTAATCTTTGTACGACGTTTCGAAACAAGCATGAGCACAATTACTGTCAGGACATAAGGGCAGTATCGGTACAAACATAAATTATCACGACAATTCTCAAACCAACTTGCTATGATACGTATGCCTATCTTTAACTAGTTTATGTTGTTCTTTAACTAATTCAGGACCTCAACACTGCAAGTTCAAAGATTCATAAATGCAAATACTTGCACTCCCCATCGAACTGTATAAACATTTCAACCGAACTGGTTGGCTCGGTGGTGCAGTTCTCTGCTGTTGCCGACTGGCCTATCATTTTTCGTGAAATTTCTCATCTCTCTCCGTGCACGTTACACAGACACCATTATCACAACGTAATCACGACTTTTCCCGAAGTGTTCCCTTCCATTAGTCACTAAATCATCTTTACAGGCCCCACCGGGAGACAGAATAGCTCATTCGGTGTAGTGACTAGGCTACGGGCTGGACCTCGACGTCCGAAGAATCATGGTTCAATTCCCGTGAGGGAAAGAAAACTACATATTCCCCAAAACGTTCAGACCAGCTTTGTGGCCCACCCAGCCCCCCAGCCCGACTTCAACGCTTAACGATAGGATATTCCCCGGGGGGTTAAAGCGGTCGTGGCGTGAAACTGAACACTCAACCCATCTAGTGTCCAGGTTTATAATGAATGGAGCTGTATACACATTCCCCCATACGACTTCATGTAATTCGCAAGAATAACTTTTAAGTTTCATAAAACAGGCCCCGAAGTTGGCAATGAACGATGTTCCACAGCTCCTACTAACCGATCTAGTATCTGTCATTCATTACTTTGCCTCTGTCACGGAATACAGCAAATGCATTTCATATTTGATGGATGCCTGTATGAATGAGATAATGGTTGTCGAAATGAGGGCATGAATGCATGTCAGTAGGCTGTACCTTCAGATACAACGTTAAATGGTAACAAAAGCATGCTATTGGAGGGAATAACAAAGGACTTCATTTACACTTATTTATATCTGTCATTATTTCAGGCATTTAATTTGAAAATCAACACCCCACTGTCTGCCCTGCAGGAAGCCTATATGCAATCCCGATTGTGCATGCTATTACCGCCGACAGTCTGTAATTAATGACGTCAATAGGTTTACTGACATTTCAGGTTCATGGGACGGAAGAGAGCCACAGCCTTCTAGATGGACGCGTCCAGTTCCCACATAAAAAATTCTTCTTTTCTAATCGAATTACATAATCACTTTCTCATTTCACAGTCAAATTAGTCTCGGTTCTTTTGTTGAATCGGAAGATAATCTGCAGCTCTTGGAAAGGGCACACGTAATGTGCTGCTTTATGCATTGCTGCAGCGATGTGCATCTGTTTCAATTTTCCGACATTTTTACCTTAGAAAAAGAAAAGTGTAATATGCGTGGGAGGTCTCTTCTATATTAGTTTTTGAATCAGTTGACTCATATTCATTATTCATATCAGACTTTACAATTTGAGGTCACACAAACACTGTACTTTTAAATCTTTAAGAAATGTAATGTAAAAATTTCAACATAAGAACGAAAGCGACACTAGCGCCACTTACGAGTATTTTATGGAGTCCTGAAATTATACAGGAGTAACGAAATTATTTTTGAAAAATAAAAAATAAACATCTTTTTTAGAAAAATTAATATTTTTTTTCTGACAATACCTATTGAAACGTTGGAGCAAGACGGGTGAAATTTGGTACGAACACCGCAAACATTGCTACAAATTATGTAAGAAATATTGGTTGTAAACAGTGACGTAGGCAACCGGTCCTTCCCCCTCCCCCCCCCCCCCCCCCCCCGATATAATTATTATCTAAGTTACTCCCAGATCTCATGGCAGAGATCCAGAATACTGCCTTCTGTCAGAAGGACTGAATCACGTCCGAAAGACCCCACAATATATTTTAGCATTCTCTACGTGTGAGGACCTCCCTTACCCATAGGACCCCTCGGCGATGCGGGGTCTGGGGGGCCTTACCTATGTCACTGCTTGTAGTACATTTATTAGCATGGTGATACAATCCCTCCAATACTGATACACTTTGTTGATGTCTTGCCTTTAACAATTACAAAGACAGGCTAAAATAGAATCGAATGGCTTATAGGCTTAGAGTGAAAGCTTCCGGACATGCAGTCAACTCACACACCAGCCACGCAATCTCCACCTACACACTGATATTAACAGTTTGAAGTGTGGTGCTAAGTATATGTACCAATTGCTGAAACATTTAAAACTCTGAATTTTTTCCACACAGTGGATATAGAGTATATGTTTTGTAAGATTGTTTTAATCAATTTGATTTCCATTAAGAGAATTAACCCATTGGTCTTTGTAATTGAGAAGGTCTGTGTTCTTTTTCAGGTAGAAACTGAATTTTTATGTTAATTTCAGTTTTAAAGGCGTTTGTTATTTGCAACATAATACATACGTCCTTGTGTGCAAAGTAGTAAAAATAATTTTTTTAATAAGATGGGAGTTACAAGTGTATATTTTATTCGTTCGTCAGTCACACCCAAAATCTGTATTATACACGTTTTTACTTGTCAAGTAGTTTCGGCTCAGCAAAGAGCCATCATCAGGCCGCTAACAACATTACAAAATGGAAAGAACTGTATATTATAGGAACATACAGGGTTTCCATTTTTATATTTTTTGTTAATGGCCTGATGATGGCTCTTTGCTGAGCCGAAACTACCTGCCAAGTAAAAACATGTATAATACAGCTTGTTGAGTGTGACTGACGAAGTAACAAAATATGCACTTGTTATTAATACGCCAACGTGGATGTTATACATTAATAAAATAGGAGTTAGTAATGTACAGACGTCGTTTGGTGTTACTCGCGCAATCCCGCGTTGAAGTCTCCAAGATTTGCCGCTCTGTTTCACTAGGCCGATAGCCTTCCATTCTCACACGTCATCACATTTACTGTACACCATGCTACCCAACAAGTTGATTGAAGCACTAACGCTTCTAACTGCTAATAGTGACGCATCTGTTCAAACCCGACCGGGACAGTGGCTACCGTGGCTAACGTTTTTCGTCGTTTTCCTCATCCCCCCCAGAGAAATGTACTGAAGATAAATAAAAATGAGTAAACATGGTTACCTCTCCCAGTGGGTACAGAAATAACAAAGACAAATATAATGGCAGACAAAGGGATCTAGTGTAATGAATTACTCAATGGTTCTCAATGTCCTGTCTTTCGTCTCGCCTGTCATATTGTCAATGAACTGCAGCCGCGCCACAGTGAAAACAATGCTTATATTTTTACATTTTAGTATTTTATTAGCCATACATGGAAGGGGCCGATCCCAGTGGCCGCGCGGTCTAAGGCGTGGGTCTGCGGCCGCTCGCTTGCTGAGATTGTGGGTTCGAATGCCGCCGGAGGCATGTGAGAGTTATGTGGTCAGGTAGAAGTCTCTGTGTCGGGCTGATCACTCTTCCAGAGGAGTCCTACCAAGTGTGGTGTGTCTGAGTGTGATTGTAAAACCTCGATAATGAGGGGTCCTGGCCCACTAGGGGCTGTTGCACCATTGGAAAAAAATTACATGAACGTTATAATTTGCGCAATGTAACGTCATTCAACTAAGACAGAACACGATATTCGAGCTCATCACAGCGGTAACTAGTAAGACTGCATTGTAACGCCACCCAGAAATTTCAGGTGAAGTCGATTACTCCAAAACGAGGGCAAACATCTACCACACTGCACGGTATCACAACCCGGAACACCAAGGTCTTAACTACATCAGCTTTAGTCATGTAAATAAAGAACACGTACAGGCCTACTTCACAGTGACTAAGGTAAGGTTTGGACGTCCGAAGAATCGTGGTTCGGGTCCTGGAAATGGAAATACAGTTATTTCTTTTCGGAAGCGTCCAGCATATCTCTGTATCCATCCATTTCCTTATTCAATGGGTACTAGGGGCTTTTGACAGGGAGTAAAGCGGTGGAGCATGAATTGAATCATTCAACTCCAAGGGCCGAAGTTAAGAATGGGTGAAAGCCATATCTCCACTTTTCAATGTATCTTCATGGACAGCACAGAGAAAAATTTATATATCTCTATTGAAGTTATGTTTAAGCTGATCTTTTATTGAATGTAGGCCCAAGTTCAAAATAAACTTCCCTATGTAGTAGTGTAATTACATGTTTGTCGTTCGCACCATTATAGACTATCGGTCCATAAGATAAAACGGATTTATACCTAAACACAACTAATAATGTACTGTTTACAATTAAAAATAACCCCCATAAAAAATTAAAGTTTTTCAAACCAGTACTAATGACTGTATGTCAATATCACTTGTAGTAGGTTCATAGTCGTAAAATTTGTTAATTGAAAACCCACCTAGTTAGTAACAAATCGAAAATGTTTACGTAAATGCTTGCACGATATATTTTTGCATAGTAATCTCTGACTTTCTTATAATCATCAGAAATTCTTACAGTATCAACATTGTCACCGCCACCAAAGGTATCATATCAGTCCCTTTTAAATAAAAGTAGACTTTTGATTGGACAGCCGTAATGTCTCATATTTTTCACTCCCTGCAGGTTAAGTTCCACCTATAATATCTTATACAGGCACAGAGGGGCAGTAGAGGTATAGCTCTAGCCAGACTGCACCTCGGATCTAGATGGGGTGGGGGTGGTAAACGTTATACCACTGCTACTTTACCTCTGGGAAAGAACCATTGCACCATTTTACAGGAGGCTGTGTGGGCCTCAGGGTAGGTCATACATACATATACATTCTCTTACCCCGATCGGGATTCGAACTCAGAACCGTACATCATGCACGAGTCCCTATACCGATTGAGCTATACGAGCCCGGATCGTTAACGATACAAAGGGTAAAGGCGCTAGGAACGTGAATAAGACTACCTACGTCCTTCTAGTGCCGAGGTCACACTGTTTAGCTTCAACTCTCCTGTAGGCTACGTCTTGGCGACTCAGTTCGTGCCTGTAAATTATACCATTCAGTTGATTTCACTGAAGCCAGCGGTGTATTTCTAAGAGTAATGACGACACAAATGGCCTTTGTAACTCGTAATATAGGTCAGCACAGAAAATGTTTCAAAGAACGTTAAATGGTTTATGTAAATGTAGCAATAAAATGGTTGTTTAAAGTGGTACAAAAGCAGTAACCAATTTCACACAAACACTGGCCAGGCAGGTACCAAGATCTAAAGCCTCGCATGTAAGTGATGTTGCAATGAAATCAAATGGACTTACGTAAATTGTTCTAAATCATGCATCGTGAAACATGGGTCGTTTGATCAGCTTCATGATACAGAGTGTTACATAATTCGTTGTTGGCGGTGTACGTTTAATATCTTGTCTTTATTAAATTTGATATTCTGTTTAAATAAATGTCTCTGATGGTAAGGAAACAAATAAATGTCTGTGACACTAGACAGTGCCTTGGTTGACGTATTCTACAAAACAACATTAGGATTTAATATTTCTCGTATTTCATATACTTGCTGCATAAACTACATATATTTATCACCCGAGTATGAATCATGTAATTAAGACCTGCCAATGTTTTTTTTAAAATTCTTTCTTGATTTGTGTAACGACAGTTACTGACTGTATGGATATTTAACAACGGATGAGAGATGACTGTGACTATTAAATGCGAAATTGAGGATTACTGTCCATGCAAAAACATCACGAAGAATTACCCCGGAAGGTTTTCTTTCAATTATCAAATTAAATTTATGCTTTTCTATCAAAATTACAGCTTACGTTCTTTCGGTATATAAGCTTAATTGAAAAGAAAAATACTCAGAACTAAAGTTATTTGAATCCTGTGAATACATTTTAAGCTTTTAGCACGACCCAGTGCTTATACACAGAAGGAACACCCTGTATTTACATCTTCCATTACTTCAGGCAACCCTTGTGTTATACCTGTTTGGTTCTTGCCTATCCTTTACATTTCTCACACACGTGCAAATTTAACTTCCTGATGTTGGTTACGTATCTTGATAATCTGACAGTTGCTCAGATACTCAAATAATCGCACGGTGTTTATGGAAACCGAAGGTTTATCTCCGTGTTCAGAAGACTCTGCTTTCGGCTTCTATGTTCAGCCAGTTGAATCCAGCCCACACTTCTGCCCCTTATTTATTTGAGTTCAATTTTAAGATCCTAAGTGTTCTCTTTTCTTTAGTCCTCTCGAAAATAATTTGTGTGAGTTTATCCATGCGTGCTACATGTTCCGCTCCTCTAAAAACTTTGTTCTAATAATACTAAATGAACAGTACCGATAACTGACCTCAGTTTAATGCATCTTATCTTCCCATTACTTTACACAAAGACCTGACCATCGCTCGTCACACCATGGTCTTTACAGTGTGAGGCGGGTCACTTCCAAGTGCCTTCGCGAGTTTTAAACTGTTCTATGTTAATATTTCAACAAATCAAAAATGAGATGGGGTGGGTTTATGACATCTATGGGGAAAGCCGAAATGCATACAGGTTATCATGAGGAACCTGAAGGAAATAGTCATTTGGAAGAACTAGACATAGACGGGAGGATAGTATTAAAATAAATATTCAGGATGTAGGAGTGGATTTGATTGATCTTGATCAAAATAGACAGATGGCGGGCTCTTGTGAATGCGGTAATGAGTCTTCGAGTTCAATAAAATGCAGGGAATTCTTGACTAGCTGAGGAATGATCAGCTTTTCAAGGGTTGTGCTTCATGCAGTTAGTTAGTTAGTCAGTCAGTCAGTCAGTTAAAGCTAACGTACACAGAGACAGTTATTCACACGATCGGACACTCCTGAATGTTTGTCAATCCAATCATGTGACCTAGGATCTCAAATTTTTCGCGAAATTTTTAATCTCCCCATGTAAATTCTAAAGTGCCTGAAGCAATCGCTGTCTAACTAAATCCTTCGTCTTCAACCACCCGTAATTCACGTCAGCTAAACTTCGCATAACACTAGTGTCACAGTGAAAACACTCTGCCCACTATTATACGGAGTGCTGCAAAAGCCACTTGACACTTTATGTCTAACAATAGGAAGGCGGGGTGAAGCGCTTTTGCGCCACTCTGTATAACAAGATTTTTACAAATCGGACTCCTGTCTCTTCAATAAGACGTCCGAAAATTTACGTAAATATTTCAGTCTTCCTATTGAATCCACGTAAGTAAATAAAACAAACCGAAAAGAAAATTCATGTCGAAGACTCTTTGAGTCCTCAAGTGCAATTGTAGCCCATAAATGTCCAGCTTATGGACAGCTAAAAGATATCACACAACGATGAACTCCCTGCTTTACATACGCGCGATTCTTTAAGACGGCAACAGCTAGAAGACTAAGAAACATGGAGCAGATAATTACAATGGGGAGACAGTAAATACACACAGAATCTTGTGTAAGCAATCTCTTGAGAAGTGACCACTTGGGAGAATAATATTAAAATGGATCTTAAGGATGCGGTTTGTGAGGACGGGAAGTGGCTGAAACTGTCTCGGAATTGTGTCCAGTGCTTGAATACATGAACTCTGCTTCTATAGGGTTGCGTGGTTACATAAAATACAATTTATTTCTCCGAAACGTCCAGATCGGCTCTGGTGCCCATCCAACCTCATATTCGATGGGTAAAGGGGATATTTCGCTGGGGGGTCAAGCGACCAGAGGGTGAAAGTGACAAATCACCTTTATCTAGTAGCGAAGTTAAGAATGAGTGGTGTTCTACCTGCACTCCCCCCATACTCCAGCATGGCGTTCACAGGGACAAATTTACGTTTTTAAAGCTCTCGTATAAATGTAAAAAAAAATCCCTGAATTTGAGTGGAGGGATTGAGAAAATTACGAAAATAACTTCAGCGTTCCACAGTCGGTATTGGAATAATTACCAACGAATATGAGCCAAAAAAAAAAAAAAGGTACTTCTGTCTTAAGTCTGCATTAAACACCCTGTATATCTTGTGAAGTGTATGTTCTATCCACATTTGGTGTTAATATTTTCGTTTACGGGCGGCAGGTGGGTGTGAAAACATTTAATTAATTATCTTTGGTTACCTGACTTATTCAACGACTGTTTGATGCGAAGAACTAACAACTACTAGTTTTTGTTTAAAAAAAAAAGTACAATGCAGAATTGTTCCTCCATCCCATTCTCCTGCAACTTTCACTTTCATTGTACATGACACAGGACCTCCCTTGTGCTTACCTTCTTGCAATGAATTACACTGTGCAGTGATCAATGGTTCCTACAACTGGAGACTGTCAGATCGTGTTACTGCATAATGCCTGCACACGTTTCATTCTCTGTAGACACACGTGGAAGATGCACTGAACCGCTTGAAAAAGGTTGATTCTACACGAAAGATTTTATCATTGTCCTTTTATCAGCAAGACTGAACGAATTTTGCGAATCAAATAAAATATATTATATTCTACAAACTCTTTTAATTGTCAATTTTCTTTCTCTTAAAAACGAGGACAAATATGTATCTTAAAGTGGTTACTATGATTGATAACGTCATTCAATTATTAACAATCTGGCATGCCTATTGTTGCAAAAGTATTATTATTAACATTTCAGTGTGTTTTTTTTCTTTATGTCAATAAAATAACGTTAAGAACTAATTTATATTTTTGGAACCTAACACTTAGTGGAATATCTCGACAATAATTGGGTCAATTTAATTTAATTTCATTACCACTTGACCTTTGAACACTCTCACTGTCAGTAACTTATTTGGTTGTGCATCATTGTTTCAAGAAATATTTGCACAAAATTATAAATAAATTGTATCACACGAGAATCACGTATCTTATATCAACTAAATACTTTTACATATTTTAAAGTGTCCATATTGAAATAAAAGCCATGAATTCGACTGCGAACTTCCCTAACAAATGCAAAATGACTTCGAATTTAGCAGGTTACTCCAAAGTCTCATTAAATACTTTTTTTTTTGCCGCTCTAATTAATTAAATATAGTGATAATCTTAGAATCTCCACTAAAGAGGACTGTGTGTTTATAAGTTAGTATGCCCACTTCACGTAATCCGTATATCCTGTTCCCGCGTACACATCACCATTCCATCCACTGTATCTTCCTCACGCGATGTGCAAAAATTATAAGTCCGCCTTCGCGATGCTCGAACAAGGGAAACACTTTCTCTGTTATACAACAATCCGTTCCTTTCTTTTTCTCCTCTACACACGCGTTTCACCGCTCACTGCTCCTCGCGGGGCCACTGCTATAGTCACACTGGCTGGCAACTCGGCCATAACTGCGGACTAGTACAGTTTCTACTGTGGATATAAGACTACTACTCGCCCGTCTCTCTACCGGACTCTCCGTTTCTAATAGCACAATAAGTTGAGGTCTAGGCTACTAAGTAGCAATAATATGGCAAGGCCTTGAAAGCATCAGCGATATATAGCTTTAATTACTGTAATGAAGGAACCAGAGGTAATGTCCAACAGCAAGTGATTTAAGGCAGGTTTAGGTTGTTTGCTCATCATGTACCATGAAACATTTGTATTAACAGCAAGGGAAAGTAAAAAGTACCTCCTAGAATTTCCTTTGTGCTAGTTGCAATAGCCACGCGGTGTTAGCCCAATCATTGAGCTCGCCTCTTCCGATTCGATCGGGCAAAAAAAAAACTTTTTTTTCTGCGTTTTCTTGGGTGTATTCGGTCCCTACTGTATTTAGTGACGTCATTTCGACTTCATAGCTCCCAACGATACGATTACTCTCAATTATAAAAGACAGGGAAAGAAGCGGTAAAACTATTTCTGTGCTTAATTAAACACCACTTCGTGATAGCGTATGGATGGCTGAAGGTAATAATTCCACCCATTCTTAACCTCAGCGTCGTATCTGGACACATGACTGGAAAGACCCAGGATATCTGCAGTGACAGATAATCGTGCCCCGTGCTAATTTTTAACCAAGAATCTCCTAAAATCTTAAGCAGGAGAGTGAGTAACTACGCTTCTAATTTCGCTACGTTTTTTCTGTGCAGTCCTGTGAAGAAGAACGCGTAATCTGTCGTCGATCCAAAGAGCCATGTCATCTTTGTTGATGATGCACAAAATTCGGTAGATTTCTTGCACCGGTAGAAATCCGTCTTGTATGCCTCATATTAGAAGTATCTTTCGATCATTTTTATGCTCCACCGATCCTCCATGTCTTTTACCATATAATAAAAATTGTATTTCATTTAGAATGAAGGAATCCTCACATTCGACTAAAAAATATTAGGCACCTACTGCATGTGGTGTTAATTAGAATTGGCACTCTCAAAACCACAGAATAATGACAGAATTCACTACAAAATCATTGACTATGTACCATGTACTAGGTTCAATTCATTTAAAATATACAACCGTGGTACTCATAAGTAATTTTACTAATATCCATTTTTCACCTCACAATTTCGAAAATGTTTCGATCCTGAGATCATCTTTGTGGAAACTGCTATTACTCAAAAAAGTAGAATGTACAGGACATTTTTTTTCCCCCATGGCGTCACAGCCCCCTAGTGGGCCAGGGCCTCCTCATTATCGAGGCTTCACGATCACACTCAGACACACCACACTCGGTAGGACTTCTCTGTAGGGGTGATCGGCCCGTCGCAAAGACCTCTACCTGACAACACACAACACTCACAAGAGACAGACATCCATGCCCTCGGAGAGATTCGAACCCGCAAACGCAGCTAGCGAGAGGTCGCAGATTCATTCATTAGACCGCGCGGCCATTGGGATCGGCTTTATGTAGCTTGTACATTGATATAAATATCTAGTTCCTACCTCATAGAAAGCACATTTCTTGTCCAATTTAAAGGCTAATCAGTCAGTGCCGTATAGAGAAAAAATTGGCTGCTGTCTCTATGTAATGTAGATCATTTCGCTCAATTGACAACGCGATGTGCTAGCTAGAAAGAAGCAGCTGTCGTGAGTAAATGAAGGACAGTTCTGTAATGACACCGAAATTACGATTTTTACTGTTATAAAGTATTACAGTAAAATGTGGGTCAACAACACGCCTGCATCGTCAAAATTACAGTTACTTAGCGATAACTGATGAGGTACAGGAACTAAGGACGCAAAATTTTGTGTGCAGATATAGATTAGAATTTTTTAATGACAAAATTTTCTAATCCATCGATACTGCCAACTTAGGAGAAAAATAAAATTTCGTGTTATAGCTAAGGAATAAATAAATAAATAAATCAGTCGTAAAGACGACAGTTATTAATTAGAGATCTGTTTAATTTAACGACATGTTTCGGCTCGGACTGAGTATATTACGTGCAACACAATTATTTAATAAATTGTGTATTTTATTTTTGTCACAACTGTTCTATGGATTCAAATAATTTAACACATTTAAGAAAATTATTCCTTTGTTTTTTTATGCTAATAATCGTTTTTCTGTGTTATGGTCGACAAATTTCACGTGATCTAAACGTATATCGCCATCAAATATCCATATAAGTAAATCAGTGATTATACAAATAATGTATTTAACATAAGCCCTCGTCTGCACTTAAGCCAAACGATTCTGCAGTTAATTCTAAAGGGTTCTGACGATGTCCAAAAGACAATTGGTTCTCAACGATTCTGAAGTTCTATAAACACATTTTTGTTTTTCTTATATATTCGCATATTACAGAATTAGCTATACAAGTTATCGTGGGCCCCGATAGCTCAGTCGGTATAGCGACTCGCTACGGGCTGGACGGTTCGCGGATCGAATCCCGGTGGCGAGATTTTCCGCACCCGTCCAGACCGGCCCTGGGGCCCACCCAGCCTCCTGTAAAATGGGTACCGGGTCTCTTTCCAGGGGGTAAAGCTGTCGGGGCGTGGCGTTGACCACCCTCTCCCATCTAGCGCCGAGGTTAAAGAAAGAGTAGAGCTGTACCTCTACTCCCCGTCTGGGCCCTCACGGCCTGTTATAGGGTGAAATTTACCTTTAACTTTATGCAAGTTACCATCATTATTTTCTCTAAATTGCGTCACGTTTCATTGTCCACAGGCTGATAAGTTACGGAACTCACTAAAAGTCGTCACGCTCCTATCTGATTAACCTTCGCCACTTTTCATTTATGATTTTTTGTGGTCCTCACGTATTTACGACAGGCTATAGGGTTCACCATCATTTCCTTGTATCAAAAATTACACCAAAGTCGAGTCGAAAAAAAAGGGGCCCAAGGTGAGACGGAAGGAAGGTGATCAAAACACGTGTTAAAGTTTAGGCGTTTCTGTTTTTATTGCCGGAAGTCCGTTCGTTACAGATGGGAGGCGTGTACATGCATTTAACCACACCGAGCTTAATATCCACAGAGAAACCTCTGCATTCATTAGATTTGCGAATCGAAATTTAAAACTTTTTTCTAAAATTCTTACGACTCCCCCCAGTCACTGCATCAGAACTTCTCATATAATCTCTATTTAAATAATTCTCATTTCACCAGGGACGACTGAAATACTCGAAAGGAACCTATCCCAGTGGCACTTTATCCACCACAAATACCACTGTGACTAATCTGGGGTCGAACCTGAGCCTCTGTGGTGAGAGACCGGCGACTAACCGACTGAGACACAACACGTCTTTTATTTGTGTTTCGTCTACTGCTGAAGTTAATAATTTAAGGAAGTATACCTCCGCTCCACCATACGCCTTCAACACGTCATATTCATTAAAGCACAGAGAATGATTCATCTTTATTGGACTCCTGTTTTCGCGGCTTGCCACAGTTCTTAGCATCTGAAATGAATCATTATCGGTTCCTGTCTTATTCGCCATTCACGTATTCCGTCAGGTTATTAGACATGTAGTTACCCTGAAAATAACAGTCAGTATGTGGTTTCAGTAGCCGATCCCAGTGGCCGCGCGGTCTAAGGCGTGGGTCTACGGCCGTTCGCTTACTGGGATCGTGGGTTCGAATCCTGCCGAGGGCATGGACGTCTGTTTCTTGTGAGCATTGTTTATTGTCAGGTAGAGGTCTCTGCGACGGGCTGATCACTCGTCCAAAGGAATCCTACCGAGTGTAGTGTGTCTAAAGTGTGTGATCGTGATGCCTCGAAAAATGAGGCGGCTTAGGCCCCCAAGGGGCTGTCGAGCCATGGAAAAAAAAAATGTGGTTTCAGTGGGCGGAAATGAAAATTAACATTTAAATTAGAATTTGTAGCTGCATTGCGAATAGGTTCATTATTCCATTGTTACATGAAATTGTAATGATTGGTTCAAGGTTTCGGCCGCGGTTTGCGTGGGCCCCAGGCGCGGTTATGGGCCGGTATTGTGGAGGAGGGCTAGGTAAAGTGCAATGAATGACACTTGGTTCATTACCTTATGCCTGTGGGTACGTGTACTTTAGCGAAGAGCAAACTTGGCAGTCATGATTTAACCGAAAGAACTTCGGTTCCCGCACTTTTACGATGACATCGCGCTGTCTTCAACTGCTATGATGACATTTTCGAAACCTTTTCTACCATTTCGTATTGGAAAGTTCATTTCTCCTTGAAGATGAAGAAAGAACAGATCTCCGAAGGTTTGTAAATTAAAAAATGACAGCTACATTCTGTGAGGACCGATCATTTTTCCCGGGGTGAAGCGGGCAGAACGTGAAGCTAACAACTACTCCCATCTAATGTCGATGTTAAGAACTATGTACTTTCAAAGCTTGCATAGGTACAACCGTACCTGGCCATCAGAATACTTGTATTGTGAATTCACATCGCTTTAGGAATTATATGGCCCATTCTCTTAATTACGTCTTTGCTGTATTTGGGATTTCGGAGAAATGTAATCCCTTCTTTGACACTTCGTCCTATTTTGTGATTATTGGCCCTAAGTCTGCTGTCCCTGTAAAGGAAGATATTTCCGGATTGTCCAAGCACACTCCAGTCACACGCCTATTACTAGCATTTCGTAACCTAACCTCACTCTTTCTTCAGAAGTCTAAAATCACAGTTCCATGTAGCAGAGAATAAAAGCATTAATTTATTCAATATCAGTCACACAAAACAATGTTAAAGTTTATTTTACAGGCGCCAAGTTTCGTCTCTGGTTTCAAGTCCATCATCAGGCCTTGTCCAAGAACAAAAATACAGAAAAACTTCAAATCGCAATTTAAGATGGAGATCTCCCTTTACATTAAAATACATTACAAATGTGTATAAATATATAGAAGTTTGTCTGACAAGAAGCATATATATATACATATATATATATATATATATACAGGGCATACATAAAAGAATGGTGCGGTTTCAAAAGTGAATAAAAAATTTATTTCTCACCTTACACGGACACAACATACACCTTCAGCGGCGGCAACTGTCCAAGTTTCTCATTTGGTAATTACAATCCTTCAATGTGTGAACCCTGGGTCACACGACACACATCCACACGGTAATCAAACTCATCCCAGACCCGGTGTAGCATGTCCGCTGTAATGGCCTGCAGTGCATGCGTTATCCGATCACGAATTTCATGGATAGACGTGGGCAATGATGGTACATAAACGCTGTCTTTAACGAACCCCCAAAGAAAGAAATCGCACGGTGTAAGATCTGGCGAACGGGGTGGCCAATCACAGATCTGGACACCTCAAAACGGAGCACACAGAAAGCCTTCTCCTGCTGCAACGCCATCTTTGAAACTGGCCCCGCGGCCACGCAGTAAGCATGAGAAGCGAACTGCTGGTAGCGCATGAGAAACTTGGACAGTTGCCGCCGCTGATGGTGTATGTTGTGCCCGTGTAATGTGAGAAATACATTTTTTATTCACTTTTTGAAACCGCACCATTCTTTTGTGTATGCCCTGTATATGAAGAACCTGTATAGATTTAAAATTAAGAATTATAAGGGATGTCTCATATAAAAAAAATAAGTATTTTAACTAATAAACTCCTTCAATGGGCTACAAAAGAAAGAAGTGAAATGAGGTAAGCACTGAACATAAAAAGTCACAGATTTTTATGAATAAACACGTTAGTCAGCAAATAATTGCTCAGAGGACTGGTAAAAATATGACTTCAGGTTTCTTGAAATCATCACTTATGTGCTGAAAGTTGTGTTTGGTAGAAAAAGAGATAAACGAAATGTAAGTTGCCACGTGTTTGATGAAAGGCTTGGATGACACAAGTGATGATAATTTCATATTTGGTCCCGCCGTTCTAAGTTTCTTGGAATGTCACTTTTTTGTTGAATTCAATTCAAGATGTTGAAATATTTATTTGTTGCTGTTAATAGTGGCAATATATATATATACAGAAGTTATTCCAATTTGAAGACACAAGTCTTTGTAATGTTATGACCTGTCGAGTGGTCAAGTATTTTGCGGACATTTTGATGGCACTACAATACTCCGAAACGTCGGTAACTATTTACAAAACGAAGCGGCGTAACATCCCAGAAGATTTTAATCCTTAGCAACACCGCTGTGAGAACCGCAAATATCCCAATATAAACCAAATTTCTCCTGAATTTATCAATAAGCCATCTGACGAAATTCTTCTGTATTTCAAGCTTCATACAGCCTATCAATTTTATGTGTTAAAGTTTTCGAACTTTCCATGACAGTAACAATAAGTGAAATTACGTACTTTTGGGGCGTTACACGCACACACACACACACAAAGGTAAGGTTGTTCCCGTCAACGTCATAAAGGCATACACGGGATTAGAGGTATAGCTCCACTCATTCTTAGCCTGGGCACTAGAAGCAGATGAGTCGCCAAATCACGCTCCGGCCGTTTTACCCTCGGTAAAGAACGCCAGTACCCAATTGAATGGTAGGCTGAGTGGGCCTCAGAGTCAGTCTGGACGTTTCGGAGAAAAAGATAAAATTTATTTCTCCTGCTGGAGTTCGAAACCCGGATCATCAATTGTCCAGCCCGTAGCCTAGTCACTATATTTTCTGAGCTACCCCGGCACATATACATATATATACACACAGTCGAACCCGTTTAAAACGACATCAGTTTATACGACACCTCGTCTATAGCGTCAGATATTCTGTAGTACCAGTTAATTCCTCACTGTTAACCATAACATTATACTGCTCGGTTATAACATACTCGTTTATAACGACACAAAATATTCAGTCCCTTTCATGACGTTATAACCGAGTTCGGGCTGTATTTGTGTGTGTAAGCCTACACTAATATCGGGGTGTACGTGTATTACACAACCTTTGGTTTATGTATTCTGGTATGCGAAATGACATTCTAAAGCTTAAAACACAAAATAAATAGTCGTGTCTATCGGAAACCCTGATTTCAGTAGACTTCAACACAATTTAGACATTATTCGAGTTTTCGTGGGATCTATAACCTATCTGCTAAGATGTTTGTATGCTGCAGGCAGCGCTTAGTGGAGCGGCGACCTATCACTGCCTTAACATTTCCTGTACACCATCACTTCAGCTTTGGTACTTGTTTGCACGACAGGTTGGGGTCGAGATGTTACACGAAACACGACAGTGAGGTCAAGATGAATGAGGTACGTACAAACAGAACAGTGAAAGGAGAAACGCCATGCGAGATCCAACACGAAAGGATCTAATTCCACACATCAACTTTTCCTTTCCTTGATTAATTTTCAGCGTTATTCAACAACTGGAGTTTACATTCACAGCATCCACCCAATCTCACAGCCCTTTAACTAACTCCATGGAGCAAAGTCCTTCCTGAGAAGGTAACAGGTTCTCAGCTGGTCAAGAAATTCCCCGCATTTTATGGAACCCGAATGTTCATTGCCGCATTCACAAGAGCCCGCCACATGTCCCTATCCTGAACCAGATCAATCCAGTCCATGCCTCCCCATCCAACTTCTTTAAGATCCACTTTAATATTATCCTCCCATCTACGCCTAGGTCTTCCAAGTGGTTTCTTTCCCCCATTATCTCATAAACGGCAAGATTTTCGAAAAAAGTTATCGAACATAAAATTTTGCTTTGATTCTCTCTCCAAATTTGTCTGAAACATTTCTCATTCTTAGAAGAATTCAGCAAGATATCATAAATGTACATAGGTCTTCATGTAAAGTACCCGTTGTTATTGTCAGATTTTAATGACACTCGAATTTTCTCGACAGATTTTAGAAAAATCTTCAAATGGCAAATTTCGCGAAGATCCCCCTGCGGGAGCCGAGTTGTTCCATGCAGACAGACAGACGACGGACAGACATGATGAAGCTAGTAGTAGCTTTTCGCAATTTTGCGAATGCGCCTAAAAACTGAGTACTGCGTGATTGTAACGCCACTACTGTTTCTCTTACGTCACTGTTTGCAAGAGCAGGTAGGCTAGGTCAATGGTATTCAACCTCTTTTGTTCGCGTACCCCCAGATATAATTTATCTTCAACTTTGTACCCCCAAAGATGTTGGTGCATAATTCAAGTTATACACAGTCTATAATCTACATCTAAAATAAGTTAAATAAATTACATCCAAAATAATGTATTAAATAATAAGTTTTAAATGAGAAAAAGGAGAGTCAAATATTAAATAACAAATATATTATATGCACTATGTGGAATAAAATTAAACTAGCCGCCCAGATAAGAATCGCATAACGGAGAGAGAGAAAAAAAATGGCGCTCCCAAATCGCATGTCCTTACGTTCGCGTCTCTTGTGGCTAACCCTAAATCTGACCCTGATTATTGTATGTTTATCACGAAATAATATATATATTTTTTGTTAATTTTACGTACCCCTAAGATGTCTTCCCGTATCCCTTGGGGTACGCGTACCCCAGTTTGAATACAACTGGGCTAGGTGCTAATGAGCGGCTCAGTTTAACAGCGGGGATTTTTGCTTAGATTCTCTGAATTCTGAGTATCAGAAAGTTTGTTAGTTGTCAAGAGTGCAGCTTAGTGTTGTGACGTACGGTTATGTCACTGCTTCTTGCCTCCTGGGAAATCACTTAACTGTAAGTGGTGATTTAGTCGTAACCACACTACGTCACCTCAAGATATGGAAAGAATGAGTGGCTAATGAATGGAAGAGCTAATGAATAAACTGAGTTTCCGAAAGGAAGTCTAGATTAACGATGTTTTCCCTTGTGGTTTCTAGTAACGGTTGCTTCACAACACTGCAATTACGATGGACATGCTCCTTGTTCTACGTAAAGACACTCCCTGACTTAAACAGTAGTTGCGTGCCGGAAGGTTAAATATATATGTATATAAAAATGGGTTCAGCTGAAATCCCAACGCCAACACACTGCAACCTGATCGGTGGCAGCATGACCGCCCCAACGCATATATCGCCCAGCAGTATTCTTCCCCCAACTTCGTCTCATTGCGTCTTCATTCCCGTAAGAAAAAAATCCGACGCGTATAAAAACGTGATATTAATTTTTTACTTTCTTAATTGCGTAAACCTGAAATTGCGTGTCTTCAAATTGTGCAAGGCGGGGAGTGACTGTGCGTGTAATGGAAATGATGCTTAAGCAATTGTTTCTAACCTTGTAGTGGACTGACTGACCGATTTTTAGGCGTTTCCGCAAAACTGCGAAAAGCGACTATTAGCCATGTCTGTCCTTCTGTCCGCATGACACAACTCGGCTCCAACTGGACGGATTGTCATGAAATTTGATATGTGAGTATTTTCGAAAATCCGTCGAAAAAAATTCCAGTTTCATTAAAATCTGACAACAATAACGGTACTTCACATGAAGACCTATGTACATTTATGACAATATCTCGCTGAATTCTTCTTAGAATGAGAAATGTTTTAGGCAAAAGTTGTAGAGAAAACCAAAACACACATTTTGTGTTTAATATCTTTTTTTCAAAATTTGTTCCTTTTATGAGATAATGTGGAAAAATATGGTACAGCCAGGCAGGCCACAGATGACAATATAATATGGCGCATGCGCTTTGTATGCTGGATAACTAAGGCTACAGACACACACTCAGAATATGTAACACTTACTGCACGGCAACAATGGTTACGCGAACGAGCCTCTTTGTTAAGTTTACACGTACGTTTCCTGCCTTGTTCTTATATTTCTTAGTTCTCAATCTCAGGACAGCTGTAACTATGGAAACACAAAGTTTAATCACTAGACAATTCCAATTAGAAAATAATTAAGATGCATGTCAATATGACCTACGCAAGAAAAGGGACCACTTCGAAAATAAGTGTAATCAGTGACTGAGCCTTTAATTATGGTAATATGCCTTTTTCTTTACGAGCTTTGGCATTCTCAGATCAGCGCTCATGAACACTCAAGTCTTCTAAAATGTTACACCGTGTCGACTGGTAAATATTTAGCGACGTTTCGAAAATTCTACTGTCTTTATCTTCAGGTTAAAGCAGTAAACTACTTGGCGATTAATATAGAGAAAAACGCTCCTCCGAAACGTCGGTAACTTTACTAGTCGACACGGTGTAATATCATAGAAGAACTGAATGTCATTATGTTAATTGGTACGGTAATATACAGAATATTGCGGTGACATAATCGTAAATGGTGAGCAGTGAATATATGAAGATATTACTAGGCTTGGGCTGGAATTTCCCCTGGATAGACTGTATGAAATGACTGAAGGGTCAACACAGGAAAACTTTCACAAATAAAAGACCAATGTCTTGTTGCTGTTAGGTACTGTTTATACAAGTGTGTGTGTGTGTTTGTGAATTTATTAAGACAGGCCAAGGAACAGAAGTCTTTAAAATAAATACATTTGTTATACACTTTATATTATATATACCGTGCTTTTTTGATAACTAATTAATTTTATTTCAATCCAACAAATGCATTACACTTTCTTTTATTGATTTCTTGCCCCTACATATGTTTCGGCACACCTTGTGCCATCCTCAGGGGGTTCGTCGAGAGTTCAAAATCTTCAATACATCCAAATGTTTTTCACTCATTTTCACATGTGTTGAAGATTGTGAACTCTCGATGAACCCCCTGAGGATGGCACAAGGTGTGCCGAAACATATGTAGGGGCAAGAAATCAATAAAAGTGAGTGTAGTGCATTTGTTGGATTGAAATTCAACTAATTTACGTTTGTTACAGTTTCTATTTTCGGAGAACAATTTGTTAAGCTACTTTCAGGTAATCCTTGCTTGTGGCAAGTGTTAATTGCTGTGTTAATTTGTAACCAGGTGTTACATCTGCAAACTACATCCTTCTTTATTTATGCTGACATTTTGGAAAGTCCTTGCTTCGAGATATACGCATGTTCAAGGACTTTGATACCAGCACTGCCAAAGTTATTTTATTTGCGTCATTTTCTCCCTTACATTTCACATTTTCTTGCCCTAATTTGTAGCGAATTAATGTGTGGATTCCCAAAATCTATTTTTCTAAATAACAAAATTTTAATAAATATTACACTACATTTTTATAAATTATAAAATTTGGTGTGTTTGAACAACTTTAATAAACTGTAAGGGACAGGTTTTATCTTTCTGTCTGTCTGTCTATCTGTCTGCCCCAGCCTCCTGTTCAATTGGTACCGGGTCTTTCCCGGGGATAAAGCGGTCGTAGTGTGGTGCTGACCACCGACTTCCTACTAGTGTCGGGTTCCGAATAGGTTGGAGCTATACCTCCGCTTCCTCTTTGTACCTGAGGTAGGCATGTCATGGGGTGACCTTTACCTTTACCTAAGCTTGTAGATATAAAACCGATTTTGAAGTATTTGTATGATCCATGTAATTTTGTCTGTATGGGTGTCTGTGTCAGTCTATGTCTCCATATTCAATACAGTTTATCGAATGGTTGCTTATATGTATCGTGCCGTGTTTAGGTATGGCCAAGCTTAATTTTAATCACATTTTGGGATTCCTCTTGCAACATTTCGCCATTCATCCGCTTTGTTTTCTATGCTCTCGTGAATACTGTAGGCCTTAATCGAGAAATCCTACAGTCTAATAGTCACTGACATAGAATTTATACTCGAACCGAAATAGAAGCCCTCACGAACTTTCAAGTCCTGTCCTATATGCCTTTATTGCACAGTATTAGAACGACCTGGCCTTCTGGTTTTACGTTAATATACAGACAGTTGACAGTCAGTAAATATGTGTTTAATATTCGTTGCTATCAATGAAGTGACCCTTGAAATATGACTTTGATACATCAGCCTTAGACCTGCAGCTGAATACCGTTGAAATAGTTAATTATTCGGATCACTCTTGCAAGACAAGTCTGACATAAGAGCCGGGAGGTGTTACAAAGTACCGAGATTGGAGGCACCTGTCCACAGACAAAAGCCATGGTGTGTGTAGGCATTCACATGATAGATTTTACTCATAATATTTTCAAGACATGAGCCGCAAGGTTTCTTGTCGCTTCACGTGTAATCTTCATGGCCAGTAGGATGAGTTGTTAAAGATGGTGGATTATTTACACACCGGCTCGCATTATGTCATTGGTCTCAATTTATATACACATTCCCCTTGGCCGCAATAGTAACTGAGATGTGCAAACTGTGTTACTATGTAATTTAATTTCTATGGTTCGTTATCTCCTGATATATGACCCTTGTTTCTGTTGCAATTACATCGATCCTGACCCTAATGTTATAAGTAAAGACAATCGTACTCAATGGGTTTCACAAAACTAGTTTCATGTCACACATTTTACCTCCGAAATCGGTTACTGACTAGCTCAGGAATTTCACCTCTGCCTACAAGGTGCCAGAAAGGTCATTACAGTGTTCACAGAAACCGACAATGGAACTTAAGCTAGGTGAATCAATTACCCAAATTTAATGCGCTATTTCCCTAACATAATTTTCGCTAATCCACTCCCATACAAGCTTAGACACTGTACGCAGAATCTCCCTTTAATTACCTACCAAAATTTTGTAGGGTTTTCACATTTTTTTTTTTTCAATATCTGTTACGTGCCCAGTCGAAATTTCATATTCCTCAAAGATTCAAATCATCTACAATGTGACGCTGTGTCATTAGACAAGAATTTATCGACGTTTCGAAAAATCTTATAACCTTCGTCTTCAGGATCTGCTAAGTTACGAGACTGTGAAGTGATACTCTATTGGAAGTGATCCTCTATTGGAAATGATCCTCTATTGGAAGTGATGCTGTATTTGAAGTGATACTCTATTGATCACTTCCGTAGAAATCGGGACAACATGCGGATGGAAATGTAACTTTGAATTCTCCGAAACGTGATCGGATAACGTGTCTAAATTTCAGCTGCTGTTAAATGACAGGGCTGATACAGCACTTATGGTTCAAACTTGTATAAAGGTGGTATCAGGTTTAAAGATCAGGCATGCTGCTATTTAGGCTGTAGACTTGTATTCAGGAGTTACGGGTTCGAATGTTTTTTGGTTGGACAAACCATCAAGAATTGTATTGAGAAGGTATTCAGGCCTCATCTGAGTTATTTGGTGTCTGAAACTTTTCTTCACATGCCTCAAACTCTCCAGTCTAAAGTTTGGACAGCGCGTAGCCTACATTTGACACTTTGTAATATAGTGGTTACTATATGTACCGCCAGGTTTAACATTCACAAATTCTACGTTCTGCCCACACATTGTATTTATGTGTTTTGTATGGATCTCAGAACAAACTTCGATTATTTCCCTATAGAGATTTAACTGACTGCTTTTTATAACCGAGGCGGAATGTGTTTACTGTGCAGTACGACTGAATCTTTATATATAATTCAGGTTAATCTTAGTCTTTATAGGGTTAAATAGGCCATGATCGCCACTTTCCATGTCCTTAACAATACACTACGCCTATTGACGATCTTTCCATCACATTCGACGCCTTGTGGCTACTGTAATTGAAATAGTATTGTCAGACCGACCAAGAATTAATGAACCATAGAGCGGCAGGTAGCCAAACAGACTGTAATAAAGGCAACGCCTCTGAATTGTATTCAGAAGATCACCGTGTCGACTCTCTGCGGGACATAGGCTGCCCTGATTGGGTATTGTACAGGCCTGTTTATCTGTTTGTAACTCGGGTTTCCCCTGTCAGTATCATGCCACTAGTGCTCCATACGTCCCTCTATCTACTATCGATGGTTAATATAACAGTCACTTTATTTTACAAAACCGGGCCATTAGACTCAAATAGGCTGCAATATCCCTCCTACCTCCGTTCACAGAACGTAATAGTCTTGTGACGTCATCAGACCTAAATAACCTCTTCAGTTCAAGTGATATACGTAAATGGGCCCTAAGCTATATCACATATTTGTGTTAGGCTACAAGGATAAAGTTTACAGTATTTTTTTACTATTAACCAACAAATGCACACAATTGTCATAGATTCACAATAATATATTTAAAACACTACACTGCTACATGTTTCGGACCTTAGTGATCCATCATCAGAGAGTACATTAATTGTTGTTGCATAAAACATTTACTTAACAATAATTTTGGTCTCTTGTATGTGTACAACTGATGGAAATTCTGGGTGTTGTGAGTATGCGTAGCGAACAGAAGTGATACAAATATAAAATGTTCACGCTTTGGTTATTTACAAAATTATTACGTACATGAAGGAGAATTTTGTGCGTTTGTTGTTTAATAGTAAAAATATCGAATTAAGTTATAAACCAACCGATGCACACTAAAACCACTTTTTAAGTAGCTTTATTATAAAATTGTTAAAATTGTACCCCTACACGTGTTTCGATCCTAGGATCATCGTCAGGGGGGTTTATTGTTAAAAGCTACAGTCACTTCAACACATGATTTAAAATATTCTATCTGCACTTTGAAACATAAGTTAAAATCTTGTAAAAAGATTCTCTAAAGATTCTCTGTAGCTTTTAACAATAAACCCCCCTGACGATGATCCTAGGATCGAAACACGTGTAGGGGTACAATTTTAACAATTTTATAATAAAGCTACTTAAAAAGTGGTTTAGGTGTGCATCGGTTGGTTTATAACTTAATTTAATATGACGAAGATGCACGGTGTCAACAGTGGGAAGTAAAAATATCGATTTATAATGCACGGAATGGAGAATATAAAAAAAATTTTAGAGTAGATTGGAAACTGCTCTAACTCTTTACCATGGATATTTTGGGTGAGGTTTCCTGCGTGTTTCCTCGTCTCTGTCTGGATTTATGCCGAAGCAGTGCCTTCAAATGGACCACGATGTAAGCACTTCCGTGTAAGCATCGATAACATTTAATTCTTTTTACGCTTTTCTTCTTCTTCTTTCAATGGTTCGACAGCCCTAGTGGACCTAGGCCTCCTCATTATCGAGCCTTCGCGATCACAGACACACCACATTCGGTTGGACTCCCCTGGACGAGTGATCAGTCCGTCGCAGAAGCCTCTACCTTACAAACACACAACACTCACAAGACACAGACATCCATGCCCTCGGTGGGTTTCGAACCCGCAATCCTAGTAAGCGAACGGCCGTGGACCAACGCCCTAGACCTCACGGCCACTGGGATCGGCTTGTAGGCTTGTACTCTACAGTTCTTTTAGCGATTTACACATTACCTGTAAAAATTGTATTAAGCCTAACGTCCTCTGACAGTCGTAGGAGTTACAGGACGAAGGCCTCTCACGGTGACGTCTTAAATGAGCCGTCACGTTGTCATTGTCTCAAGAGACTGTCCTGTCAGGCCTATCATCTCCAACATGAAGGCCATTGGTCAGGATAAGTAGCATGTCACTTCTTTGTGTCATTATAAAACATCAGAAAAGCACAATGCTGAAAGTTTGCACAATTTTTAGGGGTTCTGCTTTCAGTTCGTCAACGATAAACAATGTACAGGCAGCTACACCTCGTCCGTCTGTCTGTATTCCTTATCCTTCTATTTATTTCACGTGTTTTCCTCCTCCACCTTAAGTACTAGACTTTCCAATGTTCAGAGAATTTGAAACCGATTTTACTGTCTACGTCTTGGTCTTCCCACGTCGCATTACCCTTCAGGATTACATAATCAAGCTAATTTTGGAAGTGTCATATTTTGGAGATTATAAATTCTAAAATCATATACCAGACGACATTTTATAGGATTGTTAAGAAGACACGTGTACATTAAGAAGTTTTGAATGGAATTTAGTTTCTATTCGGACTCAGTAGTACGCAAAGACGGTTGAGTCAAAACTGTCCCAGTCCATGCCATAAAGGTGTATAGGGGAAGTAGAAGTACAACTCCATTCTTTCTCAAACTTATCACTAGATGGAGGTGGTCAATTTTACGCCCCGACCGCTCTACCCCCCCCCCCCCTCCCCGGGAAAGAACCCCGGTACCCAGTTAATATGAGGCTGGGTGGTCTGAGAGCCAAGTTGGACGATTTCGATAACACAAAACCTTCCGCTGCCGAGATTCGAAACCCGGACCGTCTAGCCCGTAGCACAGTCACTATATCGAAGACGCTCTCCCGGGTCACACAATAGTACATAAGAGAGTGATTATTATTATTATTATTATTATTATTATTGCATTTCATAAAATTTACATTCAATCAAAAATGGCCCAACTGACGCTTTTAAGTAAGGTAAAGGTAAAGCAACCCCATTACAGGCCTGGACAGGCCCTGAGGGTTCCAGGAGGTCGAGGCTCCCAGATTTGTAGACAATCGGCACATGAAGATGGTAAGGTTGTCGGCCCTACGCACCGGCCGCCTTTACCCCCCAGGAAATATTCCTGGTACTCATTTCTGTTAGAGGCTGAGTCGACCCCAGGGCCATAGTGCGACCGAAACGATTATGTCAAGGAATTAATTCCAATGACATCATCGGGAATCGAACCCGCGACGTTCCGGTTTGTAGCGTAGTGCCTCAACCAACTGCGCCACCGCGCGCCCCGACGCTTTTAAGTACTGAATATAAATATCACGTGAACTAAACCAAATTTTTAATTTATGTTTTATAAAATGTTAACTGAATGCGTGGAGTAGGCCTACTGTCTTACACTGTATGTCTGCATGTTCTATCAGGTATGTTACCATAACAACCTTCTACAAAGAAGACATGTTGAGATCGGGACAACCTATCGGTCCCATCTTCAAGGGTCAAAAAGGTCTTGGACTTCTTGAACCTCGAAGGTAGGACCGATAGAATTCCCGAAACGTCGGTACAGAACAACCACTCAACGCTGTGTAATATCACAGATGAGCGCAGATCTCATCTACATCGTGGCGTAAGCGTGAAGTCACACAAAAATACGCTTTCTTTCTAATTTCCCAATCATCGAGTTCTGGATGTACATTTTCACATTTTGATTTTAGACAACGTTAAAGCAATGAGAGGTAAGGCATACAAATGAACTGTACAAGGGCCAGGTTTGTCTGTCTATCCCTCTGTCATTATGTTCTCTTTTCTTCTATGGCTCGACAGCCCTATATGTGCCAGGGCCTCCTCGTTTCGTCGAGGTTTCACGATCACACATTAGACACACCACAGTCGGTAGGACTCCTCTGGACGAGTGACCAGCCTGTCGCAGAGACCTCTACCTGACAACACACAACACTCACAACAGACAGAAATCCATGCCCCAGGTGGGATTCGAACCCACGATCCCAGTAACCGAGCGGCCGAAGACCCACGCCTTAGACCGCACGGCCACTGGGATCGGCCTGTCATTATGTATGAGGTCAGATATCTCATCAATTACTCGAAAATTCATTACCGCATTCACAAGCGCCCAACACCTGTCCCTATCCTAAGCCAGAGCAATCCAGTCCATGCCTCCTCATCTCGCGTCTTGAAGAACCATTTTAATATTATCCTCCCATCTACGCCTAGGTCTTCCAAATGGTCTCTTTCCCTCAGGACTCCCCACCAAAACCCTGTATGCACCTCTCCTGTCCCCCATACGTGCCACACCCACCTCATTCTTCTTGATTTGATCTCTGGAATGATGGTGAGGGTAACAACAAGCGTTAATATTCAGTTGAACTCGGTTATAACGTCATTAAAATCACTGAATACTTTGTGTCTTTATAAACGAGTGTCGTTATAACCGAGGAGTGTAATGTTATGGTTAACAGTGACGAATGAATTCGTACCACAGAATATCTGACGTTATAGACGAGGTGTCGTGTAAACCGATGTCGTTATAACCGGGTTCGAGTGTATTTACATAAAAATTACGCTAACTTTTAAAACTGTTAACGGCTACACATTGGGGTTCTGTTTGCTTTAGACAAGTTCCAGTTTCCGCACATCCTTCACAAAATGCTTAGCAAAACTCGTGTGTTATAATTCGTAACGTAATTAAGATCTCGACAATAATAAAGAGAAATACCATCCACATTGTCTGAATGCAAAAAGTGTAAGAATAGCAAAATTCACGAATCAAGTTTTCGTAATACGTTTACGACACCGTGGGTGGGAGTAAGGGAGACCGTCAGACCGTCAGAGCGTCGGAGCGTAGTTCACACTTTCGTTTTCATGACGTACTGGTTGCGGCAACGTACAGTACGCTTGTTTCTTGCTGTCTTAATGGTCTGCTGGCGCTTGGTTATGACAAACGCCTGCGTGCAAGAACCGAGAGGCGATGCCACTGCCTCACACCGCCATAGGATGTCTAGTTTCTACTTTTTACAGTTGATACAAACTTCTTTGTCAACTTCAATTATGGTGGCTGTTCATGTATTTACTTTAAAATAACGTCTTGCTACTTTCCTTAGCAATCCGCTGTCTAAATATTCGCTTCTAATTTTTATCTAAGACATCTCGCTGTGTTACGTAAATTACAAAATAGCTGTTATTTACCATCAACACAAATAATTTATCTTATATAAACGAGCGGCTACATATTTCGAGCATGATGTTCGCAATTGTTTTGACTTTTACGTGTTTGGACGGCCTGGGGATGACCATGTGGTTGTCGAAACATGTAGCCGCACATTTATATAATATATAATACGTCCACCATTTCAACGGAAAAAAAATTGCAAAACGGCACAAACACGACATTATAAAAATGCGTAGATCAAAAGAATGTGTGCACTCAGCGCGAAGCCACGTCACACACTGGTTCATAAAGGATACGTGTAGTGCTACCAGGCGCCACTACTCCGTACTAAAACCGGTTCCATCGCGACGTTCAAATTTCGGGAACTTTTGGGTAGCATTACGTATGATATATCATTGATTATGATAATTATAATGATATATAATATAGGTATATTTGATATGATATAACATAAGTGATGTAAGTATATGATATAATTAATTGTATTTAAGGTAAAGAGTAGCTATTTTGTATTCAAGTCTACTGTGACATTATGTTGTGTTAAGCAGTAGATAGTTAAATGTCTTCAAACGATTCAGGTCGTCTGGGTTATGACGCGTTGGGTTATGACGCGTCTGGGTTATGACGCGTCTGGGTTATGGGGCGCGCGGTGGCGCAGTTGGTTGAGGCACTGCGCTACAAACCGGAACGTCGCGGGTTCGATTCCCGATGGTGTCATTGGAATTAATTCCTTGACATAATCGTTTCGGTCGCACTATGGCCCTGGGGTCGACTCAGCCTCTAACAAAAATGAGTACCAGGAATATTTCCTGGGGGGTAAAGGCGGCCGGTGCGTAGGGCCGACAACCTTACCACCTTCATGTGCCGATTGTCTACACATCTGGGAGCCTCAACCTCCTGGACCCCTCAGGGCCTGTCTAGGCCTGTAATGGGGTTGCTTTAACTTTATATATCTTACCGCTGATACATGACCTGCCCATCCTAATGCCCTGTATTTAATTGTTCTAATAAATTGACGAACATTAAAAAGAAGAAATAGTTGTATTACTTAAGTCTTTGAGATACACTTCCACCTCTTTTGTGCTTGATGAAGTAAGTAAACAATCGCTTGTGTAAAATGTTTGTTTGCAGTAATGACTGATGTATAGGCTTGTCAATTAAGACGGTTCTGAATGTTTGCACAATGAGACATTCGGCCTACTTTAAACATTTGAAGGACAGTGTAGGTTTAGGCGCGTTCTCTTTTACTCCTTAGGATGCAGACACCCTTCCTTCACCCATCGCGGCTTTCAAACTTCACTATTTAAACGACTGATTCAAAATTCCGGTCACCATTCCAAGCGTTAATAAAAAAAAAGGTCATATAGGCGACCATGAAAAATGATAAGTCATTTTGTGGGCTTTGAGAAATTATTTTAATGAAGAAACATGAAAAATCTAATACCATTTTGAGATAAAAATATTTTATTAGTTTTCGCTTTTAAGCGGAAAAAAGACGCAGCCAGGTAGAAAGTAAAACAGCTTGAACGTGGTCCAGCACAATGACGGAACAAAAAACTAAAATGCGTATCTTATATAAATTACGTAGTATTCGTAAGCATCCATTATGCGAACTGCAAGTATTACAGTCAAGTCATACGCCAGCCAAAATTATAATTTCCCTGTACTTGAGAAAAAATCTCCCTCAGAAAAGTTACGTAGGCCTACATCGTGTTGTAAAGACCTGTGCATAATTCATAGTTTAAAAGCTATACTGAAATATGTTTATTGTCCGACGAATGTACACATTTATACACTATTAATTTTTGTGAAACACAGTCCTACATATTAAATACAGTCCTACTATATACTATGTAATCATTTTAACAGCTTTTAATTCATTTTATAGTAATTTTACATAATTTTACATACTGTACGAAGTGAACAAAACTAGCCCACTCATATTCTACATATATGAATGTAACCATATATGTAATAACTATAAGTCTATGCATATTAATCTCCACGACCCCTGAAGATGGTGGTTTAAACCACCGAAATACGTATAGGGGTATTTTAATAATAAACTATTGAGAAAAAGTTTATGTGCATTAGTTGGTGATTTTTGAACACAGTCCTACATGTTTCTAACCTTATCCCGTTTCATCTTCAGGGACCTCAGTATTTTAAATTATACTGACTTTTACATCACTGTTACAATTATGCACTGGTTAAAATGGTAAAAACTGAATAATACGTCACTTCGTTCGTATGAATTTATACAATCTTTAAAATGATAAGTGATAGCAGTTGTTTGTTTCGATGTTAAAAATAAAGTTATACACAGGTTAAAATGTTAAATGTACTGTACTGTTCTCACCACCCAATAGTCAACCTACCAACTCCAATATACAGCTTATCATAACAACAAAAAATTATTCAATATTTAACATCTTAACCTGTGTATAACTTGATTTGTGACACGAAACAAAACAACTGCTATATTTATTCAGTTTTTATCACTTTAACCAATGTATAATTCATACAAACAAAGTGACGTATTATGCAGTTTTTACCATTTTAAAAAGTGTATAATTGTACCATTCATGTAAAAGTCAGTATAATTTAAAATAGTGAGGTCCCTGAAGATGAACCGGGATAAGGTTCGAAACATGTAGGACTGTTATATTATTTTCACCGTACATTTTTAATTGTATAAGACTTATTCCGACAAATGTACACTTTAGTATCTTCTATTTAATACATATTTATGTTAATAAATAGTCAACATGTTTCGGACTTTATCAGTTCATCTTCAGGACTCACTCTCATTACACCAGCTATATGGTACTCATTGAAAAAAGACAAAATGTCTTCAACTATGTTGAGTATGTGGTCACTGCATCTGCATACACTCAACATAGTAGACGACATTTTATCTATTTTGTCTATTTTAATGAGTACCATATAACTGGTGTAATGAGAAAGAGTCCTGAAGATGAACTTATACAGTTCGAAACATGTTGGCTATTTATTTAAATAAGCATGTATTAAATAGAGTGTACATTTTTCGGAATAAGACTATACAGGGCATACACAAAAGAATGGTGCGGTTTCAAAAGTGAATAAAAAATTTATGTCTCACATTACACGGGCACAACATACACCGTCAGCGGCGGCAACTGTCCAAGTTTCTCATGCGCTACCAGCAGTTCGCTTCTCATGCTTCCTCCCCCCCATTTTCACAGGAATGCACGAGTGCTTCTCAATCATGTTCTTCCACAGCGCTGGATCGGACGTGCTGCTGCAAATGGAGACAAGAACCATCTCCCTTGGCCACCCCGTTCGCCAGATCTTACACCGTGCGATTTCTTTCTTTGGGGGTTCGTTAAAGACAGCGTTTATGTACCACCATTGCCCACGTCCATCCATGAAATTCGTGATCGGATAACGCATGCACTGCAGGCCATTACAACGGACATGCTACACCGGGTCTGGGATGAGTTTGATTACCGTGTGGATGTGTGTCGTGTGACCCAGGGTGCACACATTGAAGGATTGTAATTACCAAATGAGAAACTTGGACAGTTGCCGCCGCTGATGGTGTATGTTGTGCCCGTGTAAGGTGAGACATAAATTTTTTATTCACTTTTGAAACCGCACCATTCTTTTGTGTATGCCCTGTATGTGTAGGACTGTATTTCACAATTAATAGTCAATAAAAGTGTACATTCGTCGGACAATAAACATAGAAAATAAAATGTACGGAATGAATAATATTAAGTTTATATACTGAAATAATTATGGCGTTGTTTTTGTCTTTGAAATTTACACGGACACCAAGTTGATGTTTCTATCTGCACGAAGTTGAAAAATATCGAGTTTAGTATCTCCGGCGGCATGATGCTTTGATTGGGTTTAAACCCTTGTCTATGATACTGACTTGTTCATTTAATCAGAGGCAAACAGCAAGACAGACTCACGTATGCAACACAGTAATTGTGCTTCGAAGAAGATTTTTTCTTTCGCGTTATTGGCAAGCAGTTTCAATCACAAACACACTGCAGCCGTAAACATATAATTTGTACTCTTTAATCTTTAAACAAACTATTTGCCGACTTAGCTCAGTCGGTATAATCACTAGGCTAAAGGCTGGAGAAATGAGGAATCGTGGTTCGATTCCCCGTAGGGACAACAAATTTATCTCTTCTCTCAACATCCATAGCTATCCTTGGATACAAGCAAGATCCTTTTCAATGAGAACAGGGACTGTGTCGTGAAGCTGAACACTCATTTTCGTCTAGTGCTGAGATTTAGAATAAGTAGAGTTACACCTCCACTTCCCTATACCCTCTTATGTTGTGCACAAGAACAATTTTACTTTTAATCTCTCATTATGTGTCTTTACTTTTACTACAAATATTCCAGTGTTTCCATTTCTTTTTTCTTTTCCTTCTTTTTTGTGAACAAAGAAATTTGTTTAAATGAGAACATAAGCTTTGCACTGCACAGCTCTGAACAGTTCCACATGACTGGTGATGTCCCAAGCTACTTGTTACAGTGCTAGAGGAACTGAAATATGTTAAAATTCTTTTAGCTGCTTCCGCCCTGACCTAAATTTGTCTAACAAAAGAAATGATCACAACGTCCTGTACAATAAAATTACACATTTCTCGCAAAAAAAAAAAAAAAATAAAGTGCTTGAAATTGTGAACTTTCTGAAACACAAGTCGACTGCTTATTTGTGCACTGTATTGACATCGTGTATAAAAAAAGGAGACTATAAGGACGAATCTGTGTCATTCCTTCAATGGATCCGAAAGTTTTTATTGCCTAAACTAATGAAGAAATTTAGATTACATTTAGAGGTTTAGACTAGAATTTATCTGGATAAATTCTGTCCGTTTCGTGTCTGTCAAATGATGTACTCTTACTTTAACAAGCGTCTCGAAAGAAGATAAAGACGCTGGTGTAAAAAGGTAGTAAGATAAAGGTAAAGGTCACCCTAGAACAGGCCACGAAGGCCCAGAGGGGGAGTAGAGGTATAGCTCTACTCTTTCTTTAACCTCGGCGCTAGATGGGGGTGGGTGTTCAACTCCACGCCCCGGTCGCTTTACCCCCGGGAAACAGACCCGGTACACATTGTATAGGAGGCTGGGTGGGCCCCACTGCCGGTCTGGACGGCTGCGAAAAATCTCGCCTCACCGGGATTCGATCCCCGGACCGTCCAGCTCGTAGCAAGTCGCTATACCGACTACGCTGTTCCATAAAGGTAGTGCGGATTTTAAAGAATGTAACTGATGAAAACATTTTTTGATTCGGTTAATATTGGTTGAAACGAAACTAATTCGAAACCACAATACCTTAAGTCTCCGTCGATATAACTTTATAAAGCTGAAAACGTACACCTGGTTGCATATTAGAAGACACAACGTCATGACATACACCAAAATTAAAGCCAAATCATTGTAAACATCTGTGCAGTCTTGTGGTTAATATACAGCAGCATCTATTGCTTTATACTGTGACGTAACTAAAATATGTATTTAGCTCACCCTGTAGTATTGTTTGTTAACTCCAAACCCGCAAATACATACTACAGACAGTAGGTCTACACGTATTGACAACATGTCAGTTGTACTTGAAGAGAGGCTTAGCTGTAGACAGTAGGTCTACACGTATTGACAACATGTCATTGTACTTGAAGAGAGGCTTAGCTGTACAGACAGTAGGTCTACACGTATTGACAACATGTCAGTTGTACTTGAAGAGAGGCTTAGCTGTACAGACAGTAGGTCTACACGTATTGACAACATGTCAGTTGTACTTGAAGAGAGGCTTAGTGTAGACAGTAGGTCTACACGTATTGACAACATGTCAGTTGTACTTGAAGAGAGGCTTAGCTGTACACACAGTAGGTCTACATGTATTGACAACATGTCAGTTGTACTTGAAGAGAGGCTTAACTGTACAGACAGTAGGTCTACACGTATTGACAACATGTCAGTTGTACTTGAAGAGAGGCTTAGCTGTACAGACAGTAGGTCTACACGTATTGACAACATGTCAGTTGTACTTGAAGAGAGGCTTAACTGTACAGACAGTAGGTCTACACGTATTGACAACATGTCAGTTGTACTTGAAGAGAGGCTTAGCTGTACAGACAGTAGGTCTACACGTATTGACAACATGTCAGTTGTACTTGAAGAGAGGCTTAGCTGTACAGACAGTAGGTCTACACGTATTGACAACATGTCAGTTGTACTTGAAGAGAGGCTTAGCTGTACAGACAGTAGGTCTACACGTATTGACAACATGTCAGTTGTACTTGAAGAGAGGCTTAGCTGTACAGACAGTAGGTCTACACGTATTGACAACATGTCAGTTGTACTTGAAGAGAGGCTTAGCTGTACAGACAGTAGGTCTACATGTATTGACAACATGTCAGTTGTACTTGAAGAGAGGCTTAGCTGTACAGACAGTAGGTCTACACGTATTGACAACATGTCAGTTGTACTTGAAGAGAGGCTTAGCTGTACAGACAGTAGGTCTACATGTATTGACAACATGTCAGTTGTACTTGAAGAGAGGCTTAGCTGTACAGACAGTAGGTCTACACGTATTGACAACATGTCAGTTGTACTTGAAGAGAGGCTTAGCTGTACAGACAGTAGGTCTACATGTATTGACAACATGTCAGTTGTACTTGAAGAGAGGCTTAGCTGTACAGACAGTAGGTCTACACGTATTGACAACATGTCAGTTGTACTTGAAGAGAGGCTTAGCTGTACAGACAGTAGGTCTACATGTATTGACAACATGTCAGTTGTACTTGAAGAGAGGCTTAGCTGTACAGACAGTAGGTCTACATGTATTGACAACATGTCAGTTGTACTTGAAGAGAGGCTTAGCTGTACAGACAGTAGGTCTACATGTATTGACAACATGTCAGTTGTACTTGAAGAGAGGCTTAGCTGTACAGACAGTAGGTCTACATGTATTGACAACATGTCAGTTGTACTTGAAGACAGGCTTAGCTGTACAGACAGTAGGTCTACATGTATTGACAACATGTCAGTTGTACTTGAAGAGAGGCTTAGCTGTACAGACAGTAGGTCTACACGTATTGACAACATGTCAGTTGTACTTGAAGAGAGGCTTAGCTGTACAGACAGTAGGTCTACACGTATTGACAACATGTCAGTTGTACTTGAAGAGAGGCTTAGCTGTACAGACAGTAGGTCTACACGTATTGACAACATGTCAGTTGTACTTGAAGAGAGGCTTAGCTGTACAGACAGTAGGTCTACACGTATTGACAACATGTCAGTTGTACTTGAAGAGAGGCTTAGCTGTACAGACAGTAGGTCTACATGTATTGACAACATGTCAGTTGTACTTGAAGACAGGCTTAGCTGTACAGACAGTAGGTCTACATGTATTGACAACATGTCAGTTGTACTTGAAGAGAGGCTTAGCTGTACAGACAGTAGGTCTACATGTATTGACAACATGTCAGTTGTACTTGAAGACAGGCTTAGCTGTACAGACAGTAGGTCTACATGTATTGACAACATGTCAGTTGTACTTGAAGAGAGGCTTAGCTGTACAGACAGTAGGTCTACACGTATTGACAACATGTCAGTTGTACTTGAAGAGAGGCTTAGCTGTACAGACAGTAGGTCTACACGTATTGACAACATGTCAGTTGTACTTGAAGAGAGGCTTAGCTGTACAGACAGTAGGTCTACATGTATTGACAACATGTCAGTTGTACTTGAAGAGAGGCTTAGCTGTACAGACAGTAGGTCTACACGTATTGACAACATGTCAGTTGTACTTGAAGAGAGGCTTAGCTGTACAGACAGTAGGTCTACATGTATTGACAACATGTCAGTTGTACTTGAAGAGAGGCTTAGCTGTACAGACAGTAGGTCTACATGTATTGACAACATGTCAGTTGTACTTGAAGAGAGGCTTAGCTGTACAGACAGTAGGTCTACATGTATTGACAACATGTCAGTTGTACTTGAAGAGAGGCTTAGCTGTACAGACAGTAGGTCTACACGTATTGACAACATGTCAGTTGTACTTGAAGAGAGGCTTAGCTGTACAGACAGTAGGTCTACATGTATTGACAACATGTCAGTTGTACTTGAAGAGAGGCTTAGCTGTACAGACAGTAGGTCTACATGTATTGACAACATGTCAGTTGTACTTGAAGAGAGGCTTAGCTGTACAGACAGTAGGTCTACATGTATTGACAACATGTCAGTTGTACTTGAAGAGAGGCTTAGCTGTACAGACAGTAGGTCTACACGTATTGACAACATGTCAGTTGTACTTGAAGAGAGGCTTAGCTGTACAGACACAGATACGTAAGTTACACTTATTGTAATAACAAATAAGGGTTTAGTTTATACATTTTAAGTATTCACATGTTCAGAAATGATACACAGCCATCTCCCGCTTAACGTCAGTAACCCGTTCCTGAAAAATCAGACGTTCTGCGCTAAAACGCTAAACACGAGCTTGTTTCACGTTATTTTAAATGGGAAAAATTATAACGCGTTACAACGTGAACCCAAAACCCCCAACCAATTTCCTAAAACGTAACTAAAACACAATAAAACGCCTATATATAAGTAACAAACTGTCATGTTAGGATGTAAAGTGCTTACAACATCGCTTCCCGATCACCATACAATTAACGTGGCTGTTAACAAACAGTTGCTTTGTGTGCAGCAACATGTACAGTTTACATGAACAAAGTTTTGTTAAAAATGTTGTATCGAGTTTTTGGAACGTTAATGTAAATTTGTGCTATATAAATATAGACCGAAAAACGTACGGATATTAAAACACCAAGAGGCGTTTTACCGGGAAAACTTTAAACGCGGAAAAGTTCTGCGGTGTGTGCGTGTATTCCAATGTTTTTATTTTTGGTTAACAAATATTTTCTACGTGTAAACATTTCTTGTATAAAGTGTATAAAATGTTATGGCCTCTAATTTACGTGCAGGTGAAAATTCAATTGTGTCACTACTCACAAACCGATTTATATTACAAAAAAAATTTATAATTTCTACGGCCTTTATTTTAAGACCTTTCGATATCATGCAAATTTAACAATTTACACGTTTCTTTCAAATTACATAACTCTAATTCCATAGAAATATAACTGTTTCTGTTGATTTTAATATGAATATATTCTCTAAATAAATGAGAAAGCACTGTCAGCTCGTCCCTCTGATCTTCATAATGCTGACCGGCACTTGGCCTATATAGTATATGTCTCCTTAGTTTAGCAATATATGCAGTCCTTTGTAGAGCTACACAAAGCGAAGAACACGAAACTAAAGTACAAAATGATCACACATTTACCTTATCTTCAAACTGTTTCGAGATTAATCTCGTGAACAGGAGGTACAGACCTACAGGAGGCAATTCACGTGCAGATATGTATATATATATATATATAGTCGCAGATAACATATGTGAAAGTTTTGTGTTTTAAGATGGAGTTCCATTAAATATATTCTAATCCAAAACAGATTTAATTAAACTTGTCAAAGATCAAATGACCAAAGGAAGAAACTTTTATTATACTTTCTGAATTGTTGTGATAAATAAATGAAGGAGACAGGGGTGAGTAAGACTGTTGGGGGACATAAATACAAAAAAAATAAATCTTAAGTAATTCTAAGCAGGCTTTGATCTAATCACGAGTTTCGTGTTAGTCGTGTCAGAACTTCGGATTTTGGCGTCATTTAAATACTTCATTACAAAGTTTGCTCGTCTGTTAATAAGTTATTTTAAACCTACAAAATTCTGACCATGGTACATCGCCCTGTAATCGTCCACTCCACGAAATATTTCCATTTTCTCTTTTTAAAATATAACACTTTTTGCATCGTCGCTTGTTAAGATAGTAAATTTTCCGTATTAATTACCTTTTAACACGATACAATGGGCGTATTGCATAAGTAGATGATTCCAAGTAATTAGTTAATTGTTTGTTAGCTGGTTGGCTGATCAGTTTTTGCTACTATACAGGCCGCAGGGGAAAGGATTTAAACATCGTACATTTAGAAAACTTGACAAAGCAAATAGCTGTGTAAATTATATAGGATAGTGCAAAATTCCCTCGACACTAGAGGCAACAGTTTCGAAATTGAGTGTCAAGTGTCAAAGCGACTTTTGCGCCACCCTCTATGGTACATACGCATAATATAATGAATGGCGTTCCGTGTGCACTTTAGTTCTCACACAGCTTCTTGCTGCTGCAATATATTACGCTTAAACTGTTAATTCCACAGTGCAGTTTACAAAGCCTTGGTAAGTATGAGGAATGATTCAGAAGTTCGCAGGAAAAATGTGTAAGGCGGAATTTGTGAGCAAATATTTTGTTAAATTATTTTCACAGAAATTTTTTTGTTAATGATCTCTGGTCTTTAAGCAAAGTTCTTTTTTTTTTTTTTAAGAAGGAAAATTATATGTGTCACGGAGTTCAAGGGTTTAGTTGCCAGGTCATTCTACGAGCCAAGTGTATCAGAACGGAACAGCGTGTTTCAATTGTCATTCTGAAAGAAGGCATCATGAATAGATACAATTGTAATAGCACGGAAAAAGTAAAGGTAAAGGTCTCCCATTACAGGCCTGGACAGGCCCTTAGGGTTTCAGGAGGCTGAGGCTCCCAGATTTGTAGACAATCGGTACATGAATGTGGTAAGGTTGTCAGCCCTACGCACCTGCCGCCTTTACCCCCAGTAAATATTCCTGGTACTCATTTCTGTTAGAGGTTGAGTCGACCCCAGGGCCTTAGTGCGACCGGAAGGATAGACCTATAAAGCTGTCCCCGTACACTACATAAAGGCATATGGGGGAATGGAGATATAGCTCCACCCATTCTTTAAACTCGACATAAGATTTAGGTGTGTGGTCAGATGCACGCTCCGATCGCTCTACGCGCAGGAAAAGCGCCCCCAGAAACTCCTTAAATGGGTGGGCCCCAGGGCCGGTCTGGACGCTTTAGGGAAGACAAATATATGTTTTCCCTTTTTCTTTGAATCGACTACCCTGCACGTAAGTTAGGAACTGCGTCGGCTGAGTTGTTCGGCATTTGTTTTAATTTAGTGAAATTGTTAGTGACGACACACAGATGGCAGTAACATAAATAAAGCGATTTACAAATGGCGTACTGTTGTCACGACTTATGGACTGCACTATCTAGAGAGCAGTGAAATGTAGGGGGCTATAACTGGTTGGTTGTTGTGGCTAGGACAGAGGAAACAAAGTATATACAGATAAATACAGTCGAACCCGGTTATAACGACATCGGTTTATACGACACCTCGTCTATAGCGTTAGACATCATGTCGTACCAATTAATTCCTCACTGTTAACCATAACATTATACTCCTCGGTTATAACGACACTCGTTTATAACGACACAAAATATTCAGTCCCTTTCATGACGTTATAACAGAGTTCGACTGTACACAGAAAAATGTCAAGGAAGACCTTTTGTAAAATGTCCACTTGGAAGGCGGAGAGAGAAAGAGGGGGATAATATTAAGATGGATGTTTGGTAATTTGTGAGGATGGGAAATGACAAGAAGTGGTATAATCTCGTACCCAGTGACGGGGCTACAATGTCAGCAGAACTGAGCCGTTCGGCTTCTGTTACTACAGAGTTCGTGTGAACCATTGACTGTCTGCTCGGACTGTACCTTGAACTAATATCCGAAGCGAATGACAGCAGTGAATATGAAGATGTGACGCCGTGTAGTTTTTGTAACAGTTTACGAATGATTCGGAGAAACATTCTGCATCAATCTTCACACGTAACATCACAATAAAATCAGCAAATTCCTCCGGAAGACCGTAAAGTTCTACCGACTGAGGAGAGCCACGTCGAGTAACACAGTAAACCTTAGGCCGTGCCATGGCTCAGGCGGTTAGTCGCCGGCCTCTCACCGCGGGGGCTCGGGTTCGATCCCAGGTCAGTCCATGTGGGATTTGTGATGGACAAAGTTGCACTAGGACAGGTTTTCCCCCCGTGTACTTCGGTTTTTCCCTGTCAATTTAATTCCACCGGTGCTCTATTACTTGGAAAAATGAAAAAAAAACAGATCATCTTTCTCTTTATCTTCATCACAGGGTTGCACAATAAGCCTTAAGGCTGCGGTGCGTCCGTAGCTTCTGCTGCGGGGCCCTTCTCCACAAAAAAAAAACACAGTAAACCTTAGTGCATTGTTTTATTTCAGAACCTCTGCTAGTGAGTCATGTCCACTTAACATCGCCCGGGCCTGCAGATATGCGTGTTAATTTGTCGTATGCAATTAGTGCACCACTACTCTAATGACATGCGGTTTGTGATACGTCGTCGTGACGCATTCGTCAGAAATGAAGCACCAATATCAGGACAGAGCACGATCAGAACTCGGTGCAGTAGTAATACCTAATGCACCGAGAATTATCAAATATCTTTCTGCACAGCACAACAACGAAAGTCGCAGCATCTGGTTTCCTACAAGATGTTGCCCGTTTTCAAATTTCGCGACGATACCCGAGTTATCAAACTACAGTTTTTTCATGGTTTTCCTCATTCTCTACAATGACATGCCGGGATATTGCCTGGAAGGAGTCCTCAGCCATATTTTAATTAATTATTCATTACCACCCACTATCTTCTGGCGCCGAGATTACGAATGGGGTGGAGCTGTACCTCCGCCCCCCCCCCTCTGCGTCACACGTGCATGTCATGTTGTAACCTTCACCTTCATTCATTAATCACCGAATCACTTGACGCTATGTAGTGTGAAGCTGTTGAGAAAAAAGTTGTAAGAAACAGGAATATATAAATATATAAATAAATAAATAAATAAATAACTAGCCCAGTGGTTAGAATGTATACGAACCGTTTTAATATTCAAAAATATAATTTTTACCACAAAATTTATTTAAGGTGTCTTATAATTTATGACCTTAAGGAAAAGAGAAGATACTGGAAATTGAAAGAGGAAGCACTAGATCGCACTGTATGGAGAACTCGCTTTGAGAAGAGGCTACGGACCTGTCGTAAGACAGACTACAGAATGAAGAGACTACGGACCTGTCGTAAGACAGACTGCAGAATGAAGAGGCTACGGACCTGTCGTAAGACAGACTGCAGAATGAAGAGACTACGGACCTGTCGTAAGACAGACTGCAGAATGAAGAGGCTACGGACCTGTCGTAAGACAGACTACAGAATGAAGAGGCTACGGACCTGTCGTAAGACAGACTACGGAATGAAGAGGCTACGGACCTGTCGTAAGACAGACTGCAGAATGAAGAGGCTACGGACCTGTCGTAAGACAGACTGCAGAATGAAGAGGCTACGGACCTGTCGTAAGACAGACTGCAGAATGAAGAGGCTACGGACCTGTCGTAAGACAGACTGCAGAATGAAGAGGCTACGGACCTGTCGTAAGACAGACTGCAGAATGAAGAGGCTACGGACCTGTCGTAAGACAGGCTGCAGAATGAAGAGGCTACGGACCTGTCGTAAGACAGACTGCAGAATGAAGAGGCTACGGACCTGTCGTAAGACAGACTGCAGAATGAAGAGGCTACGGACCTGTCGTAAGACAGACTGCAGAATGAAGAGGCTACGGACCTGTCGTAAGACAGACTGCAGAATGAAGAGGCTACGGACCTGTCGTAAGACAGACTGCAGAATGAAGAGGCTACGGACCTGTCGTAAGACAGACTGCAGAATGAAGAGGCTACGGACCTGTCGTAAGACAGACTGCAGAATGAAGAGGCTACGGACCTGTCGTAAGACAGACTACAGAATGAAGAGGCTACGGACCGTCGTAAGACAGACTACGGAATGAAGAGGCTACGGACCTGTCGTAAGACAGACTACAGAATGAAGAGGCTACGGACCTGTCGTAAGACAGACTGCAGAATGAAGAGGCTACGGACCTGTCGTAAGACAGACTGCAGAATGAAGAGGCTACGGACCTGTCGTAAGACAGACTGCAGAATGAAGAGGCTACGGACCTGTCGTAAGACAGACTGCAGAATGAAGAGGCTACGGACCTGTCGTAAGACAGACTGCAGAATGAAGAGGCTACGGACCTGTCGTAAGACAGACTGCAGAATGAAGAGGCTACGGACCTGTCGTAAGACAGACTGCAGAATGAAGAGGCTACGGACCTGTCGTAAGACAGACTGCAGAATGAAGAGGCTACGGACCTGTCGTAAGACAGACTGCAGAATGAAGAGGCTACGGACCTGTCGTAAGACAGACTGCAGAATGAAGAGGCTACGGACCTGTCGTAAGACAGACTGCAGAATGAAGAGGCTACGGACCTGTCGTAAGACAGACTGCAGAATGAAGAGGCTACGGACCTGTCGTAAGACAGACTGCAGAAAGAAGAGGCTACGGACCTGTCGTAAGACAGACTGCAGAATGAATGAATAATTCTCAGAATAACCAACAGTTATTTGCCTATGCAGAATTAAATCTGAATTATCCTGACTTTGTAACAGACACACGTTGCTTCCATTGAAGTATGGATTGAATTTTTAAATATTGTAACTTTTCAAACGTTAAATCAGAGAATTAATCACAATCATCAGATCTCCATTCAGATAACATTTCATCAGAAATGCAGCATAGATTTTAAAAATAGCCTGTGACAAATTCTGATCACATTTACATTGTTTCGATATAAGTATTATTTTCCTATAATCCAATTACTGCATGTCAGCGCCTACACAAGTGTGTGTGTGTTTATATATATATATATATATATATATATATAATCACATACAGTCGAACCCGGTTATAACGACATCGGTTTATACGACACCTCGTTTATATCGTCAGATATTCTGTGGAACTGATTAACTCCTCACTGTTAACCATAACATTATATTCCTCGGTTATAACGACACAAAATATTCAGTCCCCTTCATGACGTTAAAACCGAGTTCGACTCTGTATATGTAATGTGTTCAGCATGCCTCCATGTTTTATCACAGAACATCCTGAATTAAAAGCACAACTTCTAATCACAAAAATGTTGTACCTACAACACAAATGTACAAACAGCACATACCATAACTGGCCTTACAAAAGTCCCTCATGAGCAGCTAATTCGAAAGGAGTGACTAAGTGTTAATTAGATGTTAAGTTGTATGTGTTAATTAAGTTTAAGGAAACTAAAAATATTCAGCAGTTCAGACGCATTTCAAGCATATGTCAATATGAAATATAACTCTTTCAATGTTACCTTGTTTACATATAATGTGCTTTTAGATAAAGTTATTTTCATTTAACAGGCACGGCAAAACAGTGTTGAACATTCACTCAATAGTGGTCAAATCTGAGAGAAAATAACTGTCACAATCACCGTATAAAATTAACTCATTGAGGAAGAATGGTCATGCAAGTGAAAGTAATTCTGTCCCTATAAATGCCATATTTCCATATAGGGGAGTGTAGGTACAGACCCACATATTCTTAAACTTGTTTTACCTTGGACATCACGCTGTGTTTATACTATAATATATATATATATCATTCACAATCAACACAAATATTTATTACGTCTTTGAGATGAGATACAGGGCTACATGTTTCCACCACTAAGTGGTCATTTCAAGGCCATCAGAATAAATAATATTAAAATTACAATTAAAAAGCCATTTTTAAAGTTATTGAGATCCCATACCAAAGGACTCGGCTCTTAATAACCTTATAAAAATGACTTACATATATTGTTCCAACGTATAACTTAACCGCATTCTCACATTTCTCACTTCATTCCTGAAGATGGAGGGAGCATGTTCTTTCGAAACGTTGGTATCCACCGATATGTCTACACGGTTGCAAAACCGAGGATTCCATAATCAGAAAACACGTGGGTTTGAAAATGTCAAATCTTATAAAAAGTTATGTACCTTATTTGACGTAATCCGGTGGTTTAGTGTATGTACCAACTACTTACACGTAAAGAATCGACGTTCTGCCAACCATGTATTTATGTGTTTTGTGTGGATCCAGAACAAAACAGCGATTATTCACGTACATCATTAACTGATGGTTTGTATAACTGAGAGGAGTGTTTTACTGCGCGTACGACTGTATTTACGTGTTTTGAAGAGGATCAATCAGAAAACAAACATGCGATTTTATTATACTGTACTACTTAACTGATGTTTGTATAACTGATGACGAGTGTGTTAATGCGCGGTACGAACTGTATTTATGTGTTTTGTGTGGATCTCAGAACAAACAGCGATTATTTCACTGTACAGCATTAACTGACTGGTTTGTATAACTGAGACGGAGTGTGTTTACTGCGCGGTACGGACTGTATTTATGTGTTTTGTGTGGATCTCAGAACAAACAGCGATTATTTCACTGTACAACATTAACTGACTGGTTTGTATAACTGAGACGTAGTGTGTTTACTGCGCGGTACGGACTGTATTTATGTGTTTTGTGTGGATCTCAGAACAAACAGCGATTATTTCACTGTACAACATTAACTGACTGGTTTGTATAACTGAGACGTAGTGTGTTTACTGCGCGGTACGGACTGTATTTATGTGTTTTGTGTGGATCTCAGAACAAACAGCGATTATTTCACTGTACAGCATTAACTGACTGGTTTGTATAACTGAGACGTAGTGTGTTTACTGCGCGGTACGGACTGTATTTATGTGTTTTGTGTGGATCTCAGAACAAACAGCGATTATTTCACTGTACAGCATTAACTGACTGGTTTGTATAACTGAGACGGAGTGTGTTTACTGCGCGGTATGCACTGACTCCTTAAATAGTTTCAGGGTAATTTTTATCTTGAAAGGATTAATTAAAGTAACATTGCCTGGAAGTTAGCGGTTTCTTTGAAACTCGGTAAATTTTATGTGCACTGGGAACAAAGCAAATCAAAATGGGCCTAAAAATTTGGTCAGAAAAAAATCTGTCGATCCCTACATGCCAAGTTATAAAACTGCAACAGAGGCATAAATAAAATTGGTCCGATGACATAAAGCTGTGTTACTGAACCCCGAATTCCATACAAAAACCTATAAGTGACTTAGAATACGAAATGCAATGTAGGCATATGTTTGAATGTGGTCTCCCCGTTATCAGTTTACCTAATATACACATGCTTCTAATATACTTCGTGCAAATAAGATACAAGATATAAAAATAAAACAGGTTTACAAAAATGTTTTATAAATATATCTACTACATCTTTTTTTGTAAACGTGTTATATTACAGTGTGTCCACAAAGTCCCTTCGGGGTTTTGAAAAATTGTGCCGCGCAAACAAATTGAGCTAGCCACATGCGGTTTGCGGCAGATTACAGTGAAACTCTGGAAGACCTGTATCAGGAATGCGATCTCGGCTATTCCAGCAGACATGCTCCACAGAACATGGCAAGAGCTGGAATATCGTCTGGACGTTCTCCGTGCTACCAAGGGAGCCCACATCGAGATCTACTGAGGTCAGTAAAAAACTTCCATAGTTTCACTGTAATCTGCCGCAAACCGCATGTGGCTATCTCAATTTGTTTGCGCGCCACAATTTTTCAAAACCCCGAAGGGACTTTGTGGACACACTGTACTTTGTCACCGAAAGCCAAGCTTTACAGAATTTAAACTTTCTAATCCCCTCGTGTAACAAACGAACTTGAACCAGTACATTTCTATGCAAGGCCTTAAGATTTCCTGCAGTGACACCGATTTAAGGAACATGCAACGTTTATTGGAGAATAAAGCATATCAGGCCGTGACTGCTAAAATTATTTGGGTTTACTTAAATCTACTGAATCATAGAACAGTGACCGTTTTGAAACACAATATTCCTAACACTAGTAAGTATGAACATTTACACTGCGTATCTTTTCCCGTTTCCCTGAGCACAGTAACTGTCACGCGATAGGTATGGCGGAAGCAGGCTTTCTAAGCGATGAAGCTGCTATGTTCGGGAAACAATAAAAGAAACGCCCTATATATGAACTAATCACTTGATACTCCGAAATGTGCCCGCCAATTCATCATCAAAAATTCATTTTTAAATCCCTTATCATAAACTGCTTGGATAGCTCAGTCAGTATAGTGACTAGGCCACAGGCGTGACGAACGGACACCAGAGGTTCGATGTCTTCAGTTCTCCACCACATACAGGGTGGATCTGAGGTCCACCCAGCCTCCTATATTGGTGCCACGGGTTCACTCCCCAGAGGCAAAGGCACCGTGTCTGTACAGCGACTTCTCTGTCACCTGTATTCATTGCCGAGATTATAAATGTACGGAGCTTTACCTCCGTTCCTCAACAGGTCTTCATGGTGTTGTGTATACTAAAGCAGAGGAGGGACGTCACATCCCTTACCTTAGCAGTGTAAGTGTGACACTAATGTCATTTGTAGGGCGTAGGTAAGAAAGTTTAAAAAAAAACTTTTGTGTTAATGTCATCATACCTGCCTGTATAGTTTGTGTAAAACATTTCGCCAATCTCTGAACGTTTTTTCATGAAATAATATATTTGGGGCTTAAATAATAATTTGTCAGTAGATTCCAATTTTGGTTAAAATCGGGCGAAAATTAAAAAATTGTTTACATGCCGGCTTGCGTGGTTTTATGCGTGCATCCCAACCGCTTACTTCTTAAAATTTATCGAGTGAAAAATACGCTTTTACGGCTTTCCAGACAATTAAGCAAAATGCAGTAAAGGTCCGGTGATTGTTAAGCTATGCTTTCACTGCTTAGCGTCTTGCATTCTCTCCATCTACAAGCAACAACATACAACACCTTGAGAAAAATGCCTGGGGTACTTAAATTATAATTAACACATAGAGAAATAAAAATTATCCTTGAACGAAGGATATAGGTAGGACCTTGAAATTACAATAACAGTCCGATCACATCTTTATCTTTAAATGTATTTAAAATTAATATATTTCTCAAGCAGCTGAAACAAATATTGGTGCGGCCTTGGTCACATTATAGAGAGCGAAGCAGAACGGCGTTTAGACATCCATTATGTTGGACACTGCCCGTTGTCCAGAGATGACTCTACATCAACATTCTTCATCACTGAATCAACTGCACAAGACGATTCCTCGCTGGTTTTCTTAAGAGAATTAGTGATTAGTGAACTGTGTACAGAACTTGTGCATTGCATGCGGCACATGTCAAAGTGTTCTCAGATTTGGAAATGAGGGGAGTCTGTGGGAAGTCCCGTGGGTCTTGACGTAGCAAGTTTATGACGTCACATTTAGCCATTAACCCCTCCTTCGAGCAGTAAGAAGAAAATTCCCAGCATAAGACAAATTAGGGGGGGGGGGGGGGGAAAAACTTGGGATAATGTTGTACTTTCAATGCGACGCTTCAGCAAAATCTCGACCTAAGAGACAAAGGGAGATGGCTTCCTTCTCTTCCACCCTGAAGATATACCTGACAAATTTCTGCAGACTGCCTGTACTTGTCTACAGAGCTACAAGTTGTTAAGTTTTATAAACAAACTGCAATCATTTTGAGGAAAATATTGGTATGTTGTTTATTGGTATGTTGTTTATTGGTATGTTGTTTATTGGTATGTTGTTTATTGGTATGTTGTTTATTGGTATGTTGTTTATTGGTATGTTGTTTATTGGTATGTTGTTTATTCTTTTGAAGATAATAATTTGAGATAAAACGCCGCGTAGTTTGGTAGATAGACCTGACGTTTCGGAAGAACCTGCTGACTCTATCTTAAAGGTAGAACAGTACTTTATATTCTACCTTATATACTGTTACACTCTGAAAAAGAATACAGCTGGTTATTCCGAAATGTTGGTACTATCTAACAAGTTACAAGGCGTCATATCCTAGAAGAATACAGTCTGAATATCCATCTCCATGACTACTCCAAATGTCAACCAACATCTTGTGACTCGTGGATTCTTTTTGTAAGAAAAGGCCGCGCTTCGAAAGAAACAGCGCAAAAGATTTGAAAAAATCACTGGACATTGCATCTCGAAAATATGCCGGCGCACTAGAAACAAAATTGAAAGGAAGTTTGAAAGGGAAACAAGAAGGTAACACGGTATTGCGATTTAGATCATAAATACATAAAGAATATATCTTGATATCATGGAATATGTTGTGAGTTAATGGAATATATCGTGATGTCAGGGAATATATCGTGATGTCATGGAATATGTCGTGATGTCAGGGAATATATCGTGATATCATGGAATATATCGTGATATCATGACTATACCGTGATGTCATGGAATATATCGTGATGTCATGGAATATATCGTGATGTTAGGGAATATATCGTGATATCATGGAATATATCGTGATATCATGGACTATACCGTGATGTCATGGAATATATCGTGAAGATCATTCAATATATCGTGATGTAATGGAATATTTCGTGATATCATTAGGTACATCGTGATATAATACAATATATCGTGATATAATGGAACATATCTTGATATCGTGGAATATATCTTGATATAATGGAACGTATCATTATGTAATTGAATATAACGTGATATCATGGACTATGTAATGATGTCATAGAATTGTCGTGATATTCGAATCTCGCCACATGCTCGTACAACTGTTTAACAGTTCATTGTACGACTATTGCATTCTGCTATGTCCTTACATATGAAATAGAAGTAATTCAAAGCCAATGCATGCAGTTCTTATTACATAATCCTACATATATGGTGTCAATAAAATGAGCTGTTTTTACAAGGAAATTTTATTTTATTAATGTGATATATACATCGGTGTTTTTCTTCAGTTTTCCCAACAACATATCCTGACACTATCTTCAGATCTACTGTGGCAGTTCTCTCCTACATTATTGGCAGTCACGCTGAGTCTGTCTAGAGCCTCACTGAATCGTGAATTGAAAGAATGAAGAACAAACTGTGTGCACCTTGGAGCAACTGAGACATATCCATCACTGCTACGTACGTGCATATTTACTGAGTATTTGCACCTGCTGAAAAGTGAATGACATTTTATGCACCGTATGCACTCTGACTCATGAGAGTCAACAGTGCATTTTGATTTGTGTTTGTATTACGTCTGAATGAGCAGAAACCTACGTGATTCCTTTATTTAACTTGTGTCATTATAACAGACAGTCCGGCAGCTAAGGTGAAGAGAAATGAATAGACAAAACCACCTTTATTTAGACAAAAGGCTCCACACCTTCTCGATGTCATGCATCTCTTCTTACAATGTCAGAATATTTGCACAAGCAAACCTCTCAGACATAGAACTAACTAACTAACTAACTAACTCCATGGAGCAGAGTCCTTCCTGAGAAGCTAACAGTTCCTCAGCTAATCAACAAATTCCCCGCATTTATACAGAACCCGAATTTTCATTACCGCGTTCAGAACAACCCGTTAATTGTCCCTGTTCTGAACCAGATCAATCCACTCCACGCCCTCCACACCAAGTTAAGATACATTTTAACATTATCCTGTCATCTACGCATAGGTTTTCCGAATGGTCTCTTTCCCTCAGGCTTCCCACCAAAATCCTGTATGCACCTCTCCTCTCCTCCATACGTGCCACATGCACTGCCCATCTCTCAAACACAAAAAACTCGTAGTTGAACATCTAGGTGCCATATTTCTCCCGCAGATATGACGAAGTGTTGTAAACCTTGTAGAAATAACGCCCTGTAGTCTCTCTGTCATGTTTTAAATTTCTATCTAGACAATAATATCTGATTTTCTTAGAGTCCAAATTCCCACAACTATACAAATCTACATATATCGACTTTAACTCGTCGAAACACGAACTTTGTGGAATAAGTACGAATATTTAAAAAGATTAAGTTCCTACCGCATAGTGAGCACATGTTCCTCCAATATAAAGATATTCTGCTTAATGGTACATGGCGAAATAATCGCTGTTTGTTCTGAAAACAGTACAAAATATAAATACATTTCGTGGGCAGAATGCTGACTTCTTAAATACGAAAGAAAGTGGTACATGCACTAAAGTACTTTAAACATTCAAGTACATTAGGGAAGAAACTTGCGTCAAGTTTCATGTAAAATTCTGGTTATTTTTGCCCGATTTTAACTAAAATTGAATGTCCCTACAAATGTTAATATACTCCACATTATCATGCTTCATGCAAATCTCTTCACAATGTTCCAAATTGTTGCATGTGGACAGACAGACACAGGAAAGGCAAAGCAACAGTTGCGTTTTTTCGTCTTTAATTCGCAACATCTTCAAAAATCGTAGGTTGATGAGAACAAATTTTACCTTATCGGCACAATCTTACGTCTTTACCCTACATTATCCTACTTTCCTTTCTTAAGCAAGAAAACTCACGCGCTAAGATAACCATTCTGCCTATGTGTCATTCATTTGACCTTTAGACCAAACCTACCGATTTACACGATATTTTGTAAGGAAATTATGCCATTAGGCTACATAATATCCCAGTAACATCTGTAATTTTCTAAAATCTGTAGTAACAACATGGCGGGCCCAAAAAATGCTGAGGTGAGAGTTACTATCGATTAGCAACACACAACGTGAGATCCTGAAACATTTGATGATATAATGTTCCAAAATTATGCAACTTTATTACGGTAATTTTTAGGGATTTGAAACAAAGAAAGTGCAGCTGCATGTAATCTTAGTTTAGCTGTCAAATTGGTGGTAATAACAAACTGTTTGAGCAATGCAGGTGACATTTGTTACGTGTAACGTAGCAAACTGGACTTAAATTTAAGGAAGAAACTAGTAAAGTGCTACATTTGGAGCATAGCTTTGTGTGGTGCTGAAACGTGGACACTTCGGAAAGTAGATCAGAAATACCTGGACAGCTTTGACATGTGGTGCTGGAGAAGAATGGAGAAGATCAGTTGAACCGATCGTGTGAGAAATGAAGAAGTATTACACAGAGTCAAGGAGGATAGGAATATTGTACATACAGTAAAAAGAAGAAAGGCTAACTGGATTGGTCACATCTTGCGTAGAAACTGCCTTCTGAAACACGTGATTGAAGGAAAGTTAGAAGGAAGGATAGAAATGACGGGACGACGAGGGAGAAGACGTAAGCAGCTACTGGATGACCTTAAGGAAAAGAAAAGATACTGGAAATTGAAAGAGGAAGCACTAGATCGCACCCTGTGGAGAACTCGCTTTGGAAGAGGCTACGGACCTGTCGTAAGACAGACTACAGAATGAATGAACGTAAGGAACTGCGGGAAGAATCCTTGAAGACAGAAGTTCGCCAATTCGTGCCAGAATATGTATCACGTTTTTTTTTAACTTAACTGTAATTATCATATATCAAGTTTTTAAACATAGCAATAGTTTGGGAACAAATCAATCATTGCAGCTAAAATTTAAGTAAATAAACAAGAGACCTTCCATCATATTTCTGCCAATTCCGTATTGTCTACGGCTTGGGTCTCCACCCGCTCTATTGCTGGGATCGCGGGTTCGAATCCCGCTGACAGCATTGATGTTCGTCTCTTGTGTTTGTTGTGTGTTTTGTAGGTAGCGGCCTCTGCGACGAGCTGATCACTCGTTCAGAGGAGTCCTACTGAATGTGTTTGTGTGTGTGTGATCTAGAAATCTCAACGATGAGGCGGCCTTGGCCCGAGTTGGGGCTTTTGCGCTACAGACAGACATCACATTTCCATTCACCCTAGGTCCTTCGAAGGCGAATGCTATAAAGTCTTGAGTCTGTCAATATCCTTGCGCATTATACGAACAGAAAGGGGTGACGAGTTTGGGATATTGTGTAAATTTAATGCCTCATCGTGTATTTATTTGTTAAAGCGTTTTAGGCATCATTGTCATATAATTTATAACCGGCATTGACCCTTAGTGACACCTGTAGTAGCAGATGTTTAACAAGCCTACAATTCTAAGTGTTTTACAGAGAGCATATTGCAAGGTGTGCACAGTTTTAGGGTCATTAATACTGTGTCAATGTCAAACGCAGAACTGCACAAGAACAAGATGGCAAAGATGGGCGTCGTGTTGCCTTCATAGGTCAAAAGAAACTTTCATATGACTTACACACATGTTAATACAAGACCTCATTTCGGTAATACATACATACATACATACATACATACATACATACATACATACATACATACATACATATATACATTCCATGGATCCATAATTTTGTCACAAGACAAGAGGATGTGCAATAAGTCATAACATACAAAATCATACAAAATGTACATTGCAAAATGCTTTAAACATTCTATGTGCAGTCTTAGACGTCAGTATTATAGGTTAACAGTACTATATAAGAAATTGATGTACAGAGTAAAAGGAGTGTGCATTTAAGTATCTTCTTAGTGCTGCTTTAAATTGTGCCTTTTCATTCTTAAGATTTTTTATATTACACGGTAAGCTATTGAAGATCCTGATACTAGAATAGAATGCACTTTTGTGAAAGCATGATAGGTTGGCAATTGGTCTATGAAGATGGTGCTTATTGCTTGTATTGATACTGTGTATTGGTGAATTTGTTTGAAAGTTTTCTTGATAATAAGTAACCAGAATCTGTGGCACCCCAGTGGTTATTATGTTAGGTCATATCAATGCTCCTTACAGTGACATCACGAATGCGTGGTTGGTGCTCCTGCTTCGCAATCAGGGCCACCTAGAGTAGTGATTCCCAGACTGTTTTGCTCGCGGACCCCTTTTGGCTTCGAAAAATAGTAAACAAATCCTCACACTCCGTCTCAGTTATACAAACCAGTCAGTTAATGTTGTACAGTGAAATAATCGCTGTTTGTTCTGAGATCCACACAAAACAATAAATACAGTCCGTACCGCGCAGTAAACACACTCCGTCTCAGTTATACAAACCAGTCAGTTAATGCTGTACAGTGAAATAATCGCTGTTTGTTCTGAGATCCACACAAAAAACATAAATACAGTCCGTACCGCGCAGTAAACACAATCCGTCTCAGTTATACAAACCAGTCAGTTAATGTTGTACAGTGAAATAATCGCTGTTTGTTCTGAGATCCACACAAAACACATAAATACAGTCCGTACCGCGCAGTAAACACACTCCGTTTCAGTTATACAAACCAGTCAGTTAATGTTGTACAGTGAAATAATCGCTGTTTGTTCTGAGATCCACACAAAACACATAAATACAGTCCGTACCGCGCAGTAAACACACTCCGTCTCAGTTATACAAACCAGTCAGTTAATGTTGTACAGTGAAATAATCGCTGTTTGTTCTGAGATCCACACAAAACACATAAATACAGTCCGTACCGCGCAGTAAACACACTCCGTTTCAGTTATACAAACCAGTCAGTTAATGTTGTACAGTGAAATAATCGCTGTTTGTTCTGAGATCCACACAAAACACATAAATACAGTCCGTACCGCGCAGTAAACACACTCCGTCTCAGTTATACAAACCAGTCAGTTAATGTTGTACAGTGAAATAATCGCTGTTTGTTCTGAGATCCACACAAAACACATAAATACAGTCCGTACCGCGCAGTAAACACACTCCGTCTCAGTTATACAAACCAGTCAGTTAATGCTGTACAGTGAAATAATCGCTGTTTGTTCTGAGATCCACACAAAACACATAAATACAGTCCGTACCGCGCAGTAAACACACTCCGTCTCAGTTATACAAACCAGTCAGTTAATGCTGTACAGTGAAATAATCGCTGTTTGTTCTGAGATCCACACAAAACACTGTTGTGGGCAGAACGTAGAATTTTTGTTAATGTTTAACCTTGCGGTGCTAAAGCATAGGCGCACCTAGATTTTTTTTTTTGGGGGGGGGGGGGGGTGCTGATCCTCAGGCTATATATAATTTATGATTGATTTTAAAAGTATGTTGCGAAAATCACATACAAATCTCCGAGCCGACATCTAGTTAGGTTACAGGGAAAATTAAAACTAACTGAAAAAGAAAACAATAGCCTAAGTTTTTATGATATTTTTCAATAACCCTGTGTAATAGCCATCAGCCGATTTCGGTGGATCATTTAGGCTGAAGCGTAAGTCACCTTACACCTCTGATATAATCGTGTATACAAAATTGTGTTTTTTTTAAATTTCGCGCGCTAATGTACGTACTTAAGAAACAGGTTTTAAAAAATTAGTCTTTGTGAGGCATGAAACAGGAAGTGTGAAGAATGTAGTGTGGCCCACTGCTTGTCTTTAGCCTGAACAAGCATTTAGTGGGGGTAGGGGATTTTGCCTAAATGTGCAACAGATCGGGTCACAGCGAATGTCCTAGCACGGTCTTAGGTCACCGCAAACGAAAATATCCCTACGACAATGTCATGTTCAGCAGACAACAGGTTTCGTTTTTCTTATAGCAAGTAGGCTGCGGGCTGGACGGTCCGGGATTCGATTTTCGACTGTGTAAAGAGATCGTTGCCTTCTGAAAAATATCTATATCGGCTCTGGGGCCCAACCAACCTCATATTCATTGTGTACCGGGGTTCTTCCCGGGGGTAAAGCCGACGGGGCTTGATGTTGACCACTGATTCCCAACTAGTGTCGAGGTTAAGAATGAGTGGAGCTATACATCTACTCCCCCTATATGCCTTTATGGTGTGGACAGGTACAAATTTGCCCTTTTAATAAAAAAAATGGCGTTGCTTAAGTCGCTATTACAGTGACATTTGAGCCTCCCTTTCACTCAGCAGTTATGCACAAAATGATTGTCTAGTGCGCCATGATGCACTGTGACCCTGGCCCGACTGTCCTCCCATAACTGTGCCCACACCCTTAGGCCATGACCCCGCACTGGAGATGGTAGCACAGGTCAACACCTGAAGACGTAATTGACATTCGTTGCTTACAGGAAAACAGCAACTGCATTGGAGTTTGCCTGAAGCCACTGCTTGTTCAGGTCCACATAGTTAACAGATGTACGGGTTGTCAAATGACGGACATTGTGCATGGCTGCATTGGTTGCTGGCAAAGGAAGGGAACCTCATACAAAGACCGATATGTTTCTACTTCATACGGTGACCAATATAGTTCTACCTCATACAAAGACCGATATGTTTCTACTTCATACGGTGACCAATATAGTTCTACCTCGTACAAAGACCGATATGTTTCTACTTCATACGGTGACCAATATAGTTCTACCTCGTACAAGGACCAATAAGTTTCTACATCCTAGAGTGGCCAATATAGTTCTACCTCGTACAATGACCAATATGTTTCTACCTCCTAGAGTGGCCAATATAGTTCTACCTCGTACAATGACCAATATGTTTCTACCTCCTAGAGTGGCCAATATAGTTCTACCTCGTACAATGACCAATATGTTTCTACTTCATACGGTGACCAATATAGTTCTACCTCGCACAATGACCAATATAGTTCTACCTCATACAATGACCCATATGTTTCTATTTCATACGGTGACCAATATAGTTCTACCTCGCACAATGACCAATATGTTTCTACTTCATGCGGTGACCAATATAGTTCTACCTCATACAAAGACCGATATCTTTCTACTTCATACGGTGACCAATATAGTTCTAACTCACACAATGACCAATATGTTTCTACTTCATACGGTGACCAATATAGTTCTACCTCGTACAATGACCAATAAGTTTCTACCTCCTAGAGTGGCCAATATAGTTCTACCTCGTACAATGACCAATATGTTTCTACCTCCTAGAGTGGCCAATATAGTTCTACCTCGTACAATGACCAATATGTTTCTACTTCATACGGTGGCCAATATAGTTCTACCTCGTACAATGACCAATATGTTTCTACTTCATACGGTGACCAATATAGTTCTACCTCGCACAATGACCAATATAGTTCTACCTCATACAATGACCGATATGTTTCTACTTCATACGGTGACCAATATAGTTCTACCTCGCACAATGACCAATATGTTTCTACCTCATGCGGTGACCAATATAGTTCTACCTCATACAAAGACCGATATGTTTCTATTTCATACGGTGACCAACATAGTTCTACCTCGCACAATGACCAATATGTTTCTACCTCATGCGGTGACCAATATAGTTCTACCTCATACAAAGACCGATATGTTTCTACTTCATACGGTGACCAATATAGTTCTACCTCGCACAATGACCGATATGTTTCTACTTCATACGGTGACCAATATAGTTCTACCTCGCACAATGACCAAATGTTTCTACCTCATGCGGTGACCAATATAGTTCTACCTCATACAAAGACCGATATGTTTCTATTTCATACGGTGACCAATATAGTTCTACCTCGCACAATGACCAATATGTTTCTACCTCATGCGGTGACTAATATAGTTCTACCTCATACAAAGACCGATATGTTTCTACTTCATACGGTGACCAATATAGTTCTACCTCGCACAATGACCATATGTTTCTCCCTTCATGCGGTGACCAATATAGTTCTACTTCGCACAATGACCGATATGTTTCTACTTCATACGGTGACCAATATAGTTCTAACTCGCAACAATGACCAAATGTTTCTACCTCATGCGGTGACCAATATAGTTCTACCTCATAAAAAGACCGATATGTTTCTATTTCATGCGGTGACAATATAGTTCTACCTCGTACAAATGACCATATGTTTCTACCTCACGCGGTGACTAATATAGTTCTACCTCAACAAAGACCGATATGTTTCTACTTCATACGGTGACCAATATAGTTCTACTCGCACAATGATCAATATGTTTCTACCTCATGCGGTGACCAATATAGTTCTACTTCGCACAATGACCGATATGTTTCTACTTCATGCGGTGACCAATATAGTTCTACCTCGCACAATGACCAATATGTTTCTACTCATACAGTGGCCAATATAGTTCTACCTCTACAATGACCAATATGTTTCTACTTCATGCGGTGACCAATATAGTTCTACCTCGCACAATGACCAATATGTTTCTACTCATACGGTGGCCAATATAGTTTTACCTCATGCAATGACCAATATGTTTCTACTTATACGGTGACCAATATAGTTCTCCACGCACAATGACCGATATGTTTCTACTTCATGCGGTGACCAATATAGTTCTACCTCGCACAATGACCAATATGTTTCTACCTCATACAGTGGCCAATATAGTTCTACCTCATACAATGACCAATATGTTTCTACTTCATGCGGTGACCAATATAGTTCTACCTCGCACAATGACCAATATGTTTCTACCTCATACAGTGGCCAATATAGTTTTACCTCATGCAATGACCAATATGTTTCTACTTTATACGGTGACCAATATAGTTCTCCCACGCACAATGACCAATATGTCTCTACTTCATACGGTGACCAATATAGTTCTACCTCATACAATGACCAATATGTTTCTACCTCCTACACTGACCAATACAGTTCTACTTCATACAATGACCAATATATTTCTACCTCATACAGTGGCCAATATAGCTCTGTTCCATAAAGCGACCAACATTCCATAAAGCGACCAACATTCCATAAGCGACCAACACCATCATGATGCTACACTATATCTAGGCCTCAACCAACGTGATTGAACACGACACCTCCTGTTTCCAAGACACGATATTTATTGAGGAAATATTCTAAAGCGCACGCAATAGTCGAAGATTTTGTTGACATACGCCATTGCTTATTGACGCCAGCTGAAACCTGCACGTATCACAGTCTGTATTTGGTCATTTGCAATGTCCTTGTACAATTGGGTAAACGTTCTTGCACGTGTTCAGGAAGTAAATAGCCTGGTGTTACTTTGCCACTAATGCGTACGTACAATGATCGTGATGAGTGATTGCCCAACCCACAACATACCAACAAATAAACTGAACGTCATCTGTTTATGTAAACGTTTATTCACGTAGGCTGTTTAGCGATGTTTTTGTTGCTTTTACAAATGTTGCATAGCCTAGAATAGCAGTCAAGGGCCATGCCATGGTTCAGGCGGTTTGTCGCCAGCTTCTCGCCGCGGAGGCCCAGGTTCAATTTCAGGCCAGTATATATGGGAATTTTGGTGGGGAAAGTGACACTGGGACAGGCTTCTGTTTCAGGACTTCGGCTTTCGTTTATCAGTATCATTCTGCCAATGGTCTTAGAAATTTACATAAGTGTTAAATAAGACAATTAATAAAAAATGGAATGTTAATTGATAGTGGAATATAAAGCCGTGGAAAAACCCGGTTCGTGGTTTATTTTCAAGCGTTTTTTCCTGAATTTATGTACATAAACAATAATCATGAGATTCACTCGTCTTCACATCTTTAAACCAATACCACAAAGCTGGCAGAAGTTAAAAATTAATTCAATTTAGTGGCCTATTTATATGCACAATTTCCCCTGCCAGAACTCACTCTTGCCGATCCCAGTGGCCGCGGGTTTAAGGCTTTGTTCTGCGGCCGCTCGCTTGCTGGGATTGCGGGTTCGAATTCCGCTGGGGGCATTGATGTATGTCTGTTGTAAGTGTTGTGTGTTGCCAGGTAGATGCCTCTGAGACGGGCCGATCCCACGTCCAGAGGAGTCCTACCGAGTGTGTGTGTGTGTATGTCATGGAGTGTGTGATCAAGGGCAACAATAACCACTACACTTACAATGAGTAGGTAGACACAAGTCAAGACTCAGAAAGAAAGCAATAAATCATTCGAAGTTCGTCCAAGCATTTCAGATACACCCTGTATAGTCTGCGCTCCTTGCTCAATCATTAAATGATCCACAAAAACTTAATACGAACAAACAACGAAGGTCTAAGAACTCCGAGCCCACAAAACTGGTATTCCGAATAAGTGGATTGTACCGGAGGGAGAGGCGTGAGTTCTGATGTGTCTAGGTGCGGGCAGCTGATGATTTGTTTGTAACCGACGTTTCGTGCTGGCGCTGTTCAGATTCATGGGAAATCTTCTCCAATTACTGTGGCATGGCAAAATTCAAATCGGCCTTCAAATTACAGTTCACAGAGCGAGGAAATCGGCGTTTTACTAATCCCCTGAAAACACTAAAAATTCTGACGTCTCATCATTTTATCACGAACGTAGTATCGACGTATTAGTCATGCGTTTGGAGCAAAAATGGTATATATCCTAGCAGCAACGGCACAAGTATTCATTAATTTAAACAGCAACTTGTTTATGAATATTAGTGTTCTTTTGCAACCACGAATTAGCCATTAAAATACATACGTTTCCCAATGCAGTACCTTATAATACACACCGTATAAGTGGGCTCTGATGTGCCTGTCATGTGCAGTAATACCAGTACACTTTACATGTGTTGTAACATGATTAACAGTGATCATTATAACAGTGATCATAAGTGACTACAGTTAATATCATACAGTGATCATAATGATCTAACAGTGATCATAACAGTGATCATAAGTGATCATAACAGTGATCATAATCATAACAGTGATCAAATTCATAACAGTGATCATAACAGTGATCATAACGTGATCATAACAGTGATCATAAGTGATCATAACAGTGTAGTCAAACAGTGATCATAATGATCATAACAGTGATATCATTCATATGCTAACAGTGATCTAATGAATAACAGTGATCATAAGTACTACAGTGACATCTAATACAGTCAGGATCAACGTTAAAGACGTTATATATGTTGGACTTTTATGGGACACGCGCCAAATCCGTACATTTTAGTCAGAATTCCTTAAAGGATAAAACTACTTGGGACTGCCCGCAAAGGGAAGGATAATATTAAAACGGTTATGCGAAAAACAGCATGTGGCGGTGTGGACTGGATTAGTCTGTTTACGTGAGTTGGTTATTAAAAGGATAGTGTGCTAGGAAGTGGATTAGATTCAACTGACTCAGGATAGGTTCAAGTGGTCAGATCCTGTGAGCACGGTAATGAAGCTTCGGGTTGCATAAATAGAGGGGAACTTCTTGACCATCTCAATAGCTATTAGCTTCTCATAAGGACGACTGTGTTCCACAGTGTTAGGCAAATGACAGGAACAGATCCTACGCCTTTGCAGCAAAATCTACGTCTAAATATCGGAGCTACACGTTGTATTATCAGAGCGATTTGTGACGAAAATTTTAATAAATATTGGAGAGATGATAGAGTCCAATAAAATATCTCCCTGTGAACTAATACTGTAAATATAATTACAAATTTTATAGTACATTTTGACAGTGTAAACTTCTGAATTAAATTAATTGCAACAAATCTACCATCGTGCGCTATAATGTCAAATACTGTTAAACATTATGAAAATTTATCCGTACGTGTTTCGGCCAATCCAGGTCATCCTCAGAGGAAAAATCTATACATTCCGGGACGTACAATATACAAGGCACAAGGCACTGTAATGGGTAATTTAGAAGGTCAAAAGCAAAGCAATCCCATTACAGGCCTGGACAGGCCCTTAGGGTTTCCAGGAGGTTGAGGCTCCCCGATTTCAGACAATCGGCACATGAAGGTGGTAAGGTTGTCAGCCCTACGCACCGGCCGCCTTTACCCTCAGGAAATATTCCTGGTACTCATTTGTGTTAGAGGCTGAGTCGACCCCAGGCCATAGTGCGACCGGAACGGATTATGTCAATGAAAAATTCCAATGACATCATCGGGAATCGAACCCGCGACGTTTCGGTTTGTAGCGTAGTGCCTCAACCAATTGCGCCACCGCGTGCCCCAATTTAGAAGGTATAAGATCAAAATATACAATAAAGCTTAAATTTATTATTTCAATAAATACAGCATGGTATACAATACGATAAAAATACATTAAGACGTATCAAAATTTATCCCCATATTTTTCGGCCAATCCTGGTCATCCTCAGGGAAACAATTTGTATATTCTAGAAGGTACACAAAACTTTACATTCCTGGACATAGTTATACTTGTTACGATAAAGATTCTGTACTCCAGGATGTACAGATTGTTCTCCTGAGGATCGGTCAGGGTGGGCCGAAACATGTAGGGACAAATTTTAATAGTGTTTTGTTCTATTTTGTATTACATCTTGCGCCACGTTGAGTTTGTCGTAATAACATAATTACAAACTTTATTTAATTACTTACACATTTTCCTGACGATGTCAGATAGAAGGTCGAAAATGCAAAACAAGAGAAATAACCGGAAGATACTGAAGCAATATTTATCAGTGTGAGTTGGTCAACGTCGACATTTGATCCGTTGAAACACCTCGGATGATTTATTACCAAAGTAATATCAGTCCAGTTATTTCAATTTGCTTAAATAAGTCAGGTTTTACTTTCGTAAAACGAAGTCAGAGATGTGGAGTTGCATCCATTTTGCACCAAACACTTCACCTGATAAGTCACCAGATCTGGGAGTGGCGTGTACCCAGAGGCGATGTGTATGAACTTGCGAATTTTAAAATGTTACAAAATTCGACTGGCACTGCTCTGACGTCATCCTTTGTCCTCAGGACAAGGTATAAACTTCCAAGGTGATGTAGTTTACATAAACAAGTCATGAATTCTTTGGTTTTCGTTATCGATTGTCAAGTTTATTGAAACACCGTTTTGCCTAAGTTTAGAGGTGTCGTTGAATGGTGTGGCATGCATTATAAAGTACTATTTATTACAGAGTTTTGTGGGTCTGTGTTAAAGTGTGTCATAATCACTTATCTTCAGAGAATCTTCAGCGTCTTCAACGTAAAAGAACACAATCAAACAGTCCTCACACAATCAAACAGTTCTCACACAATCAAACAGTGCTCACACATTCAAACAGTCCTCACACATTCAAACAGTCCTCACACATTCAAACAGTCCTCACACATTCAAACAGTCCTCACACAATCAAACAGTCCTCACACATTCAAACAGTCCTCACACAATCAAACACTCCTCACACAATCAAACATTCCTCACACAGTCAAATAGTCCTCACACATTCAAACAGTCCTCACACATTCAAACAGTCCTCACACATTCAAACATTCCTCCCAAATTCAAACATTCCTCACACAAACAGTCCTCACACATTCAAACAGTCCTCACACATTCAAACAGTCCTCACACATTCAAACAGTCCTCACACATTCAAACAGTCCTCACACATCAAACAGTCCTCACACATTCAAACAGTCCTCACACAATCAAACACTCTTCACACAATCAATCATTCCTCACACATTCAAACAGTCCTCACACATGCAAACAGTCCTCACACATTCAAACAGTCCTCACACATTCAAACAGTCCTCACACATTCAAATATTCCTCCCAAATTCAAACATTCCTCACACAAACAGTCCTCACACATTCAAACAGTCCTCACACATTCAAACAGTCCTCACACATTCAAACAGTCCTCACACAATCAAACAGTCCTCACACATTCAAACAGTCCTCACACATTCAAACATTCCTCACACAAACAGTCCTCACACATTCAAACAGTCCTCACACATTCAAACATTCCTCCCAAATTCAAACATTCCTCACACAAACAGTCCTCACACATTCAAACAGTCCTCACACAATCAAACACTCCTCACACAATCAAACATTTCTCACACAGTCAAACAGTCCTCACACATTCAAACAGTCCTCACACATTCAAACAGTCCTCACACATTCAAACAGTCCTCACCCAATCAAACACTCCTCACACAATCAAACATTTCTCACACAGTCAAACAGTCCTTACACATTCAAACAGTCCTCACACATTCAAACAGTCCTCACACATTCAAACAGTCCTCACACATTTAAACATTCCTCCCAAATTCAAACAGTCCTCACACATTCAAACAGTCCTCACACATTCAAACAGTCCTCACACATTCAAACAGTCCTCACCCAATCAAACACTCCTCACACAATCAAACATTTCTCACACAGTCAAACAGTCCTTACACATTCAAACAGTCCTCACACATTCAAACAGTCCTCACACATTCAAACAGTCCTCACACAATCAAACAGTCCTCACACATTCAAACATTCCTCCCAAATTCAAACATTCCTCACACAAACAGTCCTCACACATTCAAACAGTCCTCACACATTCAAACAGTCCTCACACATTCAAACAGTCCTCACACATTCAAACAGTCCTCACACATTCAAACATTCCTCCCAAATTCAAACAGTCCTCACACAATCAAACAGTCCTCACACACTCAAACAGTCCTCACACAAGGACCTCACTTCTTCAGAGATGCTGACACACTTGTCTAACTGAAGTAAACATGTGGAAGTTCATTCATGTAAACTAGCAGGAATAAAAATATCTTCCACAATGGAATACACGAAGCTTCCACCTGTGACCTTCACTGTTATATTTCGGTGATCCTTTCAATCCTGTAAGCCTTGTAATAATACCGTTTCTCCTGTGGAGCTGTCATTGTAAAAACTTAATTTATGCTACTTAAAATTCATTCCATCCGTAGTTACATAATCTTAAGGATTTTTAACCTTTCCAATCGTAATTCATGTCACCACGACGACATTATCGCCATCTATGCGGGAAATTTATCGCTCAGCTACATATATAAGAATATGCTGTACGGGTTATTTTATGAACAAAATGAGTGCCAACTTTCCCAGATTGCGTTATAACGTTGCTTATTGTATACCACATTCTGTGGCGAAAAGACTAACACATTTAATGTATATTCGGGTCTCTTCCCGCATGACATGTAATGTTACTGAAACTTCTGTTTTTAAAAATTCCTTCTTTCATTAAGTAATTAGATCATTTATTTATTTATTATTTATTACTTATTTATTAGTTTATGTTATGTATTTGTGTTTATTGTCAATTTATCTATTTATTATTTATTTACTTTTTATTTTTATTTATTTATTAGTTTGTTATGTATTTGTGTTTATTGTCAATTTATCTATTTATTATTTATTTATTTGTTTACTTTTTATTTTTTATTTTTTATTTATTACTTTATGTTATGTTTTTGTGTTTATTGTCAATTTATCTATTTATTATTTATTTACTTTTTATTTTTATTTATTTATTAGTTTGTTATGTATTTGTGTTTATTGTCAATTTATCTATTTATTATTTATTTGTTTACTTCTTATTTTTTATTTTCTATTTATTTATTAGTTTATGTTACGTATTTGTGTTTATTGTCAATTTATCTATTTATTATTTATTCATTTGTTTACTTTTTATTTTTTATTTTCTATTTATTTATTAGTTTATGTTATGTTTTTGTGTTTATTGTCAATTTATCTATTTATTATTTATTTACTTTTTATTTTTATTTATTTATTAGTTTGTTATGTATTTGTGTTTATTGCACATTTATTTATTTATTTGCTTGCTTGCTCAAGTTTTCGTTTATTTATTGGATAATACACTTCCTTCTGTATTTATAAATTCATTGTTTGTTATTTACTGATACTTTTTGTAGTAGTTTGCTTCTTTGATTATTTACTCATTTTGTGGATTTGCTTTTACTGGTATGTCTTTTAACAAGTGAGTCTATTACAAACTGCGTATTCTAATTTCTTCCTATCTTTATTATATACACAAGCGACCATTTTCTCAGAGGAAAGATTACTTATGACCTCCTTTATGCATCAAGTTACACACTCTCCTCGCATAATAGTGCGTTATGAAGAGTGATACTTCAAGTTAAGGTTGCTCCTTCGGTGTGTGATTTGACGTTTCGACATCTTTGTTGATAAAGATTAAAATATTATCAGATAGAACATTATTTCAATTGGTAATTGGTTGCCGAGGTTTCGGAGAAGCTTCCTGTCTCCATTTTAGGGTAGTTCAAAAACTTCTTTAAGTTTTGTATATCTACAGATCTTTAAAAAAACTACAGCTTTAGTCAGGTAAAAGTTTATGAAATAATGAAATGAAACAATGACCGCGCCAAGTTATTGATAAGTTATTGTAATCTGGTATGTCAGGGTTCGGTAGGGATCTGTTATCAACACGTCTAAATTTTGGTGAAATCTAAAACAATAATCCTTCGGGACCATTCAATTGCACAAACCTAAAGAAAAGTGTTGATTTCAGGCTTCCGCCGCGAGGTGATGAAATCTGTAGTCTTCTGGGTAATTACAAGGCGTCGTGTATCTTCACGGGTCATGATTCCTACGAATCTTGACCCGTGAAGATGGGACCGATACCTTGTCCCGAAACGTCGGTAAATAATTACCACACGACGCCGTTTATCTTCACGGGTCAATATTCCTACGAATCTTGACCCGTGAAGATGGGACCGATACCTTGTCCCGAAACGTCGGTAAATAATTACCACACGACGCCGTTTATCTTCACGGGTCAATATTCCTACGAATCTTGACCCGTGAAGATGGGCCCGATACCTTGTCCCGAAACGTCGGTAAATAATTACCACACGACGCCGTTTATCTTCACGGGTCAATATTCCTACGAATCTTGACCCGTGAAGATGGGACCGATACGTTGTCCCGAAACGTCGGTAAATAATTACCACACGACGTCGTGTATCTTCACGGGTCAATATTCCTACGAATCTTGACCCGTGAAGATGGGACCGATACGTTGTCCTGAAACGTCGGTAAATAATTACCACATGACGCCGTGTATCTTCACGGGTCAATATTCCTACGAATCTTGACCCGTGAAGATGGGACCGATACGTTGTCCCGAAACGTCGGTAAATAATTACCACATGACGCCGTGTATCTTCACGGTCAAGATTCCTACGAATCTTGACCCGTGAAGCTGGAATCGATACGTTGTCCCGAAACGTCGGTAAATAATTACCACACGACGCCGTGTATCTTCACGAGTCAAGATTCCTACGAATCTTGACCCGTGAAGATGGGACCGATAAGTTGTCCCGAAACGTCGGTAAATAATTACCACACGACGCCGTGTATCTTCACGGGTCAATATTCCTACGAATCTTGACCCGTGAAGATGGGACCGATACGTTGTCCCGAAACGTCGGTAAATAATTACCACACGACGTCGTGTATCTTCACGGGTCAATATTCCTACGAATCTTGACCCGTGAAGATGGGACCGATACGTTGTCCCGAAACGTCGGTAAATAATTACCACATGACGCCGTGTATCTTCACGGGTCAAGATTCCTACGAATCTTGACCCGTGAAGATGGGATCGATACGTTGTCCCGAAACGTCGGTAAATAATTACCACACGACGCCGTGTATCTTCACGGTCAAGATTCCTACGAATCTTGACCCGTGAAGATGGGATCGATACGTTGTCCCGAAACGTCGGTAAATAATTACCACACGACGCCTTGTAATTACCCAGAAGACCACAGATTTCCTAAAGAAACGTGTTCGCATCAATTTATTTTATTTTGTGGTGAAGGGCCCCGCAGCAGATGCTACGGACGCACCGCAGCCTTGAGGCTTATCGTGCAACTCTGTGACTTTATGTGGCAGATAGAGCTCACGGAAGGTACCGGCCGCAGGCCCCATCTTTCTCGTCGAAGCAATATGCATCATTCTGCCTCTTTGTCTCCTCTGCGCCATGACTCAGCCACTCGGAATGCCGGCTTCAAACCCACACGTGGCCACTGAACCCTGCCAGTGCTCCATGACGGCCTCCCCTGTCACCTGTCTCCTGCCACACAATTCGATATCAACCACAAAGACCCGGTACCATAGACTAACTCCAGCCTGTAAGGCCCTTCTTTACATCCTGATACCTTATCACCTGATCAAGTAATCCCCAGTGGAAGCGTTTCGTCACCGTTCGCACAAAATCACATCTCTCGAACCTATCTTAGACCACTTCCCCTGATTCAATTTCTTCATATCTATTTTAAGACCTTAATACCGTCCTCCCATCTACACCTAAATCTTCCAAGTACTCTGTTTCCTTTAAGTTTGCCTACGACAATTACAATATTTGTGCAATATTTTATTTTGTACAAAAATTATTTGCAGGATTCAAGAAGCATAAAGCAAGAAATGCTTATGTTTCACTGCGACCTTGTATTTCCAGTCTGCACTGATAAGGGATAGCGATCCGTCTGACAAGTACTTCCAACTTTATTACTTACAGTTTTCTCGTTTGTTTCTTGTTACACAGCTCATTCACCGCTCACAAATATAACCATTGTCTTCCCATTGGCACTCTCATACAATATCCAGCGTTCTCTGTTAATTTCAACCCTTATCACTTCTTTTTACACTTCGGGAATGCTATTCATCCCCTTCCCGGGACAGTTCAGTTATTATAGCGACTCGCTACGGGCTGGACAGTCCGGGGATCGAATCAGGCCGATCCCAGTGGCCGTGCGGTCTAAGGCGTGAGTCTTCGGCCGCTCGCTTACTAGGATCGTGGGTTCGAATCCCACGCATACACAGGCAATATGGGAATGGACTCGACTACGCATCGCCTGCTTCTTGCGCACTGCAACTGCGGAGATACGTGACACATGGGTCACATTCCCAGACTTTCGAATATATCCTCCACAGCGACACAACGCAGTAGTGTGGATGATAGGACACATGCTTGGGTATGCATATGACAACATCCTACTGACCCAACATGATTATGTGGACTTCCTACGACGGGCTAGGAAAAAGACTTATCAACAAAACCAGAAACCTACCAGCTGCGGGAAGTATCTGGATGTCATTGATTACTGACCGAGGGAACCTAAAGTATAATCTCTACACGCCCCATTACGGGAAATATCAGAATACGACATGTAAGTGCATCAACACTCCCATAAAGCCTGACAGAGACCATGCAAGAACATTACCATAAGGAAAGAGCAAATGCATAACACAGTGAGACAAAGAGTATAAGGTGTACAATCCTTGCACCCATATCACGCTCTGATTTTAGTGTTCAGATAATCCCTTTGCAAGGTACAGGCACATGTAAGATATCTCATTTGTAAATAAGATGTAAATATTCATTGTAACAATAAAGCATTTTACAATAAATAAATAAAAAAATCCCACGGGGGCATGGATGTTTGTGTTGTGTTTGTTGTAAGGACGGTAGCATGGAACGTAAAGTGACATGAAGGACGAAAGGATTTAAACAGTACAAAAATGGATCAAAGGGGAAAAACCCCGGACAGGCAAAAAAAAAAATCCCGGTGGGGGCGAGATTTTTCGCAGCCGTCCAGACCGGCCCTGGGGCCCACCCAGCCTCCTATACAATGGGTACCGTGTCTCTTTCCAGGGGGTTAAGCGGCCGGGGCGTGGAGTTGAACACACACCCCCATCTAGTGCCAGGGTTAAAAAAAAAGTACAGCTATACCTCTACTCCCCCTCTGGACCTTCGTGGCAGGTTATAGGGAGAACTTGACCTTTATCTTACTACCTTTATTCATCCCCTTCAGGAGAAGAAAACTTCAATCTTTCAGATGGAATAATTTCTCCGTGGTACCTTAAATCTTCTCCATTAGTGTCATTATGATACTTGATTTATGTTGCTAAAAGATATTCACTTTATGATGAGAAAAAATGCTTTTTAACTCATAGACTTTTTGTGCTTTTTCCGTCCCATTTATGTATCGTCAGAAGCCTATACAAAATAGCCCAAATGGTGAATTATCAACTACAACCCGTAATCGCATCCATTTACTGGGCAGCACGGGCGCCGAATGGCAGAAATGTCAAGAGTGGGCGTTGGATAAGAAGAAGAAGATGTTCGATTCAACTTCCGCTTCCTCCCACCAATTTTCTCCAGCACGACAATATTTGCTGTTTCTCTTCCAAAATGCAATACATCCATTAGCTTATCAGCACTAACTATTGCTATCACTCCTCTTTCCTTTTGAGAGCGTTCACGGAAAATAACACTGGCTTTCGAAGAGCAGCAGAATCATTGGAGCTTCATCTACTTCCATTTTATTACACTATCATATTTTCTGCAGAAATAAGTCATGTTATGTTCGTTCTCCGAAGGTTGTTCATTGGTTCACGGGGTTATTGAACTATTCGTCCGGTATTTCAATTCGAATTACTCATCACAGGACATAACCCAACCCCAAGCTGTTTTACGATGTGGGTTTGGTTTCTAGTTACTACGCCACAGTGAATGGATGCAGGTAGGTATGTGCTGAGAGGCAGAAGGAGTTGCGGCCAATAATGCAACTTGTTCGGTAAGACCATCTCAATTTGATCCCCTCCATTACCTATAAATTTATCCCCCACGCCTATACCCAATTATATGCAATTCTTCTTGGACTGCTTTACTCTTAAGGATGGGACTGACAGGTTGTCCCAAAACGTCGGTACTACCGATCAACGCTGACTAATTTCAGGCTTCCGCCACGATGTAGATCAGATCTGCGTTCTTCTGGCATATTACGCAGCGTTGAGTGGTGGTTCTGTGGACAACCTATCGGGCCCATCTTTAAGGAGAGCCTGATCCTTGAATATCGGACTGATAGGTTGTCCCAAAACGTCGGTAACTTACTACCAATCTACGCTGCGTAAAATCCCAGAAGAAAGCAGATCTTATTTAGCCTGAAGCCTGAAGTCACGCACAGACAATAACTGATTACTTTTCGTGAAATATCATAAAGACAGTTCACTTGGAGGTCACCGATCATGGCGGATTCCCTCTCACCGACAAGAAGCTCGATAAGGGCAAGACTGTCATTCATGTTTTGTCGTACAGGGACACAGTCAAGACAAAATCAAGACAACCTGCAGATGTTCAGTTTGTAGGGCTTTGATCATGTTCTATAATACTGAGAAACACCCTCTTTTTTCCGCCGTCTGTTACTGGGGTGGCCTCAACGAGACTCGCGCTGGCCGTGTTGTGTCAGTGAGTAGTGTTGCTACCGTACGTCTGACTTGAAGAATAAAGACACGGCTCTTGCTAAAGATGCCTCATGAAGTGTGGCTCCTGAAGCCACACCCTGGTCAATCATATAATTAAAACACTAAGATTTCGGAAGCCGGCTCTTCCTCTGTCCCCCGATACAAACGTAATGTGGTGGACCTCTTAGAGCTAACCTAAGGCACATTTACGTCTCACATTCTCTCCCTTCTCTCCTCCTGAAGGTACATTTTTGGTTCTTTCTAAAACTGCTTTGTTCTTTCAAACACCTGATCTTTTTTTCGCATGGGGCACTTATGGGTCCTTTTCAAATAGCCTACTTGTTCTTCTCATAAGCACTGATATACAATTCTGTCAGTTCCTTTAGCTTTTTCTAAGAGACTATCATTTATGTACTCCGCTCTTTCTGCCATGACTTCACGACATACGAAGAATGCAAGCCGGCATTGAAATGGTAAGGCATTCTGTGTGTACCTGAAGATCTCGGATGCTGATCTGACTGTTTGCCAGAAGTCGTGTCACGTCCAGTTGGCCGCCTCTCATCGATTCCATCTTTTTTACTCAATCTCACATATTTTTGTGTCATGGTCTTAACTCGTGTCTCTCTATATTTTAAATAATTGACCACTTGGAAAAGTACCTGTTGCGTTTAAGATGACCTTCATACAGTACATGTGGTATCTTACGTATTCAATTGTAGGCGTCTTATTTCTGGAAATTTGCCCATCCGAGGAGTACCTTACACCAATGTTCAAAAGAAATATTCAATTCTAGGTGTCCTTACTCTCTTTTAAAAGTATGGCACCTGTGTCTTACTTGTTTATACACATGCTTAGACGGAATATCAAACTTCCACAAGCCGTGTTTTAACGTCATAATGTGAAAATATTACAAAACAATTTTTCCTTCGCCCGTAAGTTCGATAAATGTCTTAATAAATAGCTCATAGAACAGCAATTTGTTACAACTCACACATTTCGTCAGACTGAGATTCCCGCATTAGCAGAAAGTTGGGTTACAAACACGCCTTCTGTCAAAATGCTGTATCCACGAAGAAATTGCTTCTCTTTTTCGTAGCACATAACATGCTTCAGTGTTGGTCTATTGAGGATCTGTCAAGTTATTTCAGTCTCCTGTAAAATTGTGTATCGGGTGGGTTATGACAAACTGCTGTTTCGTGAGAGAAATAACGAAATCAAATAATGTAGGAACTTACAAAAATAAATTCTAAGTTCCATTGAGGATGCCAGATTATATTCATATTCGGATATTCGAAATTAGAGATGATCTGTTGGACATTCCTTAACAAAATCTATGCAAGTGGTACGGAAGTAACCTGCTATACCGGTGGCGCAAAAGTCATTTGACACTACAGACACTAGCCTATATCTTACCGACTTGAGCATTAAAATTTTTGTGCATTATTTATGAAAAGGGTACTAGTTGAACAGAAAAATACAAAATTACGAAACAAACAGCATTTTTTTGGAAAATAAAATATAGATTATGCAGCATGTCTTAAAAAGGCAGTAAATTTTCTTATTGCCTAAATATATAAAATGAATTTCTAGGGGTGTTTTCCTACTTGCGTTCGCATATGCAAACTCAGAACTTTAAAGTTTAAACATCGAGTATCAGGTGGATTTTTGAGCAATTCAATTTATATTTCTAAACAAATATGAGTCATAAACAAGTTGAAGTAAGGCAAACAGACAACCAAACGAAATATACAGATAAGTTTTCGGGAAGATATCTTACTTAACGGAGGCCATTCACATCGTAATATTTTATGGACAGGAGACGTCATGCCGTCTGCTCATAACTTCTTATTTAATTGCATATTCTTTGGCAAAAAAAACATTGTACCCTTCACAACTTTACTCTGTCTTACGGTCGACTTAATTCTGGTTACTGCGCTTTAATTTCTACACCGAATTTTATATAATGAGGCCTTGATAATAGCAAATCAAAAAAGATAAAACACAGGCCGACAAAATTAAAATTTTACGGCTGATAAAGGTCTGAACAGGAAACAATTATATAAAATATACAGGCCGACATTAGGAAATGTGCACAGTGTAACAAATCACACACAGATGAGATCAATGAATGGAGATGTCTAAATTGTTTAGTCCCCGCTGTGAGAAATTAAAATCTCGAAATAAAGAAAGAGATAACCGGCAAGACACAGAAGACGTAAGTGAACGATCATGTGCAAGGAATTTGATGCGAACGATTTCCAAAATAAACCCTGAAAAGGACAGGTGCAAAAAAAAAGACCAAGGAAGAGATGGAAAAGGCAGAATATCGACAGTCTAGTGTTCATATGAGATTGTCACTGTTGTTTTATCATCATTATTATTAATATAGAAATAGTGGTTACTCAATGGAAGGTCTGTTTTGATTAACGATTTGTTATATGTACATATTTTTAGTAAATAAATCAGAACTCTTTTAAGAGATTTTACGCAGTGGTTCGGCCACTGATGTTTCATGTGAATTGTAGTGTTAATTGAGGTAGGTTACTTGTAATTAATAAGTTTATATTTTGTACCTTCTCTCTGCCAACTAATTGTGCAGTATCTGTGTATTTGTGTACTGTTGCTCTGGATGTGTTCATTTAGCAACTGGCCCTGCGCTGCTAAGCTTGTATGTCAATTGAATTGAATTGAATTGAATTGAATTGAATTGAATTGAAAGGTACGGTCTATATATTCAGGAACAAATAATCTCTCTTTGACAATTTTTCCTTTGATAGTTACAATATTTTAATGCTGTTTCCTAGATTTCTTGTTATCTCTTTTCTATGTGTTTTCGTTTGTTATTTGTTACTGTTATATTTTTTATGTTTCCTGTGCTGTCTCTATATTTAGCGTTATAGCTGTTATGCTATCTCATTAATAAAGAATTGAATTATTTATTATTATTGTTTATTATATTAATATTATTGATGTACGAGAATGAACAGCTCACACAAATATTTCCTTTTGCTACTTGTAGCTACTTTGCACTCAGCAACAAATACGAAAGGTCACTGGGGGATGAGGGAGATACCGATTTCTCCAAATTATGTCTGTAGACATCCAGCAGTCTGTCTCAGACATGAAAAGCCTGTAAATGTCAGCGCTATTACTCTGGTCGGCGTGTGTCTCTTACTGTAATAAATTTCAAACTCGACAGCAGAGCGCTCTGCACAAAATATACTACAAACGCACTAATGTCTGTACGTTTTGCCGTTTATTCCACGGTGCATGAGAAATCGCAGCGTTCTTCTTGCATAAAGACGCGGGCTTCGAATCCGGAAAAGAAATCCATTTGTATTCCCAGCATGTATCTATGCAAAACGTGGCCCACGACCAGTACGTCAAAGGAAACTTTTTCCCCATACAGCCATGAAGGCACAGAGGGGGAGTTAAGGTATAGCTCCCCTCATTCTTAGCTTCTACACTAGATGGAGGTAAGTGGTTATCGTCATTGTGCAGCCGCTTTACCCCCCCCCCCCCAGAAAGTACCCCTGTACACACTGAATTTGGGTGGGTGGACCCCAGGATCGGTCTGGACGTTTTGGAGACGAGAAGAAATCCTTCGTCCGGGGATTCGAAACCCAGTCCGTCCAGGCCGTAGCCACCCCCACTCCTACGGCCAGTACAGTAGTCATTTGACACAACACTGAAGTCCTATAAGGAAATCATATCTCGGTGTCCTTCCATTCTTTTATTTCCCAATGGCGCAACATCCCTAGTGGGCCAGGACCTCCTCATTATCGAGGCTTCACGATCACACTCGGACATACCACACTCGGTAGGTCTCCTCTGGACGAGTGATCACCCCACGCAGGGACCTGTACCTGACAACACACTACACTTAGAAGAGACAGACATTCATGTCCCGGATGAATTCGAACCCGCAATCCCAGCAAGTGAGCGGCCGCAGGGCTCGGTCCCTTCCATTCTTTACCAAGTTATTCCTGCCCTCGCCCAAGATTTGTCTGGGCACGAGTTCTTTTCTCATTTCATAATTTCTTTATTTGAACGAGATACTTGTGACGTCAGGAATAAATATTTCTCTTTTGACCATAATATCTTTATTTCTGTCTGCCCTTACACAAAGCCCAGCTCTTGCACACTGTACACCTTGATCGTTTTAAAAATGGGGCGGTCAGGGCCATCACGTAGAGCTGCCAGGATGCAAATCAAAATAGTTGTTAGTTCTTGAAATCTAATTCGTGTACTTTACATTTCTCGTAACTTGCTGCTTCGAACACAGTCCCATTTCACCTCCGTATTGTTGCTGCATGTACCTGAACCTGACCTTTCATGTTGGGCGTACTACGCGAAACCCCTGTAACTTCACGTTGTATGTTAACTATCGCACCTCTATTCATGCCAGCAGCTGAAGGTGTTTCAGTCGCAAACCATCTTACGCACTAAGCACGATATTTGGCTCATACTTAACTTACACACTGACAACAGCCTGCCTTTCTGGCCTTCTTGGCTACCCAATCTTCTACATGCGAGTCTAGTAGAACAGTCGTCATTTAATATAAACCCTTACTTCACCCTGAATATGAAGGAAATACCAGAATCCGAAACGCCGGGAATACATTTATCTATCAGTCGATATGACGTCACATCCCATAAGACCTGAATCTTCAGCAACCTCAAATCTCGTTCTCATAATGCGGGATTTCAAATTATAACGACGCGAGCATGCTTGTAGAAGCGAGCAGCCTAGAGTAGCATAGCGCTCACGCCGGTTTACGCAGCGTCATAAAATAAAAATCCTGGATAACAGAGGATGTCAGTGTGACGGTACAGATGGTGCAGTTATGCTGCACTGTGTATGTATTAGATATTATTTTGGTAAAATTACAGACAGCATTTGTCATTATTTGCTTATCCCAGTGGCCGCGCGGTCTGCGGCCCCTCTCTTGCTGGGACTACGGGTTCGAATCCCGTCGGGACATTGATGTCTGTCTCTTGTAAGTGTAGTGTATTGTCAGGTGCAGGTCTCTGCGTGGGGCTGATCACTCGTCCAGAGGAGTCCTACCGAGTGTGATGTGTCTGAGTGTGACCGTGAAGCCTCGATAATGAGGACGCCCTGGCCCACTAGGGGTTGTTGCGCCATTGGAAAAGAAATGCTTATAGAGATAGAGAACAGTACCAAATACAGGTGCGTCAGTGAATCGGGCGATTTTGCAAAACTGTTTTTCCTAAAATCGCCTGATTCACTGACGCACCCTGTATAATTACTACTATTCGCTATGGCGCCACATGTTTCTAACCATCAAAAATTTGTTTTGTCCTATAAACTATTATATATATATATATATATATATATATATATATATAACCTTTTAACCTTTTCTTTATAATAGCGTGACACTGCGTGTTCAGAGCTAGTAGGAACAGGACTTAAATATTATTTAGATGCATTTTTGCTTCGGTATTACACAAGTAATTTTAAAAAACTCTGCTTAATTTTGCTAATAAAAATTTATTGTATTTCCCATTGCAAAAAACAAAGTTTTCCCCTCTCAAATACTGCCCTGCATTTTTCAGTGCGCCTTACACCCCTTACACTTCCCCTTACTCTCGTCCGGGGCTTCAATATTTTATCTTGACAGGTAGAAGCCTCTGCACCGGGCCGATCCCTCGTCCAGGGAGAGTGTGTATGAGACTTACAACTAAATCCTTTCGCTGAATTGCTCTGACCCTTACAACAGGAAATACGGTAGTTAGATATTTTAAACGTACATGTGCTGTACAATGTGAGGCAGATAAAGCTGCTGACCGTGCAAAGACACTGACGCCCTACTGGCCTGTAAGAAGGCGGTGGGCGGAGAAGCACTTTGTTAAGCGCCCATCAGGAAATAGACAGTCGAGCCTGAACATCTGTTAGTTGACATTTCGGTTTGTTAGTGCTAATATCTCTCCGAGTGAAAGTGAAGGGATAGGTCAAGAATATCTGTTCTGTGAGCAAACGTCTGTTTTCACCATCTGTGAACACCGTTAACGCAGGCAGAGTGCCGTTACGTGCCAAATATTACATAATATAAAGCGAAGTGTGTACAACACGTAGATCCTGATGGGAGTAAAAGGTAAACTTGTCCCTTTATACTCCATTAAGTAATATGGAGAAGTGGAGGTGTAGTTCCACGCATTCTTAGCCTTGACACTAGATGTAAGGGAATGGCCAGACTGATTTATTTCCTGGGGTAAGAGACCCCCACGTACACATTGAATAGGAGGTTAGGTGAGCAAGAGGGCCAGTGTGGACGTTTTGCAAAAGACAAAAATCTCTTACCCCTGATGGGAATCGAATCCATAATTCCGGGTTGTCCAGCCCACAGCCCATTCACTACATCAACTAACTTCTTCTTCTTCTATGGCTCGACAGCCCTATATGGGCCTGGGCCTCCTCGTTTCGTCGAGGTTTCATGATCACACATTTGAGACACACCAAGTCGGTAGGACTCCTCTGGACGAGTGATCAGCTCGTCGCAGAGACCTCTACCTGACAACACACAACACTCACAACAGACAGACATCCATGCCCCGGTGAGATTCGAACCACGATCCTAGTAAGCGAGCGGCCGAAGACCCACGCCTTAGACCGCGCGGCCACTGGGATCGGCACATCGACTAACACGTCCCAGCTAATATACACACCCATAATAGTAATTAGATCAAATTAAATTAAAAATAAATTAATTTCCCATATTTATCTTATTTTATTCAGAATGTCTCTAAGCAATATTCGACATTCTGGTGTTATAATTTCATTGCGATTTATTTACGAAAACTAACTGCGTAGTCGTTACAGTGACTAGGCCATGACCTGAGCAACTGATAAATGATGTTTAAATTTCCTGCAGGGACAAGAATTCTTTGTCTTCCTTTAAGTGTCCAGACCACGTGTCGTCTGTTAAGTGTCCAGACCACGTGGTGAACCCAGTCACTGGGTGTCAGAGGATCTTTCCTCGGGGGTAAAGCGGTCGAATCGTAAAGCTCACTGCTCACTTCCACCTATTTTCGAATTTAAATGTTGTGTGGAGCTATACCACTATTCTTCCAATACGCCTTCATGTTCTACACAGAGACGACTTCAGCTTTACCTTTACGACAAGTGTAAATTTTCACCTCGGATAAGCGGGTAGTTTTCTGCAGGTATCTGGTTTGCATCTCGACAATCCTGAGGTTTCTGCGAGTACCTCAGTAGGTCCGACAAGTTCAGGCAGCAAGAATCTGGTACAACTTGTTGTTAAAAGCTACGTAATTATTCCACCTTCTATTTGTTACCGATAAATTCCACGGCTGATAAATTTTCGTCAAAACAACTGTGAATTAACTTGATTTAAAGCTTCCGCCGCGATGTTGATGTAATCTGTGGTCTTCTGGGTTATTACACGGCGTCTTGTGGTAATTATTTACCGACGTTTCGGGACAACGTATCGGTCCCATCCTCACGGGTCAAGATTCCGAGTAAGAAAGAAAAAAATCGGAATCTTGACCCGTGAGGATGGGACCGATACGTTGTCCCGAAACGTCGGTAAATAATTACCACACGACGCCGTGTAATAACCCAGAAGACCACAGATGTGAATTAACTTGATTTGATATTAATTACTCTTAGTATTACAGCAAACCAGGAATTTTTCTTGGGGGGTAAAGGCGGCCGGTGCTTAGGGCTGACAACCTTACCATCTTCATGTGCCGATTGTCTATAAATCTGGGAGCCTCAACCTCCTGGAGCCCTCAGTGCCTGTCCAGGATTGTAATGGGGTTGCTTTACCTATTTAATTACAACAAGCAACCCCATTACAATCCTGGACAGGCACTGAGGGCTCCAGGAGGTTGAGGCTCCCAGATTTATAGACAATCGGCACATGAAGGTGGTAAGGTTGTTAACACTACGCTCAGGCAGCCTTTACCCCCCTGAAATACTCCTGGTACCCATTCCTGTTAGAGGCTGAGTCGACCCCCGGGCCATAGTGCGGTGGGAACGATTATTTCACTGAAAAATTGCAATCGAACCCGCGACCTTCCGCTTGTAGCGCAATGCCTCAACCAACTGTGCGCCGCTGTTAATTTTATAACGACGAAATGCACGCAGCAGTTTAAGTGATATAAGGGTCATTCTTTTTACACTTCAAAGTTTGTAATACTGTAACACTGCTGTATTACATATGGAGTATTGTAGCATCGAATGAATTTATAAGATAATTAACTACATATATAGAGGATGTAAAAGGTAATGATAGTTGCCTTCTTAAAAGTACTATATTTTTGTGTTCAAAAATCACCAACTAATGCACATAAACTTTTCAATAGTTTATTCTTAAAATACCCCTAATATACCCTAATATAAAAATATACCTAGGGGTATTTTAAGAATAAACTATTGAAAAGTTTATGTGCATTAGTTGGTGATTTTTGAACACATCTCATTTGAAAATGCACGGTAGATACAACGTTAAGTTTACTATATTTTTGTTTTCCCTGGAACGATTATGAAGAGAGTAAGCCGAAAGATCGGTAAATCTTGCGAGATTCCAAACATGTCCCTCTCAAGTCAAAGTCATATGGTTTGCTGCTGCAGTCGCTTGTTATTTACACAAAGACATCGTACCAAAAGTTTCTGTCGATACGTGTAAGCCAGCGAAATCTAACTAGAAGGCGCACCCCACCTGCAGTTTCTAACGAACTCAAGTGGCAAGAGAAAGGAATAATTTTTACTGCCACATTTAAGAAATTCTGCCGACGTGAAATGCATTTTGCGTTACGGGTAAATGCGCCCCTTTCACTTGTGTTCCGCCTCGGTTTCGTAATGATTCTGTGGGTTCCGCCTGCTGCAGCGTAGACCGGCAACCCGCTTATCTAACGTGCAGGAATAGTAACGAACCGTCACGGCGTATTATGGTTATGTCGTAACAGCTCGGTTTTCTGTTTGCTGTATTGCGGTAAAGCTACAGAAGCATTTTTTTTTTTCCTATGGCTCGACAGCCCCTAGGGGGCCTAGACTTCCTCATTGCCGAGGTTTCGCGATCACACACTTTAGACACACCACACTCGCTAGGGCTCCTCTGGACGAGGGACCAGCCGTCGCAGAGACCTCTACCTGACAACATACAACACTCACAAAAGACAGACATCCATGCCTCCGGTGAAATTCGAACCCGCAATCCCAGTAAGCGAGCGGCCGTAGACCCACTCGTTAGGCCGCGCGGCTACTGGAATCGGCACAGAGGCATTAGACACACATTTATAAGGTAGTGTCTGTGAAAAACATCGTTCGAAGTTTGCAAATGAAGCTGGCAATTAACAGCAGTCATACCTGCCGTGAGCTAATGAAGTATACTGCACACGTAAATAGAGCTACGTGTAAGGTATAACTGCGCTCTAACTCGCTGATATGTTAGATGCGATATCAAAACAAACAAATGCACATACAGTAAGTGTAGGAAGTCGACCTCGGTGGACTAGTGGTTAGCGTGCTCGCCACTGGACCCAAGGTTCGCGGGTTCGATCCCGACCGAGGTCGATGGATTTTTAAGGGTGAAGTCCCATGTCGTAGATTTACGGATGTAAAAGAACCTTACGGGCATGAATAGAAACGTTTCGTAAGCAAAATTCAACACCAATTTCTCACCCAAGTCTCCTGACTGCCTGCCAGATGGCTCTGGCGGTCACATCAGGATCGATATAACAGCAGCGCGGCCAGTTGGCCAGTCACCAACTGCCACGAATGCGCACGACCCAGTAACCTCGGAAAGAGGAGGCCCGAGCCCATATATGTTGAGCCATGGTTATTATTATAGTAAGTGTAGGAAAGTATATTATACACACCGTATACCTGCTACATGTTTCGGCCACTCATGTAGCCATCTCCAGGGAGGTGCATTACAAAGAATACATACATCAAAATACTACAAAAATTTTTCGAACCAATGCACAGATATAACATATTAAATTTTAAAAATAATATATGGTTTAAAATATATGTTAAACACAAAATACAGATAAAATAGTTAATACATGTTTTAAACCATATATTTACAAAATTTAATACTTTACATCCGTGCATTGGTTCGAAAAACGTCTGTAACATTTCAACGAATTATTCTTTGTAATTGAAGATGGCCACATGAGTGGCCGAAACATGTAGCAGGTATATGGTGTGTGTAATATACTGTCATACACTTATGTGCATTTGTTGGTTTTGTTATCGTATCGAAGTGCTTAATGCACGTTAAAATCACTTAAAAGCACTTAAAATCGCTGATATATATATGTCTGTGTCCTCACTTTCCTAACCTGTTGCCCAACTATTACAAAATCCGTAATTACAAAAGGAATGGAACTCAGAAGTATTCGAATTTAGATTATTCGAAGTCCTGGGATATGACGCTGCGTTTCTGGGTGTTTCCCGACGTTTCGAAAGAACATATAGCCTTCATCGTCAATGGTTCAAGGTCCATAAAAATACTTCCAAGTATCCGCGGAAGAATATTTGTGGTTGTTTGTTGTTAAAATCATAACAACACGTAAAGAACAAGTTACGACAAAGTATTTGTTCAGTAAGTCCTGTGTTTGATGGTCTTTGACAGTTGATTTTATACATGAGGCAAAACCGATGTCCCGCATTGACATAAAGGCAAAGTTGTCCCTGTCCACGCCATGAAGGCACATGGGGGGAGTAGAAGCATAGCTCCACTCATTTTACCCTCGAATATAGAGGTAAGTTGTCAATATCACGATCCAGCCGCTTTACCCGCGGAAAAGAACAACGGTACCTACCGGGTGGGACCCAGAGCCAGTCTGGACATTTTGGAGAAGACAAGAGAAAAATCTCTCGTCCCTGGCGGGGTTCGATCACCAAACCGTGGGAGCCCTGACACTAGTCGCTATACCGAACACACCATCTAGGTCTTTCTTCTGTGATGCAACAGCCCCAACTCGGTCCTAGGCCGACTCATTGTTGAGGTTTCTAGATCACAAACAATTAGGCATACACACCCGGTAGGACTCCTCTGAACTAGTGATCACTCGTCGCAGAGACAGCTACCTATACAACACACAACAAACACACAAGACGAATATCCATGCCCTTATCAGGATTCGAACCCGCAATCCCAGCAATAAAGCGGATAAATAGCTACGCCTCAGAGAGCACGGCCACCGGGATCACCACCTCGGTTTACCCGCACATTAATAAAATGTAAGCATAATAAAAATCATTTTAGGAAGGAAACAGAAGTAAAGAAACATCCTGTACATAAAAATATACCTCACTCAGTAGACGATACCGAATATAATATTTGCACAATAACAATTATTATCACGGATCTTTAGACAAAAAAAATGAATAGAAATCGAAATCTTACCAACTTCATATTTACTAAAATCACCAAATTAAGCTAAGGCTGCAGTTTCACATTCGCTTCTTCAATAACTTCTCAACATTGTATCAAGTGTCATGGAATAACCGACATGCTACGTAATTATAATTTATTTTCCTGTTTTTCAAAGCATGCCTGCGACATTCGCTAAGATCAGCTGCAACCTTGAACAGCCTCCAAGTAACCATGTCATTATTTTGCACCTGCGACTTAACAAGTTAGGAAATGTCGGCATGAGTAACACTTCCGGCACGCACGAAATCTTATTTTCTCTAAATATTAAATTCTTAAATATGATCTAGGAAAAAAGCAAAGAGTATTTTTAAAAGCACTGTAAGATTTACCACAGCAACAGCCTATCCGCAAATTTTCATATCTTATTCTCACTAATTTTATTTACAGTAAGCATTTAATTCTCTGACTTGAGATTTCCCACTGTTAAAAATTGGGTTTGTAGACATCCAAAATTCTGTAAGTCATTTTCGAAACCAAATTCTCAAACAGTGTATAGGAAGTGGGCAGGCATGTCCCTATTAAAGCCAAAATCCATTTATAGGCAATAATTTACCGATTTTCGGGAAAATTCTTACCAAGTGTACGCCACAATTGGCCACAGCACTTTGGTACTTCCCAGTTCTTCGCAGTTCACTGTCATAAACAGTTTTGCTTCTTACATTTACGAAATTGACACAAGTGTATAAAGGGTTCTCTGTATGTGCTGATTTCTTTGTTTGTTTGAGTTTTTATTCTATTGGTATTTTTAAATGATTCTTCAAAAAGAACCCTTAAATAATTTTTTTAAAGTTCTCAAGTTTCTGGATATTTTGAAGACTGAAAGATACACACTGCTTTCATTCCGCCGAACGACTTACATAAGTCAAAACCGCTGAGATATATTTTGTTTTCTGTATTTAATTTGTACTTCATGTCGTCATGTTTATCCACAAACATTCGTTCTCCTTTCTGCTTCTGACAGCGACACGCAGCCAGTGACGTGTACAAATGACACAACAAGAGAGTAACGACTTTTTAAGTTATAGCGTAACAGGAACTTGTAAAAGAATCGTGTCCTATTCAACAAATTAAAAAAGCAGTCCAAACACAAAAACAATTTATTGAAAAACAATACATTGTCTTCAATATGCTACGTGTTTCGGCCGTAATGGACTATAATCAGGCTCATGTGTGGGCAGTGTGTTACCTCTGGCGGAAGGTACAGTAACCATTAGGCTTTTAATGGTTACCCTGATCGATGATACTGCGGTGTCCGGTATAGGATACAGATATCAACCAGCTCTGTATCGGATACAGATATCAACCAGCTCTGTATCGGATACAGATATCAACCAGCTCTGTATCGGATACAGATATCAACCAGCTCTGTATCGGATACAGATATCAACCAGCTCTGTGTCGGATACAGATATCAACCAGCTCTGTATCGGATACATATATCAACCAGCTCTGTGTCGGATACAGATATCAACCAGCTCTGTATCGGATACAGATATCAACCAGCTCTGTGTCGGATACAGATATCAACCAGCTCTGTGTCGGATACAGATATCAACCAGCTCTGTGTCGGATACAGATATCAACCAGCTCTGTGTCGGATACAGATATCAACCAGCTCTGTGTCGGATACAGATATCAACCAGCTCTGTATCGGATACAGATATCAACCAGCTCTGTGTCGGATACAGATATCAACCAGCTCTGTATCCGATACAGATATCAACCAGCTCTGTATCGGATACAGATATCAACCAGCTCTGTGTCGGATACAGATATCAACCAGCTCTGTATCCGATACAGATATCAACCAGCTCTGTATCGGATACAGATATCAACCAGCTCTGTATCGGATACATATATCAACCAGCTCTGTATCGGATACATATATCAACCAGCTCTGTATCGGATACAGATATCAACCAGCTCTGTATCGGATACAGATATCAACCAGCTCTGTATCGGATACAGATATCAACCAGCTCTGTATCGGATACAGATATCAACCAGCTCTGTATCGGATACAGATATCAACCAGCTCTGTGTCGGATACAGATATCAACCAGCTCTGTATCGGATACATATATCAACCAGCTCTGTATCGGATACAGATATCAACCAGCTCTGTGTCGGATACAGATATCAACCAGCTCTGTATCGGATACATATATCAACCAGCTCTGTATCGGATACATATATCAACCAGCTCTGTGTCGGATACAGATATCAACCAGCTCTGTATCGGATACATATATCAACCAGCTCTGTATCGGATACATATATCAACCAGCTCTGTATCGGATACAGATATCAACCAGCTCTGTGTCGGATACATATATCAACCAGCTCTGTATCGGATACAGATATCAACCAGCTCTGTGTCGGATACAGATATCAACCAGCTCTGTATCGGATACATATATCAACCAGCTCTGTATCGGATACAGATATCAACCAGCTCTGTATCGGATACATATATCAACCAGCTCTGTATCGGATACAGATATCAACCAGCTCTGTATCGGATACATATATCAACCAGCTCTGTATCGGATACAGATATCAACCAGCTCTGTATCGGATACAGATATCAACCAGCTCTGTGTCGGATACAGATATCAACCAGCTCTGTATCGGATACATATATCAACCAGCTCTGTGTCGGATACAGATATCAACCAGCTCTGTATCGGATACAGATATCAACCAGCTCTGTGTCGGATACAGATATCAACCAGCTCTGTGTCGGATACAGATATCAACCAGCTCTGTGTCGGATACAGATATCAACCAGCTCTGTGTCGGATACAGATATCAACCAGCTCTGTGTCGGATACAGATATCAACCAGCTCTGTATCGGATACAGATATCAACCAGCTCTGTGTCGGATACAGATATCAACCAGCTCTGTATCCGATACAGATATCAACCAGCTCTGTATCGGATACAGATATCAACCAGCTCTGTATCGGATACATATATCAACCAGCTCTGTATCGGATACATATATCAACCAGCTCTGTATCGGATACAGATATCAACCAGCTCTGTATCGGATACAGATATCAACCAGCTCTGTATCGGATACAGATATCAACCAGCTCTGTATCGGATACAGATATCAACCAGCTCTGTATCGGATACAGATATCAACCAGCTCTGTATCGGATACAGATATCAACCAGCTCTGTATCGGATACAGATATCAACCAGCTCTGTATCGGATACAGATATCAACCTGCTCTGTATCGGATACAGATATCAACCAGATCTGTATCGGATACAGATATCAACCAGCTCTGTATCGGATACAGATATCAACCAGCTCTGTATCGGATACAGATATCAACCAGCTCTGTATCGGATACATATATCAACCAGCTCTGTATCGGATACAGATATCAACCAGCTCTGTATCGGATACAGATATCAACCAGCTCTGTATCGGATACAGATATCAACCAGCTCTGTATCGGATACAGATATCAACCAGCTCTGTATCGGATACAGATATCAACCAGCTCTGTATCGGATACAGATATCAACCAGCTCTGTATCGGACACAGATATCAACCAGCTCTGTATCGGATACAGATATCAACCTGCTCTGTATCGGATACAGATATCAACCAGCTCTGTATCGGATACAGATATCAACCAGCTCTGTATCGGATACAGATATCATTCAGCTCTGTATCGGATACAGATATCAACCAACTCTGTATCGGATACAGATATCAACCAGCTCTCTATCGGATACAGATATCAACCAGCTCTGTATCGGATACAGATATCAACCAGCTCTGTATCGGATACAGATATCAACCTGCTCTGTATCGGATACAGATATCAACCAGCTCTGTATCGGATACAGATATCAACCAGCTCTGTATCGGATACAGATATCAACCAGCTCTCTATCGGATACAGATATCAACCAGCTCTGTATCCGATACAGATATCAACCAGCTCTGTATCCGATACAGATATCAACCAGCTCTGTATCCGATACAGATATCAACCAGCTCTGTACATTTGTCATAATCATTAAATATTGTCCTAGATCTGTTTTAGTATTATGCTCCCAACTCTTTCTGTCTTCTTTTTTTCTATATCTTAGACCATTCCCGGCCGAAAATTCTGTATTTGCTTCTAGTTTCTCCATCCCATTTATAATTAACAACTCTGAGGGCATTAAACGTACTTTTAAGGTGTCCTTCTTTCTCTTCAATCTATTCTCGGCTTCAGATCAGATACTGCTATAAAAACCGAGGAGCAAATACATATTATAATAAAGTTCATATCACAAATTTTGAGATCAAAAACTCTAGCATGAATAGCGTAGTAGGCTACGGGCTAAACGACCGAGAAATTCTGGTTCGATTCCCCGGACAAGCCAGAGCTTTTTCTCTAATTCCAGTGCATCCAAACCAACGCTGGATCCCACCGAAACCTCGCAGTCAATTATTACTTAAGACTCCATCCCCGAGGGTAAAAGCGGCCCGATCGTGAAGCTGACCACTTACCTCCATCCAGTCACAAGCTCTTCCTCCACTCCTTCATACGCCTCCATAGCGTCTACAGAGACTATTTTACCTTTGCTTTGACCTACCATAAATTTAAACCACGTCTGAAATATCTGAAATTGCAGGCAAGACGTTTAATTAACACGTTGATATATGACGCCATTCCTGGCTTCGTTATCTAATGGTCAGCCCTGATTATGGTTACTTGTATCTTTGAAATGGAGTAACTGGAATGCCCGTTCCACAATTCTAGCTGTCAAGAAAGTAAACAATGGAGTTGATCTCAATCACTGTTATCCATTGTTGTCATCAGTCTGTCTCTTTCTGTTACGTTGCGTCTCTCTATTTCTGTCTCACATCCAGCAGCACTGCTCGCACGCGCCCATTACACCTACAGCAACGACAGAGAAAGTTGTTTCCGACTGACTTTTGTTTTCTATCAACTTTCGGGCAGGGATTCGAGTTCAGAGAAGGGGACAGCTATATACGTCACTTTCGTAACAAATACAGTCTTGTAGTATAACATGGCGCCGGTGCATTTTACAAGCGGATCATTCTGCCCAGTACATTTTAGGTATGTATGTATGTATGTATGTAAACAAAATTTGTTAGTTATGTGCGTTTAGTTTTGTTAACAATGGCTTCTAGCCACCTTAGAAAGTATAAATAATAATTTATTCGGTCATTTCCTTATTAAGATATAATAAAACAATCCAATAAGCTATTCCAAAAACAATACAAACTTACAAAGTAATGTAATTCATTTATATGTAACATCCAACATTGGAGGGGGATGAATTTTAGTTTTTAAAAAACCCTAATGAAAGCTAAACTGCAATGAAAAATACTTTAATTTTTTAAATTAATTATTATTTCCTTTACACTTATCTAGCTCGTTCAGTTTGGTAATAATACATCACTGTGACATTCCCATAATCTTGGGCAATGCTGGAAAATATTTCTGCTTTTAAGTAGGTGATTCTTTCTCACTTCTTGATCGGGCCTGGAAATACACAAGGTCAACCTCAGATGGGAGGATAATATTAAAATGGATCTTCAAGAAGTTTGATGGGGAGGTATGAGCTGGATTGTACTGGCTCAGGACAGGGACAGGTGGCGGGCTCTTGTGAATACGGTAATTAACCTTCTGTTACCACAAAATACAGGGAATTTTTTGACTAGTTGAGGAACTATTAGCTTCTCAATAAGGACCCTGCTCCACGAAGTTAGTTAGTTGGTTGGTTAGTTAGGTAGGTGGGTGGGTAGGTAGAGGTAGGTAGATATGTAGGTAGATAGGTAGGTAGATAGGTAGATATGTAGGTAGATAGGTAGGTAGAGAGGTAGATAGGTAGGTAGATAGGTAGATAGATAGGTAGATATGTAGGTAGATAGGTAGGTAGAGAGGTAGATAGGTAGGTAGATAGGTAGTAAGTAGGTAGGTAAGTAGGTAGATATGTAGGTAGGTAGATATGTAGGTAGGTAGGTAGGTAGGTAGATATGTAGGTAGGTAGGTAGCTATCCAGCAAGTTCCTCACACGATCCTGGCATCCTATACATTTCTATTGATGAGCCAATAGTTCGAAACACGTTAGTCCTAACGCAACAAACTAGCACAAACACAGCGGTTGTACTGACCGGTGAACAGTGCCTATTTATTCAACAACACAAAGGTATGTCATTGAAAACTGAATGGATTCTTATCTGATCTCCGGGGTAATAATACTGCTATTTCTTTCTACCCGAAGATATCGTTGAAGCAGAATTAAATCTTCATTATTATCTGAACTGTCACGAAAATTAAGGCAGAGAAGACGCTGACATTTATTGCAACAAATATAAATTTGTTCCTCCAGTAAAAATCCTGAGGCAATATGAGGTCTTCAGTTTCAACGCATTAATTTCCTCTCATCCAACATGCTCTCTAACATACGTTGAAAAAAAAAAAGACACTAACTTAATTATATCCGAAGGCCTCGAATGCAACATAGCAAAAGTTCAAGCCTGAACTTTCCCTTGCATTTCGAAAGGACTACAAAGACAGTCATGCCTGTGGCTAACATTAAAGCTAAGCTCGTTGAACATCTAGACAGTTAAAAATTCTAAGCAATTCCACTATACAGATTTGGACATCATACCAGCATGTCCTTAACTCATTGTAAAGAAGCTAAACTTTGTCGGTGAGCATTATACTGATATATATTTTACTGTGATAACCTTCGCCGTCATTTCTCTCAATATATGTGACGTGATAATTAATTTGTAACGCAAGCTGCTGGTAGCTGTGATCTTCACAGTTAAACAGATGTGCTAAGAGAGGCTCTACAGATGTCACAATGAGTCAACAAACAATATGTCATGATGCCTTATGACCTCATAACATATATATGCCAAGTAGGACTAGCCTTCAACATTTTAATTTCACAAGACTTTGTGTGAAAAAAAAAATTTGGCTGCTTGGTTTTAAATTTAGAACGGAACTGGAGACTGAATCTTTTCGAGTTCAGACGAAGATAATAATGATAACTATGTGAGTGAGTAGATCCGCCATATTTATTAAGTTAATAAACAACTGCCGATCACAACTCAATTATTTTTAAGATTCTTAATATTTAATGCCACATGTTTCGGCCTTCATGGCCGTCATCAGGTATTACAAATCATAAAACACTTTGAGAAAAGGTTAATTGCAACAGAGGGGTAATAATAATAAGAGATCTCTTTCTTTACATGAAAAAAATAATTTTAAAATTTTCATATATATTGGTGTAATTCAATCTCTTACATATATTCAGATATCGATTAAAGTATATACAATATTTAATTCCACTATACACCCTTCTCATTCAAATAGGTCTCTTCGTGTATTCCAGATTTCAACCGCACCGCGAAATTTAAATTATTTTAAATTTGCTTAAATCAAAGTATATACTATTTAATTCTACTATACGCCCTTCTCATTTAAATACTCTGTCTTCTTTCCGTGTATTTTAGATTTCAACCGCACCGCGAAATTTAAATTATTTTAAATTTGCTTAAATCAAAGTATATACTATTTAATTCTACTATACGCCCTTCTCATTTAAATATTCTGTCTTCTTTCCGTGTATTTTAGATTTCAACCGCACCGCGAAATTTAAATTATTTTAAATTTGCTTAAATCAAAGTATATACTATTTAATTCTACTATACACCCTTCTCATTTAAATACTCTGTCTTCTTTCCGTGTATTTTAGATTTCAACCGCACCGCCAAATTTAAATTATTTTAAATTTGCTTGGATCAAAGTATATACTATTTAATTCTACTATACGCCCTTCTCATTTAAATACTCTGTCTTCTTTCCGTGTATTTTAGATTTCAAACGCACCGCCAAATTAAAATCCTCTTAAATATGCTTGTAATAATGTATTAACGCCAACATTAATCACATTTACAGAAGGTCATTCTTAGACAGCGCTAGAATTAATATGTAACTCCTCAAGGTTGCAACGACACAAAATAAACGTGTCTAACGGAAGGCCTTAATCTTCGGTTAAGGGTGTAACATACTGCAAGTGTCAGTAAGGCGGATATTTAAATGGCGGATTACGTAACGAACAGTATTTAAAGTAGACAGGGAAAATGTGTAAAGGTTTAGACTACGGACAAACGTTGAATACTCTAATAACTTTACATGTTTATTTCTTTATTTACTTATCTATTTACTTATTTATGGTTTATTTACGGAGGCTCTTAGTGTCTTAAAATACAGTGTCGAATAAATGGTAAGAGAATTTTTAGGAAAGGGTGTTGAAAGATGCGACGAAGCCCAATTTCAAGCACCGGCATTTTCCGGGATAGACTGAGGAAAGTCACGACAATCCACGGTCGTGGTAGTCGGTACCTCTACCGAGTTTCGAAGCACGGACCTTCCCAAAACCAGTCAAAAACATTACAACCCGCACCAACGCGATCGCTAGTAATGAGCTGGATAAGGAGGATGGTGGAGTACGAGAGCATCAATGGAAACATTCTCGTTGCTTTGCTTAGCACACTGTTGCCAGATGTATTGTTCATGACTCAGCATATCTCATCGTATTTGAACATACATACGTCGTTAAATGCACAGCGGTTGCCATGTGTACCACATGCTACAGCATCTTAAACAAAAAGTCTCAAATTTTCCCCCACAGAATGTATTTATAAGTTTCGTATGATTGTCGCAATAAACAGTAGTTATTTCCCTAAGGCTAACCAACAGATTGGTCTTTGCTATAAAGAAACAGTGTGTTCTTACATGAGATGTAGGTTTCGAACACTTATACAGGGCATACACAAAAGAATGGTGCGGTATCAATTGAATAAACCATATAAACCGCACCATTCTTTTGTGTATGCCCTGTATTTGCCCTACAAATTTTCATGTAGACGTCTCACTGCATATTGCATCGAAAATCGTTATGTGATTTGGGGTGTTAAACATGACAAGCTGATGGACAATTTAGCCTTATGCACTTCGCAACAGAACAGATAAATTTTACAACATGCGGCGTGGACAAAGAAAAAGCAATGCAATTTATATTAAAACGCTGTAATTGCTAAATATGGGGGGGCACGCGGTGGCGTAGTTGGTTGAGGCACTGCGCTACAAACCGGAACGTCGCGGGTTCGATTCCCGTTGGTGTCACTGGAATTTTTCACTGACATAATCGTTTCGGTCGCACTATGGCCCTGGGGTCGATTCAGCCTCTAACAGAAATGAGTACCAGGAATCTTTCCTGGGGGGTAAAGGCGGCCGGTGCGTAGGGCTGACAACCTTACCTCCTTCATGTGCCGATTGTCTAAAAACCTGGGAGCCTCAACCTCCTGGAGCCCTAAGGGCCTGTCTAGGCCTGTAATGGGATTGCTTTACCAATTGCTAAATATGAGTTGTTGAGAATTCTTCTAAATTTTAAGTAAAAGCAAGTTATTTACTTAAATATATCTATAATTTATTCTTACACAAATAGACAAATACTTGCACTAGTAACTTGTGTATAATTTTGCTTTGGCTGCCAAACCTCTTTCTTACGACAAACTCCCCATTTTCTCCGCCATTTCTTTTCACTTTCAGTACTTAAAGTGCCACAGATGCTACATAATCCGCTATTACATTTATTTTTTAATATTATTATTTGTAATGGCAGCCTGCATATCTCAAATTTAGTCACAATCTTAAACGTGGTAATTATAATTTGCCTAACTAACCTAATGCCTCTAGAGGTCTCTGCGACGAGCTGGTCCCTCGTCCAGAGGAGTACTACCGAGTGTGGTTTGTCTAAAAAAAGTGTGATAGTAAAGCCTCGAAAAATGAGGCGGCCTATGCCCCCAAGGGGCTGTCGAGCCATTGGAAAAAGAAAAACTAATGCCTCTACTTTTGGCAATATATAATGGAACAAATGGAGCATGAAGTATTATCAAAAGAAACGAGATCTCATTCTGTTTATAATACTGCATGTTGCTAATTTCCTCCCACGTATTCCGTACGCAGTTATATTACTTGAAAATGGCCAAGTTGGCCGAAACGTGTTGCAAAACACACTAAATCTGTGAAGAATTTTTGCTGTCATTAACGGTTCATTTCTTTACACTTTACGTCTTGTCGCAACGGGATGTTTCAAATAAAGGTTAAGTGTCTTTAACTGGACTTTCATAAACATAATGGAACAGTTTTGATATTAAATCCGGTTTTGCAAATGACTGTACAGTTAATTAAACTAAACTACTAGTTAGCCCTTTAGAGCAACAATTCATTCTACAAACATTCAAAACTTAAATCTATACTTCACAGTAAACACACTGCTTACTCATGACAAAGATTAGCTGTTTCATGCTGTTTAGGCAAATACTCTGCATTTGTTTTGAGATTCGCACGAGATGCCAATTTTCAGGATCACGTCCTGTGGTAGGCCTTTGTATTGGGGTTTGTTAATGGTAGATGAGAGAAATACGATCACGTAGCATTGATGGAACGTAGTGACAGGGAAACTGAAGTACCGGGTGAAAAATGTCCCCTTTTACTACGGTTTTATTCGTCTAAGAATATGCTATGATCAAACAAATCACCGTAAGCCAAAGAATGTCTCTGTGTAAAACCAGAACTAGAACCAAATAATAATGCGATATTTTAGATTCCCATCTGCCTCGGTGGACTAGTGGTTAGCGTGCTCGCCACTGGACCCAAGGTTGCGGGTTCAATCCCGCCGAGGATTTTTAAGGGTGATAAAAACCCGTAGCACCACTTCCTTCGGAGGGGAAGTAAAGCCGTCGGTCCCATGTCGTAGATTTACGGCATGTAAAAGAACCTTACGGGCATAGAGATGTTTCGTAAGCAAAATTTAGCGGCCATTTCTCACCCAAGTCTCCTAATCGGCTGCTACAGGCTTCGTACCAGTAGGGTCACGACACTCAGAAATGAGTATAAACGACTCGGTATTATTATTTTAGGTTCCCACAGCGGTGTCACTTAAAGACTCGAGCCTTCTGGAGTATCACACTTTGTCGTTCTGTAACTCCCGACGTTTCAAACGATCGTGATGCCTTCGTCTTCACGGTCAAGCAGTTTGGATTGCTTTAGTTTCTACCGGTATAGCACGACAATGCCGATCCCAGTGGCCGTGCTGTCTAAGGCGTGGGTCTGCGGCCGCTCGCTTACTGGGATTGTGGGTTCGAATCCCGCCGGGGGCATGGATGTCTGTCTGTTGTGAGTGTTGTGTGTTGTCAGGTAGAGGTCTCTGCGACGGGCTGGTCACTCGTCCAGAGGAGTCCTACCGAGTGTGGTGTGTCTAATGTGTGTGATCATGAAACCTCGAACAACGAGGCGGACTAGGTCCCCAAGGGGCTGTCGAGACATTAAAAGAAATAGCACGATAATAGCAGCTTTCCTTAAAGCAAAATTACTGTGGTGGCTAACATCTCTGTAAAAGAAAGTTAAATGGAGGCACCAGCCATCAGAGATTAAAGTAATCCTTATTTAACTGTGTAACTTTCTGTATTTGTAAAGAACAACCATTCCACCGCGCAATACAATGTTCCTACAGAAGTGACATTTTACTTCACTTTGAATTTCTATTACGTAAGAAATATACACTCTCCAACAAGTTTTGTATAATTAAAATTACAATGTTTCACAAACAGTAAGCATTTCTTTGGCTTACAGGGTGTAGTCATTTCTAACAGTTGCAATACAAAAGAATAGAGACGCAGTTCCATGTATGGGAAAAAGTAGACTGATTTGGGAGGGGTTATGTACGAATGGAGACCAACTTCCCTCTCTTGTAATCCATATTATTCTCGATTTGGGTTATTGTATTGTGGTTTGTGCTGTTACGAAATCATAAGGATCGCAGTTTCGGGCTACCGTCCGATCATTTCATGTCTGAATAAATACAGACTTAAATTGAGAAAAAAAAAAGTCGCAACTCTCACTTGGGTGTAACGCGATTGACTGAAGGAGTGTTTCGTAAGTGCTCCGTCCACGTGCCTCCCTATAGACTGACTAAATAACTACACCGAGTAGTCTTTAGCAGGGGCTCAGTAAATAAACTCCTTAATACTAATACAAAAAAACTCATTACAATGTATATTTGCTAAGGGACAGGAAGTCACAGACTGATCATTACCGTGTATATTTGCTAAGGGACAGGAAGTCACAGACTGCTCATTACAGTGTATATTTGCTAAGGGACAGGAAGTCACAGACTGCTCATTACAAAGTATATTTGCTAAGGGACAGGAAGTCACAGACTGCTCATTACAGTGTATATTTGCTAAGGGACAGGAAGTCACAGACTGCTCATTACAGTGTATATTTGCTAAGGGACAGGAAGTCACAGACTGCTCATTACCGTGTATATTTGCTAAGGGACAGGAAGTCACAGACTGCTTATTACAGTGTATATTTGCTAAGGGACAGGAAGTCACAGACTGCTCATTACAATGTATATTTGCTAAGGGACAGGAAGTCACAGACTGCTCATTATAATGTATGTTTGCTAAGGGACAGGAAGTCACAGACTGCTCATTACCGTGTATATTTGCTAAGGGACAGGAAGTCACAGACTGCTCATTACCGTGTATATTTGCTAAGGGACAGAAGTCACAGACTGATCATTACAGTGTATATTTGCTAAGGGACAGGAAGTCACAGACTGCTCATTACAATGTATATTTGCTAAGGGACAGGAAGTCACAGACTGATCATTACAGTGTATATTTGCTAAGGGACAGGAAGTCACAGACTGCTCATTACCGTGTATATTTGCTAAGGGACAGGAAGTCAAAGACTGCTCATTATAGTGTATATTTGCTAAGGGACAGGAAGTCACAGACTGCTCATTACCGTGTATATTTGCTAAGGGACAGGAAGTCACAGACTGCTCATTACCGTGTATATTTGCTAAGGGACAGAAAGTCACAAACTGATCATTACAGTGTATATTTGCTAAGGGACAGGAAGTCACAGACTGCTCATTACCGTGTATATTTTCTAAGGGACAGGAAGTCACAGACTGCTCATTACAATGTATATTTGCTAAGGGACAGGAAGTCACAGACTGCTCATTACAGTGTATATTTGCTAAGGGACATGAAGTCATACACTGCTCATTACAATGTATATTTGCTAAGGGACAGGAAGTCACAGACTGCTCATTACCGTGTATATTTGCTAAGGGACAGGAAGTCACAGACTGCTCATTACAGTGTATATTTGCTAAGGAACAGGAAGTCACCTGCCGGGATTCAAACCCTGGACTGTCCATCCCGTGTCCTGTTCACTATACCTACTGTTCTATCACGGCTCCTCTTAGTCAGAAAGAAGAAGACATTAAAGATGTATTCTATTAGGCACTAGACAGAATTCTTATGTCTCCGGATGGGAACCGGTTTGGGCTCTTTTGAATAAGGTAATGAATCTTCAAGTGACACAAGTGATAGGACGTTTCTTAACCAGCTGAGCGACTTCAAGCTTCACAAGAGTCATGTTGCTCCCTACAGATCTTCCGTAATATTACGCCATGTCGACTGGTATTTACCGACGTTTCGAAATACCGTAGTGCTTCCATCTTTAAGGGCAAGTAATCCTCTTTGCCTCTTCTCAGGCCTCTTGACCCTGAGAAAGAGGGTACTGCGATCCTCCGAAATGTCTGTAAGAATTCAACAGTCGACCGAGCGCAACACCCTCGGCAATGTCACGTTTCGAACCTCAAAATCTCGCACTAATAAACACCACTTACAAATACATTCTAAATGTTAAGGTGATGGTTTCTGACACGTGGCATACTTCACGTGCGAGTACATCAGTACTATACATTATCCATCCTCCCGTATTTAAGAAGTAATACGTTTTGGGTACTAGATCAGTTCCCATATTTAAGAAGTAATACGTTTTGGGTACTAGATCAGTTCCCATATTTAAGAAGTAATACGTTTTGGGTACTAGATCAGTTCCCGTGTTTAAGAAGTAATACGTTTTGGGTACTAGATCAGTTCCCATATTAAGAAGTAATATTTTGGGTACTAGATCACTTCCCATATTTAAGAAGTAATACGTTTTGGGTACTAGATCAGTTCCCATATTTAAGAAGTAATACGTTTTGGGTACTAGATCAGTTCCCATATTTAAGAAGTAATACGTTTTGGGTACTAGATCAGTTCCCGTGTTTAAGAAGTAATACGTTTTGGGTACTAGATCAATTCCCGTATTTAAGAAGTAATACGTTTTGGGTACTAGATCAGTTCCCGTGTTTAAGAAGTAATACGTTTTGGGTACTAGATCAGTTCCCGTATTTAAGAAGTAATACGTTTTAGGTACTAGATCAGTTCCCATATTTAAGAAGTAATACGTTTTGGGTACTAGATCAGTTCCCGTGTTTAAGAAGTAATACGTTTTGGGTACTAGATAAGTACCCGTCCTCAGGTGAGAGTATGAGATGTCACTTATGTAATTTACACTGGCGACAGGGGCCATTCTCAGTCACTGTACTTCAGTACCTATCAGTGTCTCCGTAAATTTTAATTTTAAAAAGTGATCAGAATTTCGTTTTGATGAAGTAAGGAAAAATTTGCTCTGTGGCAATATTGACACACAAAAAAGATAATTCTATCTTCATTTTTTGCATTCCTTTGTAATACACTATGAGGTTCTAATTGAAAATATTAGGTTACCTTCTTTGCACATCACTTTGTCATAGTAGTTCAATTATTTGTATAAACATAATAATTATTATAATAATATATCACTACTCTTAGCTGGGTAAATATTATTCGACATGTTTCGACTTGAATAAATCATCTTCACGTCTTTATTTTAAACGTAAGAAGGTTTTTCGTTTACTTTGAAGTGTTGTGGTTTTTGTCGTCATGTTCTTATGTTGTTGGTGTTTTTGTGGCATTCTTGATATTTTATTTTCCTGGTTATTGCTACTTTAATTTACTTGTTTTGTGTTTTGACGTGAATACGTCTTTAAATTTGCTTCCGTAGTGGGAGCCAATTCAGAAAACTGATGATAACAAAATTGGGGGATACAGTTTGGCATTGCAGCTACATATCTATTATCTACATCCAAAATGTAATTACACCACTCGATAGTTAAAGGATCAAAGAATTCATAACGTTGAGTGGGGACTGTGACGCCTCGCGCGCGGCGGAGGGGGAGGTGCCGCCATTTTCAGGTCGTTTCGTCGCGTCACATACTTTCGGTTTAGTATACATTTTGACTCGGAGAAGCTACGACGCTCGTTTCAGTTTCAATTTACAGCTCTCCTCAATATTTATCTATAGCGTACACAAAACATGAGTGTGGAATACTTATGGTGAATATATATGGTGTTAAAGTTAAAAATTTTAAAAAAATTAATACAATGTCGGCCTATACTCGTCAAAAAGCCAATTCGAAATATATACATCGTATACGGTTGGAAAACGCTTCTCAACAGCTATCCAGTGATACCCATAAAACACCATATCATACAGTGAGGCGGTGCCGGGAACGTAAAACAATGAGGGCGTCCGAGCGGATCAACGACTGCGCAGGTACATCTGACGCTGGGGCGGCCGGGCCTATGCAAGTCGATGATGTAATCGCTTGTGTATCACCGCCGGGCTGTATAGACATCGGTTGTGTGCGATCGCCGAATATGACGACACATTCGGCAGCAGCTAGTGCACGTTTCACTACAACGTTTGTCAACAATCCATTCGGACATAAGTGTAACGTGTGTGACCGTCTATGGTTTCTGCGCTCCTTGAAGCCACCAAAGGAAAAACACTTAAAGCTGCTTAGTAATCTCGATGTATCCTGCATGCCATTTGTATCGTACTTTTCGTATCACAGACCTATCATTAATAACATTATAACACACTAATGATTTGTTTACTTCAATTGTTTCCTGAACCCGACTAAAGGAACATGTTGCCATCATCAATAAAACATGCAGATACGAAGGACTTCTTACTGTTAAGCAATGATTATGACATACATATAATACGCTTAAACAAAATATTACCCGTTAACGTACACGTATTCACGTTAAACACACGGTCGTGTCCACGACACAGCCACACCCCGTTTTTTACTTCCATTCTTGTATCGTTCTGCTTGGTGATGTGGTGTTGTTACTAGATTGTGTTGCCTGTTCAGTGGATGTTGTTTTAATTTGTATTTTATTTCTTAGATGTGTGTGGTCAGTGTATCGAAGTTCGGTTTTTTAATGATGATTTGCTTGTCATTTAGGTGTTGGTTTTGTTTCCTGATGTTATATATTGTTGTGCAGACAAAATAACCTAATATTTTCAATTAGAAAATCCAAGATAAATTTTCGTTGCTTTTTATCCCCTAAGCTTTTGTTATTACATTTTCAACAAGGAATGCAGAAAGAAATAAAGGAGCATATTTTGCATCATATGCTTTGAACCTGTACCGCAAGGCATCTGTAAATTTATCTGTATCGATATAAAACATGGAAAATTAAGCTAAAAATGTCGTAATAAATACAGCTGTCTCTTAATACTCTATCTGCACAATATCACACGTTCGCTCTAACCTCATACAAATTATCAGCGATTAATCATTTCAATGCTTGCGTTAATTTAAAGAACACTCTCCACTCAGTATTTCCATATAACGTGATATTCCTGTTCTTATCAACCCACAGCCTTTCCTCTCTTAAAGTTGACAAAGTACAAGTCACTTTGCAAATAATTCAATCTGCCCACCATGGCGCCAAGCCATTCGCCTTATATACAAAATTTCGCTGCCTCTCTCACATGGAACACAGTGTACTTCCATTAGTAAGACCAATCGGTTAATGCTGTTTGGCGAAGTAATCGAGGTCCATTGCAGTAATCATAGGAAACACAAAAATACAATGTGTAAAAAAATGCAGAATTTCTTAATGTTGCAACAGGTGGTGTACATACTTACCCCTGGGCTTTAAAGGGGTAATCGTTGAGAGATTGTTGGACATATTTCTTACACTTATCTCAAAGAACAAAATAATTCTGGATAAAACAAGCACAGCTTCTAGATCTAGGGTTGTGAAACCACGAAGCGGTAAAAAAAACAATGTAGACTTAGAAAGTGGCAGATCTGTTCCATTTCCGAAGCTCTGGCCTGCTTGCAATAATGTAAGATGATCCTCTTTATTGACGACATCACGTTGTGATATTTTAACAGCAGGAAAGTTAGTACAGACCATCAAACACAACTACACTTATATCAGTTTACTGATTGCTGCGTGTTTCGGCTTTTGTGAAAATTCATTATCATTCATTCTGTAGTCTGTCTTACGACAGGTCCGTAGCCTCTTCCAAAGCGAGTTCTCCACAGGGTGCGATCTAGTGCTTCCTCTTTCAATTTCCAGTATCGCTTCTTTTCCTTAAGGTCATCCAGTAGCTGCTTACGTCTTCTCCCTCGTCGTCCCGTCATTTCTATCCTTCCTTCTAACTTTCCTTCAATCACGTGTTTCAGAAGGCAGTTTCTACGCAAGATGTGACCAATCCAGTTAGCCTTTCTTCTTTTTATTGTATGTAGGATATTCCTCTCCTCCTTGACTCTGTGTAATACTTCTTCATTTCTCACACGATCGGTCCAACTGATCTTCTCCATTCTTCTCCAGCACCACATTTCAAAACTTTCCAGATACTTCTGATCTGCTTTCCGAAGTGTCCACGTTTCAGCACCATACAAAGCTATGCTCCAAACGTAGCACTTTACTAGTTTCTTCCTTAAATTTAATTCCAGTTTGCTGGTGAAAAGATTTTTCTTCTTGTTGAATGCTGCTTTTGCCATGGCAATTCTGGATTTAATTTCACGTGTACACCTTGCATCACTTGTTATCATGCTACCCAAATAATTGAAATATTCCACATTCTCCAATTGTTTTTGATCTATCATAATTTTCATTGGGGATGGTTGCCTTGAGATTTTCATTACTTTAGTTTTTCCCACATTCATTTCCATTCCATAGCGTCTTCCAATTTCAATTAGTCTATCAATCATGCCCTGTAGCACCATTTCTTCCCTAGCCAGTAGCACAAGGTCATCTGCATATTTCACAGTGCGAATTACTTGTCCTCCTATTTTGAAGTCTCCAAACCCTTCAAGAGCTTCCTTGGTAAGGTATTCGCTGTATAAGTTGAACAGAATCGGTGACAAGCAGCAACCTTGTCTAACTCCTCTTCCAATCTTCACACTTCTCGTCTCCCCTTGGTCCAGTCGTATTTTGACACTCTGTTCCATGTACAATTTGCTGATCAATCTTCTTTCGCGCCAGTCTATCCCAATTCCTTTTAGGATTTGCATTAATTTGGTCCAGTTGACACGGTCAAATGCCTTCTGCCAGTCTATGAAGCAAGCACACAATTCCTCATCTATGACCAAGGTTCGTTCTGATATTATTCTCAGCATCCCAATTGCATCCCTAGTTCCTTTTCCTCTTCTAAATCCAAACTGATCTTCTCCAAGTGCATCTTCAATTTTCCTCTCAATCCTTCTTCTAAGTATCCTCGCTACTATCTTTGCTGCATGAGCGATGATGCTGATTGTGCGATGGTCGCTGCATTTTGTAGGTTTGGGCTTCTTCTTTAAGGCAATCATTGTAACTTCAATAAAATCTCTGGGCCATTCTCCAGTTACATACATGCTGTTGATCATCTGTGTCATTAGCCTTAGACCACCTTCTCCCAACAATTTGAGTACATCCCCAGGTACATCATCATCTCCTGTAGCCTTCTTATCCCTCATCTCCTTGATAGCTTTTTCCACTTCACTTTGCAAAATATGAGGGCCTCTCTCATCTTCATCTACTTCATCTTCAGGTTCGACGTCTAGATGTTCTGGTCGATTAGCTCGATCGTAGAGCTCTGTGATATAATTCTCCCAAATTTGCAGTACTCTTCTCTGATTTATTATTATATTGCCTTGAGAGTCTTCGATGCCAATGTTTTGAATCCCATGGTTTTCTTTCCAACCTAGTTCCTTTGTCTTCATGTACATTAAATCATAACGTCCTATTCTTTGAAATTCTATGATCTCGTCGCATATGCTCTCCAGATATTCCTTCTTGGCGTTGTCCGTGGCTCTTTTCAACTCATTCCTCAGTCTTCTGTAGTTCTTCCGTCCTTCTTCATTGTTGATATTCTTCCATTTCCTTCGTTCATCCATTTTACTGATCATCTCCTGTGTAATCCATGGCTTTCTTGCTCTCCTCTCGACTTTTCCAACCAAACCACTCATAGTATCTAACACACATTTCTTGATATTGTTCCACTGCACTTCCACATTCCCACTTTCACATTTGATTGCACCAAGCTGTTCTTCTAGTCTATCGTGTACTACCTGTCGTTGAGCATATAGCTTCTCCAAATCCCATCTTGGTTTTTTCTTGTGGAACCTCATGATCTTCTTCAATCTGGTGCAGACCATCAAACACAACTACACTTATATCAGTTTACTGATTGCTGCGTGTTTCGGCTTTTGTGAAAATTCATTATCAGGCAGTTAAAAATACACAAAGAAAGACCTCAGCTCTCTACAAACGTATCATTCTAACGTTCTGTATTGAAATCATTTTTCTTTATTTATTTTGAATTGCCTGATGATGGCTTTTCACAAAAGCCGAAACATGTGACAAGCAAACAACTGATATAAATTTAGTTTGGTTTGACAGTCCCTATTTCCTTTCTGCTGTAACACTATCAGTTGATATGACCCTTTCTGCTGTAAGACTATCAGTTGATATGACCCTTTCTGCTGTAAGACTATCAGTTGATATGACCCTTTCTGCTGTAAGACTATCAGTTGATATGACCCTTTTTGCTGTAAGACTATCAGTTGATATGACCCTTTCTGCTGTAAGACTATCAGTTGATATGACCCTTTCTGCTGTAAGACTAGCAGTTGATATGACCCTTTCTGCTGTAAGACTATCAGTTGATATGACCCTTTCTGCTGTAAGACTATCAGTTGATATGACCTTTTAGGCTGTAAGACTATCAGTTGATATGACCCTTTCTGCTGTAAGACTATCAGTTGATATGACCCTTTCTGCTGTAAGACTATCAGTTGATATGACCCTTTCTGCTGTAAGACTATCAGTTGATATGACCCTTTCTGCTGTAAGACTAGCAGTTGATATGACCCTTTCTGCTGTAAGACTAGCAGTTGATATGACCCTTTCTGCTGTAAGACTATCAGTTGATATGACCCTTTCTGCTGTAAGACTATCAGTTGATATGACCCTTTCTGCTGTAATACTATCAGTTGATATGACCCTTTCTGCTGTAAGACTATCAGTTGATATGACCTTTTAGGCTGTAAGACTATCAGTTGATATGACCCTTTCTGCTGTAAGACTATCAGTTGATATGACCCTTTCTGCTGTAAGACATATCAGTTGATATGACCCTTTCTGCTGTAAGACTATCAGTTGATATGACCCTTTCTGCTGTAAGACTATCAGTTGATATGACCCTTTCTGCTGTAATACTATCAGTTGATATGACCCTTTCTGCTGTAATACTATCAGTTGATATGACCCTTTCTGCTGTAAGACTATCAGTTGATATGACCCTTTCTGCTGTAAGTACTATCAGTTGATATGACCCTTTCTGCTGTAAGACTATCAGTTGATATGACCCTTTCTGCTGTAAGACTATCAGTTGATATGACCCTTTCTGCTGTAAGACTAGCAGTTGATATGACCCTTTCTGCTGTAAGACTATCAGTTGATATGACCTTTCTGCTGTAAGACTATCAGTTGATATGACCTTTCTGCTGTAAGACTATCAGTTGATATGACCCTTTCTGCTGTAAGACTATCAGTTGATATGACCCTTTCTGCTGTAAGACTATCAGTTGATATGACCCTTTCTGCTGTAAGACTATCAGTTGATATGAACCTTTCTGCTGTAAGACTATCAGTTGATATGACCCTTTCTGCTGTAAGACTATCAGTTGATATGAACCTTTCTGCTGTAAGACTATCAGTTGATATGAACCTTTCTGCTGTAAGACTATCAGTTGATATGAACCTTTCTGCTGTAAGACTATCAGTTGATATGACCCTTTCTGCTGTAAGACTATCAGTTGATATGACCCTTTCTGCTGTAAGACTATCAGTTGATATGACCCTTATAGCTTTTCCTAATCGAATATACGTAAAAAGACACTGCAACTCTATGAAGAAAATCCCAATAGATAACATGATGGTAGCTCAGTTATTCAATAAATTGCCTGTCCTTTATTGATCCCAAAGCATCATTATCTTTTTCAAAAGGACTGCACTCTGAGCCAGATGAATTCAGTCCACACTCAAAAGTCCTGTTAATTTAAGTTTCATTTTATAATATTATCCTCCAGACACTTTATGTCTAACAAATATTTCTTCAAGTTTTCAGATTTATTAAGAATTTATCATCATCCCATGACCTAACTACATGTTTCTCTCAACCTGTCACCCTCCATCTGATGGCCTAAATAGTATACAGAGACCGGCACAAATCAACCTCCTCGTTAAAGGGCTTCTCCTTCCTCCTATCGCCTCCTCTATGTTACCTCCTGTCTGTTCGGTCTTAGCAGTGCGGTGAGAAAATTCATCACTACTTAATACATTCAAAATCTTAACATCATATTTAGACCTGGTGTACCGCAAGGGTCAGCCAGAAAATTAAGTATAAAAATATATATTTTGGGGGTTCTTCACCTTCAGCTCTTATAAGAACAGTTCATATTTAATTGTGCTGATATTCCATTACTTTTCCATGCAGTTCCCGCCACAATGGAGGCATTTATCACATCGTGAGACCATCTATCTTGTTCCTCTTTTATATCAGTCCGTGTACAGTGTTAGCAGCCCGTGTACAGTGTTATCAGTCCGTGTACAGTGTTAGCAGTCCGTGTACAGTGTTAGCAGTCCGTGTACAGTGTTAGCAGTCCGTGTACAGTGTTAGCAGTCCGTGTACAGTGTTATCAGTCCGTGTACAGTGTTAGCAGTCCGTGTACAGTGTTAGCAGTCCGTGTACAGTGTTATCAGTCCGTGTACAGTGTTATCAGTCCGTGTACAGTGTTATCAGTCCGTGTACAGTGTTAGCAGTCCGTGTACAGTGTTAGCAGTCCGTGTACAGTGTTATCAGTCCGTGTACAGTGTTAGCAGTCCGTGTACAGTGTTATCAGTCCGTGTACAGTGTTAGCAGTCCGTGTACAGTGTTAATCAGTCGTGTACAGTGTTAGCAGTCCGTTAATGTTAGCAGTCCGTGTACAGTGTTATCAGTCCGTGTAACAGTGTTAGCAGTCCGTGTACAGTGTTATCAGTCCGTGTACGTGTTATCAGTCCGTGTACAGTGTTATCATCCGTGTCAGTGTTAGCAGTCCGTGTACAGTGTTTAGCATCCGTGTACAGTGTTATCAGTCCGTGTACAGTGTTAGCGTCCGTGTACAGTGTTATCAGTCCGGTACAGTGTTAGCAGTCGTGTACATGTTATCAAGTCCGTGTACAGTGTTACAGTCCGTGTACAGTGTTAGCAGTCCGTGTACAGTGTTATCAGTCCGTGTACAGTGTTATCAGTCCGTGTACAGTGTTAGCAGTCCGTGTACAGTGTTAGCAGTCCGTGTACAGTGTTATCAGTCCGTGTACAGTGTTAGCAGTCCGTGTACAGTGTTATCAGTCCGTGTACAGTGTTATCAGTCCGTGTACAGTGTTATCAGTCCGTGTACAGTGTTAGCAGTCCGTGTACAGTGTTAGCAGTCCGTGTACAGTGTTATCAGTCCGTGTACAGTGTTATCAGTCCGTGTACAGTGTTAGCAGTCCGTGTACAGTGTTAGCAGTCCGTGTACAGTGTTATCAGTCCGTGTACAGTGTTATCAGTCCGTGTACAGTGTTAGCAGTCCGTGTACAGTGTTAGCAGTCCGTGTACAGTGTTATCAGTCCGTGTACAGTGTTAGCAGTCCGTGTACAGTGTTAGCAGTCCGTGTACAGTGTTATCAGTCCGTGTACAGTGTTATCAGTCTATTTACAGTGTTATCAGTCCGTGTATAGTGTTAGCAGTCCGTGTACAGTGTTATCAGTCCGTGTACAGTGTTATCAGTCCATGTACAGTGTTATCAGTCCGTGTAAGTGTTAGCAGCCGTGTACAGTGTTATCAGTCCGTGTACAGTGTTATCAGTCCGTGTACAGTGTTAGCAGCCGTGTACAGTGTTATCAGTCCGTGTACAGTGTTATCAGTCCGTGTACAGTGTTAGCAGTCCGTGTACAGTGTTATCAGTCCGTGTACAGTGTTAGAGTCCGTGTACAGTGTTATCAGTCCGTGTACAGTGTTAGCAGTCCGTGTACAGTGTTATCATGTACTGTGTCACAACTGCTTCCAAGTCGCCTTCGTCTTTAAATTTGTGTCCACCGAGATTTTCCTTCAGCTCTGGAAACAAACGACAGTCGCACGATCGACAAAGTTTTCACTGACATAATCACAATTAGTGTAGGTTATTTAGTTACGAACTTATACGCTATGTACATTTTCAGACATATCATCGTACAATGGGATGATTTTGAACAAATTACTGAACCTTCTACGGGGTAAATAATGAACAGGCGTCAGTAACAAATTTGTGTTCTACGCTGAGGACAAGTCTCATTTCAACATACAAGAAGAAACAAATGGTAGAGTATAATGTTAAAAATTTAGATGGTCGTAGGCGACAGGAAGAGACAGGATTCTGAAAAAATGAAAAGTAATTTGAAATAAGCAACTTGAAAAGCACCACAAACTTCTCCTTCCTCATCCTTACCAATTCATTGTACATAACAATCCCATTCGATGTTAAATGACCTCTGATTATGATACATGGTCACTAAATACTCTACAAAATACCGTATAATCTCCCTTAGGTCAAACCTCTTGCTTATGAATCACGTGGCTATTCTCACAAACTTCCATGATTCACCTCAGTCTACCCACAGAACATGCAATAGTATGTTACAAATTATTACGACAAGGTATTGGTCTCTAATCGAGTCGTGAAGTCACGCACATAACCTGATCTAACTACATGAAAAAAGATTTATTCTTAACAAGCTGATAGTACATCAACTTCAAGAAATTTTCTCTTCTATAGAACCAGACGATTCGTTGCCTTATTTACAAGGACCAACTACTGGACCCTAACCTGAGTCAGCTGAGTCCAATCCATATTCTGACGCCCTATATCTTTTAAGGCCCATTTATGTCGTATTGTCCATCTTCGCTTAGATCTGCCAAGTGCTCTACACTTCAAGACTTCTCACTCATGTTTCAAACACATTTTTCTCACCTCCACAGGTGTCACGCATGTTCTGTGTGTCTCAACTCTCACCCCTCCATCACCATTATCAGGCGATCTGGCAAAGGAAATAGTGAGTGCTAGCCGCATCATGTCTCTCCGCCTGTCCATATAAAAAAATACGACTCTCATCGAAAGGATTTTCATTAAATTTGATATTTGGGATTTTTACTAAAATTTTTTCACACAACAAAAATAGTGTACATTTTACATAAAGACCCGCGTACATTTGTGCAGTTCTTCTTCGTAATGGACACAGATTGTGTTCTCTGTGACGTATGAACTCGGGCCTACCGATGATATAAACTCGCCTTTATAAGACAGGTACAGGAAGCACTGTGTCTCGCCGTTTACGAGATGAGTACAAGAAATGCGACATCTCGCCATTTATGAGAGCAGCACAATAAATGCGATATTTCGCAGTTTACGAGAGCAGCACAAAAAATGCGATATCTCGCCGTTTACGAGAGCAGCAAAAAAATGAGATATCTCGCCGTTTACGAGAGCAGCACAATAAATGCGATATCTCGCCTTTTACGACAGCAGCACAAAGAATGCGATATCTCGCCGTTCACGACAGCAGCTCAAGAAGTGCGATATCTCGCCGTTTACGAGACCAGCACAAGAGATGCGATGTCTCGCCGTTTAAGAGATAAGTCAAAGAAAGGATATCTCGACGTTTACGACAAAAGTACAAGAAATAAGGTCAAAACGGAAGAAAGTAGTGACTGCATTCAGACTGCAAAGAAGTTATTTAGGATAATAGGGATAGAAGCAGGGCGAACGCCTCACAAGTATTACGTTCTGCTTTTAGATAAGAAAAAGTGAAAAGGCTTAGTTCTGACAAACGCACTCATGACAGAACCTAAAGGTTTTGCACTGCCAAAGACAAAGACTCTGAGCCATCTAATTCCAGTTCATTTTAACGACAGCATATTACTGTAAAGTGGGTTGCAATTGTACTTCCCTATTGGCTTTGTTTTTTAATAACCTATTTACAACTGGTTTGGGTAACTGACTTGTACATCATTTAATAACACTATATCGTCGAGATAGGTTAGTAGGCACAGTCACTAGTCTGGATGACAGGGGACTGGGACCCAATCCCCTGCAGCAATAAGACACGATTTTCTCCACAGTGAGCGTGTCCTGTCTGAGACCAACCCAGCCTACGTAGCGCGTATCAAGGGACACTCTTCCAGGGAAGAGTGGCCGGGTGCGTGAACCTGACCAATCATCTCCGTCTAGTTCTGAGACAAAAAAATGCGTGGAGCTCTACCTCCAGTTTCCATGCTCTTTTTCGCGTGGTGCTTAATTAAGCAAACAGGACACTTACTTTTCAGCAACAGATAATTTATACGGTTGCAAGAGAAGGGACGATGCTCACGAATTTTAATTACATGCGACTGGATTGAAAGGAATAGATCGTAGCCTATACCACAGCCTATTCCAATACTTGCCTGGAGACACTGAGAAAAACCACAAATAAATTCAGGTGGGATGGCCGGTAACCGCACCTAAAATCGATCTGAGTACCTCCTCACCTCCAAGTAGGCGTTATTGAAACAACAACCTGATTGGTACCAGAAATTGCCAAAATTTTATATCAGATATCGTTGTTAACAAGATGGAGTCACTACCTACACGCCTTACCACAAGTCTCTTTTTACAAATCCATCTGCAGTGACCGTGTACTTCTGTTTGCAACGCCAGGAATACGTATACCGCGTGACCCCATATTTATTACTCATAATTACGTGCATGAAATGTAATCATGTCTTTGGAGTCAAACAACACTCTTCCCTGAATTTGTGTATCAAGATAAAATAGCCCAGTGCTAAAAAAAACTGAGGTATCTTCGCCATATTTTATACTTCAACAGACCAATTTATATATCTAATTCACGTTTTTAGAGATAAATACTTGTTACGTTTTAAACACTTACCTCAATCAAGATTGCTTCATTATAGGCTTCAATTTTCTTGTGTTAGTTTGATATTATGTTTGAATGCCGGGCTGTATTAAGAAATGGGTAACTGTCAGTTGTAGATATCTGGATACGTGGATATCTGGATACGTGGATATCTGATGAACTTTCAGAAGCCCACTTTCACTTGTCTAATCCGCTGTTCTTTTATTCCACTGTTTAGTGCACGTCAATAGCAAGCATTCCAGTTAATTAGTTCTCTTTCTATCCTTTAACAACTGAAGTATCTTGGAACACCTACAGTATGGAGTACTGTCTTTCAATTTTTCGCAAATTCCATTTGTTAGACAAACATAATCTAATCATAAACACTTCAATATATTTTTTCTCTGCAGTACTATTTAAGTCAAATGAGTCAGGGTGCTCTTTCTAATGGTTAATGATCTTCAGGATCTTATCTATTTGAACTTCTATGAGGATCTATCATGGATCAGTTTACATTTTGTTGACCGGATTATTGTTAGTGTAAAAGCTAATAAAGTAAAATAGTGTGTGTTATTAGTGTTTAATTTTCAGGAAATAAAGTCACATCACTTTTTCTAACATACGTCTTCGTGTGTCGAAAAATTCCTTGAACGTAAAATTGAAACTAGCAGAAATTACCTTTCCATATGACTAGAATTAATTCGAAATAATTCTTAATCTTGTTTAACTACTAGTGTCTTTGTTTCTTCTAACAAATACCAAAATATCCCGAAGCAAGACGCCCTTTCACCGAAATCCTGTTAGGATGTCAGCGATGTCGATTCCTTCAGACACCTTCAGTTGACCGTCGAAAGGTCACAGTTACACCATGTTTTTATACACAACGTAAAATTGCCACTGAAGCGGTTTTAAAAAAAAACAGTTACACCATCACACACGCAGAAACGTGATGTCGCGTATTATCCATGGCAAGCATAAATACTTATTTAAACCACACATTAATGGTGCGATCTCAAGTCTTGTAACAAGTGCAAACCAGTTCAGAAGCTACGAGGTGTCGCTAGACCGCTCAGCAAGCAGATACTAACCAAAAGTTGAAAGTTCCTGATAATCTATGGAAGTGAGTGTACATGTGAGAGCAAAAGCAATGCGGGTTTCAAGCTGATTCCCCACTACTACTGCTACTTCTACTTCCAGGCCAGAAAGAGAGAGTGACTCTACTACACGTTGCGAAAACATCACGCCATTTTCACTTGCCTCTCTAAAACAGAAACCTTTCATGTTGAACGTATAAGGAAAATTTTGAACTTAATGTTTTCTGAGCCAGATGCAGAGTATCAACAAAAGAGCCTACTTAATAAAAGCGCGTAGTTAGTTCACGAAGCACACAACTGCGTAATTAAACAACCTACACTAATTGGGATTAAATCAGAGGAATTCGACGATGAGCGATTATCATCTGTTTACAGCGCTGAGGCAAAACTGTGGTGGTCACAAATTTACAGGTGACCGCCAACAGGTGTGATACGATGGCTGATAAAACAGGACAGTGACTGATATCAACAGGGAAGCGAAAAGCTCATCTCACTCTATGGTGCCTCAATTATGGCGGAGACTACGTGGAAAGGTAGTGGAATAGCAGTATATTGATATCGAGGTGGAAACAGGTGTGATGCCATGGCTGATAACATAGGACACGGACTGACATCAATAGGGAATAGAAAAACTCGTCCCAATGTATGATAAGACGCGGGTTCGATTCCTGATTGGGTCATTGGGATTTTTCATTGACATAATCCTTCCGGCCGCACTATGGCCCTGAGGTCGACTCAGCCTCTAACAGAAATGAGTACCAGGGATAATATTTCCTTGGGGTAAAGGCGGACAGTGCGTAGGTCTGACAACCTTACCACCTTCATCTGCTGACTGTCCAGAAGTCTGGGAGCCTCAACCTCCTGGAACCCTAAGGGTCTGTGCAGGCGTTTATAGGGATTGGCTTTACCTATCTTATGGGAAACGCCTCATTTCAGTGTTACGACGAAACTGCTAGTAGATATATAGTAATGAGTTTATTTGCAGCTGATATTACTTTATTTGCAGCTGATATTACTTTATTTGCAGCTGATATTACTTTATTTGCAGCTGATATTACTTTATTTGCAGCTGATATTACTTTATTTGCAGCTGATATTACTTTATTTGCAGCTGATATTACTTTATTTGCAGCTGATATTACTTTATTTGCAGCTGATATTACTTTATTTGAAGCTGATATTACTTTATTTGCAGCTGATATTACTTTATTTGCAGCTGATATTACTTTATTTGCAGCTGATATTACTTTATTTGCAGCTGATATTACTTTATTTGCAGCTGATATTACTTTATTTGCAGCTGATATTACTTTATTTGCAAACTGATATTACTTTATTTGCAGCTGATATTGCTTTATTTGCAGCTGATATTGCTTTATTTTTTCTGTTCTTTTTCAGAAAAAAATGTAAAATATTAAATTTAAGTCACATAATTATGTAGTGCATCATGCATATAATGGAAAGAATTTGTAAGTGCTGCGTTTGTAGAAAAGTGGCCTGTGTGTAAGGAAGAAATGTGTGGATCCTTCCCTAATTCAAATTGACACTTTTACGAGTATTAAGTAACAAATCTGCATCTGCTGGAGACGGTCAAATAGAAACGTATTGTGAACGACAGACAATCCTTCGTATTCAATTTATCATTTCAACCAAATGCACATTATTAGTTACACATGATTGTTAAACACGTAGCTACAAAATGTTTCGGAACAAGCGTGCCATCTTCAGGGATCGCAGTATGCCAGGTGGTACGTTTGTACCGAAACATGTCGCAGCTACGTGTTAAACAGTCATATGTAACTAATAATGTGCATTTGGTTGGTATAATAAATTGAATAAATTGATCTAAAATGCACGGATTGGAAAATTTTAAAATAAATACATAATTATTTGTATATATGTAAACAGGTGAACGAGACAAGTCTGTGGGAGACGTGAACGAAGAGATTCCGTGGACCCTTAGACCTAAAATGACCCGAAGACCCGAGCTGCGAACGTGAACGGTACGGATCAAAATTAATGACGGAACTGTAGAGCCGAGACCCGGATCCGATCGGTTCGTTCAGTTATTGGTTCATTCGGACCAGTTCCTTCCGGAATGGTACGTACATCTCTGGAAAACATATTTTCACGGTTGCTGAAACTTGAGCGAGGAAATTCAACTGAATCACTTTCCCGGTCATATTACGTCATTTTTAAGACTTCGGCGAACTGATGGAGGGTAGTGTTATATTCGGGAGGCAGCTGGTTCGAAGCCAGTCAAGAGCTATCCTGATATACTCTTCCTATTTCTGGTACAGTGTAGGGGCCGGGATAGCGTAGTCGGTATAGCGACTACGCTACGGGCTAGATGGTCCGGGGATCGAAAGCCGGTCCCAGTGGCCGTGCGGTCTAAGGCGTGGGTCTTCGGCCGCTCGCTTACTAGGATCGTGGTTCGAATCCCACCGGGGCATGGATGTCTGTGTTGTGTTAGATGTATGGACGATAGCATGAAACATAAGGTGACATGCAGGACAAAAAGGACTTCTACAGTACAAATGGATCAAAGGGGAAAACCCAGGAATTAATACAAAAAGAAATGCCGGTGGGAGCGAGATTTTCCGCACCCGTACAGACCGACCCTGGGGCCCACACAGCCTCCTGTACAATAGGTACCGGTTCTCTTTCCCGGGGGTAAAGCGGCCGGGGCGTGGCGTTAACCACCCACTCCCATCTAGCGCCGAGGTTAAAGAAAGAGTATAGCTGTCCCACTACTCCCACTCTCTGCCTTCATAGCCTGTTCTACGGTGAACTTTCACCTTTTCACCTTTTATCTCTCGTCAGTCCTTCCACAAGAACCCTGGGATCACACCGTACCTTGAAATAACACAACGTCTTTAACCACATCCTCTATATTTCATTTAACATAATAAATTTCTACTCAAATGCCCCCTGTAAGAGGTGCAGCGTCGTAAAATTATACGTCAACCAAACAGTCACAAAATATGACGCCTCAATTTGCTAAAAAAAAATACAATTTATACAGTTTTATTTCCAGTAAATTTAGGTCTAAAATTCAATGAGAAGGAAATACTAAATTTTGATTATGAAATCAGATGCCTGACGTGTTCAGAATCTGATTTTTATTCCGGAACACATCTCACAGAAATAGGAATGTTAGTGAATTCAGTTAGTTAGTTAGTTAGTTAGTTAGTTAGTTAGTTAGTTAGTTAGTTAGTAAGCAGATAAAAACAATCACCTGTGTTTGACACGGTATGAACTAAACAATATCGCATTAGTTTTAAAAGCGTTTAAATTTCTGGTCACACCGCATTAGATTTCTGTTAAGGAATGCTATTCTGTAGCTGATTTCCTCGATCTAGCTGCATTCCTTGGAGCGTGTTTAACGCCTGGTATTGTCTGTAATCACAATGAATAGCTTTCTTTAGATTTTATGCATAGAAAATATGTTAAAGTGTATGAAATTGTTCAGTCCAAATGACCCGTCTTTCAAAGCATCTTGGCCAATCGGTTCTTATTGAACAGTACTAGAAGACTAAAAATATTTTGGTCTCTTTAAATACTCGTTAAATCCAGAGGAAGAAAACTGACAGAAAATTAATATTTTGGAATTTTAAAAAATGCAACAGATTTTTCTGTTTTCCAAAGCATCCAGACTGGCTTTAGGGACTATCCTGCTTCCTGTTTACGGAGTGGGAGGAGATCTTGCTTAAATTTCTCCCGATTTAAATTTATCAAAATTAAAATCCCTTGCTCTAAAAACCACCAAATTATATTTCCAAATTATGCACTTCACCATTAGCCTTCATATCACCATCCCGCGGCTCTTACACAAGTCACCGTTTCTCACCATTATAAAGCCTTCCTGATTCATACTACTACTCCTATCATAAGGACGAGCGGGCGAAGACTGGGAAGCTTTTAGAAAAGTGAGGCTCTTTCTCGCCTTCTCCCTCCTCCCCCAAAAATAAAATGTCTCTTATTTCCCCATAAATTTCCCTTTTTTTCAGTTCTTCTACTATTATTTCTTACGGGTTTGAAACCCGGTGGACATGAGATTTTCCGGGCCCATTCAGATCGGCTCTGAGACCCACAGAGCGTTCTATACAATGGGTACCGTGTGTCTTTCCCGGAGGTAAAGCGGCCGGGGCGTAGCCTCGACCACCCACCTCCTTCTACCGTCGAGATTGAGCACTCATAGATCTATGCCTCTACCTCGTCTCAGTACCTGCTTGGCATGTTACGGAACACCATTATTTCTTACGTCTCTGTCCTTCGTGACCAAAAAGTTAATTTCCTAATTACTGGGCCCTTGCGTGTTATACTGTGCAACTGTATAAAAACTGCATTCAGGATAATTTGTAAGCCAAAGTACTTAGTCTCATTAATTACATTTTTTAAAGTGGCCATATTAGCTTCATTAAACACTTAACGCAGACCTTTTAGTCTTGTGTTGTCTGATGCAAGTTCTCCCTTTCAAATGTGTTAAATCATTGTGGCCATGCCTCCTGTGGATTCATGCTTAATGGGCGCTGTGACGCTGTCTTTGAGGCAGTCGGTTTAAGCACGAATGTTGTGCAGTCTGACACGTAGTGGTTTGTAGACACTTCCATAGGGCGAGGGGAGTCATAAGTCACAGCGTGACTGGCTGTTCGTGCTTGTAAAGACAGTAATCAGTAATTGTCTCTCTCTGTCTGCTGTCTTCTTCTGTCTGTCTGTCCCGTCTCTCTCTCTGTGACTCGCTGTCTGTCTATGTCTGTCTCTCTGTATGTCTGTCTTTCTGTCTCTCTGTATCTCTGTCCTGTCTGTCTGCTTCTCTCTGTCTCTGTGACTCGCTGTCTGTCTATGTCTGTCTCTCTGTATCTCTGTCTGTCTGTCTCTCTGTCTATCTTTCTGTCTCTCTGTATCTCTGTCTGTCTGTCTCTGTCTTCTTTGTCTCATCTCTTCTGTCTTCTCTGTCTTCTCTTCTCTATCTGTCACACATTCGCAATTTACTGTGTTTAAACAAAAGCCGGAAGGGCTAAGAACACAATCGACGAAAATTTCCGATGCCAGACTTTGAATTTACTCGCATTAAAGAAGGGAAATAAAGATAGGCATATGGCTGAAAGCTTAAAATATAGAATTTTTTTTAAAAATCGTATAATTTTTATGGCATATATATGGACAATTCCTTTTATGATTTTTCCAGAACTATGTCTTATTATACACCAATAGGGCTGCAAATACGAACTGCACAAAAACGTTTGGTGAAAGTCTCCGCTATCGAATTTCGACAAAATCACTGACACGGTTTGTTGAAGACAAGGAAGAGTCTATAGAGCTGTTACATAAACGTTTTCTTGTGGATCGATATGGCTGAAAATCGCAAATTCGTGACAAGTTTGTAGTGAACACATGCTGTGTGAATTTTTAAAAATCTCTCTCCAAAGGTTTACGAAGAGCTGATATAGATTACAGAAGGAAAGAGAGGCAGACACACAGACAGACATGACCTCCACATAAGGTGTCGTACTTTTTCCTGTTTAAGAACACTTAAAATTATGTTTACATCAATACCAACAACAGTACAAGAGCTAGTCTCTCACCGTCTTTCGCCTAAAGGCTGCATGATAGGTCTATATGCCTCAGTGGGTTCTTATTTGAGGTTTTCAAGGCGGTATAGACGTATTTTCCCCCGAGTCATAATACCGCGTGGTCTCATTCATGGTCAACAAAGTTTGTGGAGGTGTCTACTGACTACACCTTGACTTCTACCCTGAAGAAGGAGGTTACTAAGTTGGTAACCACCTACGAAACTGTACGACGTCATACGAAGAAAATCCAAACCTAAGTAAGTGCTGTGAGCCCGTCAACAGTACGACACACACGATGCATGCGTAAGAATAACAATCCCATCTTGTCAGTACGTTCTTCAACGAGCCGTCAATAGCGTAGGATTGTAGCGCATTAAATGTCGTTAGCTATACACATAAAACGTCATTAGCTATATAGCATATAAAACGTCATTAGCTATATAGCATATAAAACGTCATTAGCTATATAGCATATAAAATGTCATTAGCTATATAGCATATAAAATGTCATTAGCTATATAGCATATAAAACGTCATTAGCTATATAGCATATAAAACGTCATTAGCTATATAGCATATAAAATGTCATTAGCTATATAGCATATAAAATGTCATTAGCTATATACCATGTCAAATGTCATTAGCTATACAGCATATAAAACGTCATTAGCTATATAGCATATAAAACGTCATTAGCTATATAGCATATAAAATGTCATTAGCTATATAGCATATAAAATGTCATTAGCTATATACCATGTCAAATGTCATTAGCTATACAGCATATCAAACCTCAATTACCTATACAGCATATCAGTTGTCATTACCTATACAGCATATCAGTTGTCATTATCTATACAGCATATCAGTTGTCATTACCTATACAGCATATCAGTTGTCATTACCTATACAGCATATCAGTTGTCATTATCTATACAGCATATCAGTTGTCATTACCTATACAGCATATCAGTTGTCATTACCTATACAGCATATCAGTTGTCATTATCTATACAGCATATCAGTTGTCATTATCTATACAGCATATCAGTTGTCATTACCTATACAGCATATCAGTTGTCATTACCTATACAGCATATCAGTTGTCATTATCTATACAGCATATCAGTTGTCATTACCTATACAGCATATCAGTTGTCATTATCTATACAGCACATCAAACCGCAATATCTACACATCTCAGTTATTATCTATACATCATATCAAATATCATTAGCTGTACATCATATCAAATCCCAATTATCTATACAGCATATCAGTTGTCATTACCTATACAGCATATTAAACCTCAATATCTATACAGCATATTAAATGTCAATATGCTATACAGCATATTAAATGTCATTAGCTATACAGTATATCAAATGTCATTAGCTATACAGTAATCAAATGTCATGAGCTATACAGTATATCAAATGTCATTAGCTATACAGTATATCAAATGTCATGAGCTATAGAACATATCCTCATTAGCTATATATTATCTGAAATGTCATTAGCTATAAAGCATATCGTCATTAGCTATAGGCCTACAGCTTATCGTCATTAGCTATACAGCATATCGTCATTAGCTATACAGCATATTAAATGTCATTAGCTATACAGTATATCAAATGTCATTAGCTATACAGCATATCGTCATTAGCTATACAGCATATTAAATGTCATTAGCTATACAGTATGTCAAATGTCATTAGCTATACAGCATATCGTCATTAGCTATACAGCATATTAAATGTCATTAGCTATACAGTATATCAAATGTCATGAGCTATAGAACATATCCTCATTAGCTATACAGTATCTGAAATGTCATTAGCTATACAGCATATCGTCATTAGCTATATAGCATATCGTCAAATGCACACAGACATATAATGTCAATAGTTTCTTTTATTAATAGCTTGCCCCAATACGTATTTCGGCGTGCTTACATCGCCATCTTCAGGGGGTCGTTGAAGTTGAACTTCAACGTATATTGGGGCAAGCTATTAATAAAATAAACTATTGACATTGTATGTCTGTGTGCATTTGTTAGTACAAATTGTTCAATTAAGCAGAAATGCACGGTGAATGCAACGTAAAATTCACCGAAACGAAATTTTGTCAATATTAACACACGTGGACAGAAATAAGCTCCTCATATTACGTTCTTTTTTTTTTTTTGTTCCTCCCAGTTCAACAACCCTTATTGTATCTTAGATACATAAATAAAAATTCCTGTGTTAAATAGTTTTATGTAAATAACTACATGTTTCGACGTGTGTAGTTAATTTCTTGGAATTCCTAAAAGTACGTACGTAACAGCAAACAGCTTACGTAGTGGTTAGATGGGAAAATTGTTTCCGGTTCTCTGCAGACGCAAGAGATATTTCCCTTTTCCAAAATCCCACACTCACTCTGGGGCCCAACCACTTCCCAGTCAATATGTACCGGGTTCTCTTTCTCCTGGAATAATGCGACTGGCGATTGAAGTTAACCTCTCACTTTACCGAGGTTAACAACGAGTGGAGCTATACTTCTACTCCTCCATACGTCTTCATGGCATGCAAAGGGATAACTTTGCTTTTACACATAACAATAAATATATGCTGTTCCACGTATTTAACCACTCACTTCCATGTAGTACCGAGGTTAACAACAAGTGGAGCTATACTTCTACTCCTCCATACGTCTTCATGGCATGCAAAGGGATAACTTTGCTTTTACACATAACAATAAATATATGCTGTTCCACGTATTTAACCACTCACTTCCATGTAGTACCGAGGTTAAGAACGATTGGAGCTATACTTCTACTCCTCCATACGTCTTCATGACGCGCATAAGGATAACTTTACTTTTACGCATAAGGATAAACACGTGTTGTTCCACGTACGACGATTCATTTAACAGGAAATGTGATTAAAGAAATCGGCGGAAATAAGCGCTTAGCCTGTGTTTCAAACACTTAGGCCCGCTGCTTCGTTGAACTGTGGTTACGTCAAGCAGTTCTCAATATGTGGGGCAGTGACTGCTCTTACGTTACAGCTAGACACCGTGTGCCGGCAGTGACTGCTCTTACGTTACAGCTAGACACCGTGTGCCGGCAGTGACTGCTCTTACGTTACAGCTAGACACCGTGTGCCGGTTTGGTCACTGGAATTATTGTATTCGATTAGCATGTGTTTGTATTCAAAGCGAATAGTGCAGTTATTTTGTACTTAATTCCAACCAATTGCACATAGGCCGATTCCAGTGTCCGCGAGGTCTAAGGCGTGGGTCTGCAGTCGCTAGTTTGCTGGGATTGTGGGTTCGAATCCCGCCGGAGACATGGATGTCTGTCTCTTGTGAGTGGTGTGTGTTGTCAGGTAGAGGTCTCTGCGACGGGCTGGTCACTCGTCCAGAGGAGTCCTACCGAGTTTGGTGTGTCTGAGTATGATCGTGAAGCCTCGATAATGAGGGGGCCCTGGCCCAGCAGGGGCTGTTGAGCCATGGGGAAAAAAAATTTTACATATGGTAACAAATATACATTTATTATTTCACAGTATATTCTCCTGTATGTTTCGACTTTATTTAGTCATCTTCAGGGAGAATTCAATCACAGAGCGAATTACATGCTGGTGTAGGTACATACCATCATCAAATATAGAGTGGTTTAAAATATAGTGAACACATTTTTATCAACACACGGATTATGACCCATTCAGGACTGAAGATAATTATACAGATGTTGGGATATAAAGGGCACAAGCATGAAAATAATACAGTGACAGATTCAAATATGGACTAACACTGCACAACATTTAAACTAACTGTTTTAATGAACTGATATACTAACATTTCGCTGTAATTTCCAGCGCCTATTTATACTGCATGTTTGATGATGATATGTGTCTACACAAACATGCAATTCCCTTTCTGATTGAATTCTCCGTGAAGTCGGCTAAATAAAGCCGACACATGTAGCAGAATATACATGAAATGATACAATGTATATTTATTACCACGTGTGCAATTATTAGGAATTGAATACAAAATAATATATCTATTGCATGGAATAGGCATAATATTGAATAATGCAGGTTTGTGCTAGGGATAGTGTCTCTCTTGAGTTATGGAGGTTCCTTGTTCATATCTAGGCCGGGTCAGTGTTTTGCATCGTTTTCCTCAGTCCCTCTAGGAATATTTGTTAATAATAATTGAATTTGAACACAGCCCTTTGCTTCCACATTCTGTCCTATTCACCCTTCAATCATAACCGTAACATTCGACGTTGTATAGTCCTATATACTGGCAGTGTCATTAAATAAACAACAGATAAACGAATTCGTAATGATATTTTGCAATTACCGCCATTGTAATAACTTTATAGGACAAACATAACTTTGTACAATAATTTCTTGAAATTTCTTTTTTTTTTGTGTGAAGGGCCCCGCAGCAGATGCTACGGACTCACCGCAGCCTTAAGGCTTATTGTGCAACCCTGTGATGAAGATGATTAACTTTCTTTTGTTTTTCCTTGTAATGGAGCACCGATGGAATGAAATTGACAGGGGAAAACCGAAGTACTAGGGGAAAAACCTGTCCCAGTGCCACTTTGTCCACTACGAATCCCACATGGACTGACCAGGGATTTTTTTTTTCTTTTTACTAATTCCTGGGTTTTCCCCTTTGATCCATTTTTGTTCTGTATTAATCCTTTTTCGTCCTTTCATGTCACTTACGGTCCACAACCGTCTTTTTACAGCAACGCAAACATCCATGCCCCCGGTGGGATTCGAACCCACGATCCTAGTAAGCGAACGGCCGAAGACCCACGCCTTAGACCGCACGGCCACTGGGATCGGCAGGGATCGAACCCGGGCCTCCGCGGTGAGAGGCCGGCAACTAACCGTCTGAGCCATGGCACGGCCAATCTTCTTAATTAGACACACCGACTAAGGGTTGCCTTAGCGCTTCGTTCGTTCCCTCTATAAAAGACGTGTGATACAGACTAAAGTCAGCTAACGAAACGCATTGACTTTCCTCCCTCATTAGCCCGATACTCCAGTTGAACTCCCAGTGTCACGCTATTTCCATTCTTAACCTCCTCACTACTGTGAACATGCAATCCAGTCAAAGTGGTATCAACTACTCCCAAGGGAATGAGCCCTTTTTGAAATGATGACAGTGGCTCGACTAGTCAGAAAAAATTCCCCGCCTTTCATAAAACCCAACGACCCATTACCTCCCTCATTTACAAAGCCAACATACGCACATCTAACATACACAATCTCTTGTTTACTGCTACATGTTTCGGCAGAACTCCACCATCTTCACGGAGTCCATACACCAATATTTAAAACTCACGAAATTATAATACATTACAATACTGATACACATTACATCGTTGTGATTTCGACACTTTCGAATTTAGCTGCATAACTCGGTACAATATAATATTTATTATTGTTACTGTACCGGATTACACTTTAGTGATTTTTTAATACTGTGGTATAGACTCCCTGAAGATGGAAGAGTCCCGGCGAAACATTTCGGAGTATACAAAGAACTATTTTGTGTGATTTCAGGCTTCCGCCGCGCTATAGATGAAATCTGCACGCTTCTGGGATATTACGCAGCGTAAAGTTGTAATTCTGTACCGACGTTTCGGGACAACCTATCGGTCCCGTCTTCAAGGTTCAAGCAGTCACAATGCACAGAATGAAATAACATTAACATATCCATTACCGTATTCATTAAGAACCCATTATTGACCCTTCTCTAAGTATGATAGTGAAACTCAAGTGTGTCATGCTCCTGGGTTCTGAAATGCATCCCGCAGTGCATTTAACACTTGTCACTCGCACAGTACGGTGCCGGTCATAACGCCTGCAACACCTTATGCTGTCGTGTCAGTAGAACGGCGATCAGTTTCTAGAGCGTGAAGGCAAAACATCCGCTGTGTGGTAAATATTAGTACGCTTTGCGACATATCCTGTGAATGTTGGCTATACTGGTGATAGTGCGGGTCCATTTAATTACACAAATATCAATCCTTGTCATAATTGCAATATAAACCTGTGCAAGTGGACCACGTCTGTTTATTTCTACTGCAGCCCATGTTGCATACCTTTACCCTGAGGGAGCCTGATGCAGCCAACTCTACACAGAGTAATTCCGATCTCTTAATATTTAGGTAATTAATTAAGTCAGTGTGCCAGGAAGTGGCCTACGTTATGAAGAATAGAAAATGACATATGTCAGTGACCCGATCCCAGTGGCCGCGAGGTCTAAGGCGTTGGTCTGCGGCCGTTCGCTTGTTGGGATTGCGGGTTCGAATCCCGCCGACGGCATGGATGTCTGTGTCTCTTGTAAGTGTTGTGTGTTGTCAGGTAGAGGTCTCTGCGTCTGGCTGATCACTCGTCCAGAGGAGTCTTACCGAGTGTGATGTGTCTAAAGTGTGATCGTGAAGCCTTGATAATGAGGAGGCCCTGGTCCACTAGGGGCTGTCGAGCCATTGGAAAAATTAGTGTCAGTGATATTACTAAGCGCTGAAATGTGCACTAAACTATCGGGTTCACAAAAGTTAATATTAACATTCTGATCTTAATGTAGAACATCACGTTGGTGTATTAATAACAAGTGATATTTTGTTACTTCGTCAGTCACACTCAACAAGCTGTATTATACACGTTTTTACTTGACACTAGTTTCGCTCAGCAAAGAGCCATTATCAGGCCATTAACAAAAACTATAAAAATGGAAACCCTGTATGTTCCTATAATATACAGTGCTTTCCATTTTGTAATGTTGTTAGCGGCATGATGATGGCTCTTTGCTGAGCCGAAACTAGGTGCCAAGTAAAAACGTGTATAATACAGCTTGATGAACCAACAAATATTAACTTTCTGTACTGCATACCCTAATATCAAATATAATCTTCTCGTACACCCGTTGTTTCGGAGAAGAAATGTGCAGACAGAGAGACGAAAAATCTCTGTTATGAGATCAGTTTATGCACCATATTTATGAGAGTGCACAATAAAATTGCGAGACTTTACTCTCGAAAGGTGATGAAAATCAGAACCCGGGGGGGGGTTTTTCTAACGTGACGCAGACGACGGCACGGCTAAATGCACAGCGCCGCGTGAAAGTGGCATGGCCCGTCGTCATAGCTGGATGACGAACATTGTGAAATGACTGCAGACTGCTTGACGGATGACTGGATGACCAGAGATAACTTGGAGGAACGCATCCACCCGTCCGTGATCCTATCGACTGTGCCCTACTTCCGCCAAATCTGCAAGGTAGCGGCTAACATCAGACGCAAAGTTCACAAACACGAGACCTCGAGGACACTCCTGTCTGCCCTGCCGCTGACATCAGCGTCACAGTTGGACACCATTCCGAGCAGATGCCACCAGGAGGGGGGGGGGGTCTGACCCAGGGCCTGTATACAATTTGTGTTTTATTTTAAAAATTGTTATAAAAATCATGCCGTAATTATAACTGCCCTCCCCAAGGGACACCACATTCAGTGCCGGGCGGGAAGGTTTGCGAGTTCCATTGAAGTTGACAGCTATGTTGGTGGGGTCACACAAGCCAGACAGGTCCAACCGAGGAGCCAGACAAGGTGTGTCCCACAACGATAGGGCAGGGGGGGGCTCTTTAGGTGAGCTACACCAACCCTCCTAGGGCTGGGGGCTAATCACTCACATACCCGAAAAAAATAACAGTGATTCAGAAAGTATTTGTGGGGAAATAGATGGAAGAAGAAAAGCAGGAAGACCAAAATTAAGTGGGTTCGGCTGTATTGAGAATCATCTGAAATCGATGGGTGTCAAGAGATGCAGGAAGAAAGCAGAAAGACAGATCCGTATGGGCTATCGTTGTAAAAAGTCACTGGTTACACTATAAGGACCTTATGCAAATAAGAAGAAGAAGTATAACTGTAACATAACACTGTTTGCATCTGCATTCTAATATTTATTTCAAAGACAATGTTGGCAGTATTTACAGTATACAAAGAAAAATCACAAAATCTTTCCTATAACCAATTTAGCTAACTAGGAGTAGGTGAAACGAAAGTTAATGATAAGGAAATATAGATAACATTAGTGAAGAAACCTGCATTTACATACATACAAATATAACTACATGTTCCATGACTCACTCGCCTAATTTAAATCACAATGTCTAATCTTCTTTGATTTGTAATTTCATCTAAGACATCCTAAGTTTCTTTATGCTATTTTTCAAAATTCTAATGTACCAGTCATCAGCCGATTTCAGTGGCTCATTTCGGCTGGAGAGTAAATCACGTGAAACTTTTGATGTTATCATGTTGTGTCTACAAAATCTGTGTTCCTCAAATTTCGATTTGGGGGGTTGCAGCCCCCCTGGGTTCGCTCCTGATTGCGAGCCACTTAACTCTTCTTGGACAAAAATGAAGATGGAAGCACTAAGCTATTACGAAATAAGGGGCGGGCCAGCCGGGCAGCTGCCCGGGGCGCCATCCTGTAAGTGGCGCTAAGACGTCACTGGAATAATAGGAAATATGATGCTAGTAAACTCGGGTTTCCATACGCGGAAGAATTTCTTCGAAAGTTATCCGCAATTTGGGCATGCACCCTCAGAAATATTCGCCAGCCCTATCCTAGGGCGAACACGTTTAAAGAATGTCGGTTTTAAGGGAGCGCCAAATTATTAGTCTGCCCGGGGGCGCCCACACGTCTCGGGCCGGCACGGAGTGACTGACACTCAAAATGGCCAGAACTTTCGAGTTGCGTAAGACGTGGGAATCCCCATGACTAGTGCGTGATTATGGACAAGGAAGTGACCGTATCTTGGAATTTAGTTAGGACTGCGTATGACCAGGAAAAGCTTAAACTAAGCTGTCCCTGTGCGTCATTAAACACGCCCACCGCACGAACATACGGTGGTACAGTTGTGACGTGGCTCAGACGATCAGTTGCCAGCCTCTCACCGTGGAGGCCTGGGTTCGTTTCGGGGCAAGTCCATGTGGCGTGGTGGACAAAACTACTGCGTAAGACGACTCACGACCAAATTGTAGTTCAGAAACTTCAAACCGTGTAAATGTAACTTTAACTTTAAACCGTATAACCTCACGTGACCGTATTGTTCCTTAGAAAACTTAACTATGGTAACAGGAGCTCGTATTTATATTCGAATATGAGCTCGGATATATCAACCTTTGCAACCCAAATTATTAACGTGAATTTTAACAGTCTGGTCCATATCAATTTTCCAAAAAGTCTATAATCTTCGAATTTCAAAAGCAGCCATTACATGGCAGCAGCTGAATAAAAACCCAAAATAAAAAACTAAAATAACTGTCCATTTGTGATCTACATTGAACCTGGTATAACGCAAAGCGCTGTCGAGTGTAACTCGACATTGGACCAATAACGGTTGAAAACTATCCTCATCCCAATTACAGTTAAGTACAGTCCAGTAGTACAGACAGTACAGAAATTAAAACCAAAAAATATGCTATTTTTAGGGAAACCCCCTAATTTTCCATAATTCGGTCCCCATTGGAGGGGCTTAATTAAAGACAATTCTCCTTAAAAATAGTGTATTTTTGGTTTTATCTGTATTTAATAAATAAATGCATAATAATATGCAACGCTTTAAGATACAGACACAGTAATTCAAACATTGCAGTACAGTCCACTCCCCTGAACATCAGACCGAACTGACGAAACAGTACCGTTAGCCTGACTCGCTCTATCGCCCATGTTCTCCTACGCTCTTCGTATTCTCCACACCTCGGACCAGGTATTGTATAATAATCCTGTGTGTTTACAAAACAAAGGATTTGTATGGACACTCTCTCTCTTTCTACACCTGAATAGTAGATGTGTTTGTGAATAGTGCATCGCTTTCTTCCTGTGTGCGCACGGCTTATGTGCATTTCGTGATTTGTTAGCTGATCACGGCGACAGAATAACAATTTCACTGCCGTGTCAATTGTTTTATCTATGATGTAAGAAACAAAACTGGCTCCATTTGACGATTAACTGTAAAGAAAACACGATTTTGGAATAACTAACAGCTGCTTCTTACGTAATTTAAAGGAAAATAAAAATACACAAAATAAATACATTTTATACTGTTCACACCGTGCACTGTCGATAATCAAATCACAACACTCAGTCCAACAAAATGCAGTATATTTTTCACATATATTTTATATTACAATATCACGTTGAACACTGCTACATGTTTCGATCTCTTACGTGATCATCATCACGGAATCACAATAAAGTAACACTTCACAACGCCGGGCCATGGCTCAGGCGGTTAGTCGCCGGTCTCCCACTGCGGAGGCCCGGGTTCGATGCCGAGTCAGTAAATGTGTCAATTGTGGTGGACAAAGTGGCACTGGGACAGGTTTTCCTCCCCCGAGTACTTCGGTTTTCCCCTGTCAATTTCATTCCACCGGTGCTCCGTTACACGGAAAAACGAAAAAACTAATCATCTTCATCACAGGGTTGCACAATAAGCCTCAAGGCTGCGGTGCGTCCGTAGCATCTGCTGCGGGGTCCTTCACCACAAAACAAAACACTTCACAAAACCGAACTACCAGTCCAAGTACACAATAAAAAAGATGTAAAAAAGTCAACCATTTAAAATGTAGGCGTTTGTTGTATAATGGATCCTGCTATACAGCGTTATGGAGACAGCCTGCGTATGCAAGGAAGGATAGGACAAGTGTATGCATTGCTAGTTCGGTTTTGTGCAGTGTTAACTTTAATGCGATTCCCCGATGATGATCCCATAAGGGATCGAAACATGTAGCAGTGTTCAACGTGAGATTGTAATATAAAATATCTGGGAAAAATACGGAGCATTTTTTCACACTGTTGACACCGTGCATCTTCGTCATATTAAATTAAGTTTCAGACCAACTGATGCACAACTAAAACCACTTTTATTGTAGCTTTATTATAATTGTTAAAATTATACCCCTACACGTGTTTCGATCCTAGGATCATCGTCAGGGGTTATAATATATATATATATATATATAATACATATATAATAGGGGGCGCGCAGTGGCGTAGTTGGTTGAGGCACTACACTACAAACCGGAACGTTGCGGGTTCGATTCCCGATGGTGTCATTGGAATTAATTCCTTGACATAATCCTTCCGGCCGCACTATGGTCCTGGGATCGACTCAGCCTCTAACAGAAATGAGTACCAGGAATATTTCCTGGGGGGTAAAGGCGGCCGGTGGGTAGGGCTGACAACCTTACCACCTTCATATGCTGATTGTCTATAAATCTGGGAGCCTCAACCTCCTGGACCCCTCAGGGCCTGTCTAGGCCTGTAATGGGGTTGCTTTACCTTATATATATAATAGAAAATTAATAACAAAACCGTTAACAACCAGATACAAATACAAATTCTATATTACTTATCAAAATCGTTTATTTAACAGCCCACAATACCACGATTCTACATACCAGCACTTCCACAATCAACAATGTCTACAATACTTTACAACTATTATACAACTTTTAACAAAGACTTTTAACAAGATTTTAACTTATAATACATAAGTTTTAATGTGCTGTTGGACTATTAGAATCATGTGATTGAAGTGACAGTAGCTTTCAACAAAAAAAACCCACTGACGATGATCCTAGGATCGAAACACGTGTAGGGGTATAGTTTTAACAATTATAATAAAGCTACAATAAAAGTGGTTTTAGTTGTGCATCAGTTGGTCTGAAACTTAATTTAACGGAGCATTTTGTTTGACTGAGTGTTGTGAGTTGACAATAAATAAAGTTACTGGAAGAATAATTAGAAGGAGATTGTTAATTATGCCTTTTTCTAAGCGATAACAAAAGTGTTATTATGCAATTTGTCGCATGTAGTTGAGGGCATTGAATATTATTTTTATAGAAAAACATTCTTTGAACAGAAATTGAATTTTAGGCAATAAAGTACTGTAAACGACTGCAATAAAGACAGTGTAAAGGCAGTTAACGTGTACACACAGAATTCTGAAAGACGTGTGGGTCAAATTTCGTATTTGCATCAATTATTATTGCATTGATAACACTTCTGGAATTGGCAACTTTAACATTGCGAAAACAGGATTTACAACATCCCCGAACCCCAGCTTTATTAAAAGTAAAATGTTTTCTCTCTCTCTCTCTAACATCAAACATACATCATAAATTGCTTAAATACAAAATGGTATCAGCTGCTCCTGAAAACTCAATAGGATATATTTTAAGACACTGATGTCTGCTCGGCTTGACAACCAAATCCTCGCATTTTATGAAAACCAAAAGTTCATAACCGTGTGCACAAGAGTCCACAACTGCTCAGTACCCTCGGCTGGATGATCTAGGTCACGTCCTTCCATCCTATTTCTTTAAGTTTAATTTTAGTATTATACTCCTATCTACGCATATTTCATCCAAATGGTCTGTTCTGTTCCTTTCAGTTATCAGACAGAATTTAAATCATATCTGATCGCCTACAAGCCCCACGCCTCTTAATTTTATCATCATAAATGTACCTGGCGAAAAACACAGATTACAAGAGACTTATTAATCAACTCCTCCCACCTCCTTTTACTCCTCCTCTCATGTTCTCTCATCGTCCGTAGTCTGTCTTACGACAGTCTCAGCCTTCATTCCGTAGTCTGTCTTACGACAGGTCCGTAGCCTCTTCATTCTGCAGTCTGTCTTACGACAGGTCCGTAGCCTCTTCATCGTAGTCTTCTACGCAGGTCTAGCTCTCTCTGCAGCGTCTTACGACAGGTCCGTAGCCTCTTCATTCTGCAGTCTGTCTTACGACAGGTCCGTAGCCTCTTCATTCCGTATCTGTCTTACGACAGTCCGTAGCTCTTCATCCGTAGTCTGTCTACACAGGTCCGTAGCCTCTTCATTCTGCAGTCTGTCTTACGACAGGTCCGTAGCCTCTTCATTCCTAGTCTGTCTTAGAAGTCGTAGCCCTTCCAATCGAGTCTCCACAGACTGCGATCTAATGCTTCCTCTTTCAATTTCCTGTATCCTGTCTTATGCTTAACGTCATCCGGTAGATGCTTACGCCTTCTCCTCGTCTTCCCGTCACTTCTATCCTTCCCTCTAACTTTCCCTTCAATCACATGTTTCAGAAGGCAGTTTCTACGCAAGATGTGACCAATCCAGTTAGCCTTTCTTCTTTTTATTGTATGTACGATATTCCTCTCCTCCTTGACTCTGTACAATACTTCTTCATTTCTCACACGATCGGTCCAAATGATCTTCTCCAGTCTTCTACAGCACCACATTCAAAACTTTCCAGATACTTCTGATCTACTTTCCGAAGTGTCCACGTTTCAGCACCACACAAAGCTATGCTCCAAATGAAGCACTTTACTAGTTTCTTCCTTAAATGTTAAGTCCAATTTGGTGGTGAAAAAGGTCTTCTTGTTCAATGCTGTTTTTACCATAGCAGTCCTGGATTTAATATATGTTCTACTTGCAATAAAATAATGGATCTTTCACGACCAAGGAGCAGGGGCGCGCCCTGAGACATTGTTCACGGGGGCGTCCTTCTTCGCTCTTGCTGTCTGTATATTTGTGTCGTTGATTTGGAAAGTTGTTGGTGGATAAGACACAGCGTCGAATGGCAGGGAAGGTTACGGAAGGAAGTGGTCGTGGCATATTTTATGTAATACCCTGGCATCTGGAGACACAGAACAAAACCCCAAATAACTTCAGGTGTTCGAGGTCCGATGCCAACCGGAAACGTCCCAAAAGTCACCGCTACATTACTCTTCTCCCTCTAACGGCTATTCGGTAAATATTTTTGCTTTTGCAATGAACGGTTCAGAAAAACCGAAGTTCGAATTCACTTCGGTCCGCATCAGATTGCTGGAAATGTTTAGGTGACAGCAGTGGTAGTAACAGTCGGCGAATTGTAATTCATTACTGTGCTTTAAAAACTGAAATGTGACTCTGATCTGTTGACAGCATTCAGCTACACGCCCAATACAGTCTCTTGAAGCAACAGGAAAGAGAATGTCCGAAACCGCCCTTGAGGACGTCCAGCGTCAAGGTGAAAGACACATTCCTGCGCAAGACTGACATATCAGCTAGGGCGCTGCAGGCCATTGCAACCAGGAGGTAGAAGTTAGTAAAGTTCTCCCTAGAACAGGCCGTGATGGCCCGGAGGGGAACTTGAGTTTTTTTTTTCAATGGCTCGACAGCCCCTTGGGGCCTAAGCCGCCTCATTTTTCGAGGCTTCACGATCACACTTTAGACACACCACACTCGGTAGAACTCCTCTGGACGAGTAATCAGCCTGTCGCAGAGACCTCTACCTGACAACACACAACACTCACAAAAGACAGACATCCATGCCCCCGGGGATTCGAACCCACAATCCCAGTAAGCGAGCGGCCGCAGACCCACGCCTTAGACCGCGCGGCCACTGGGATCGGCGAACTAGAGGTATAGCACTGCTTTTCCTTTTAACCTCGGCGCTAGATAAGGGTGGGTGGTTAACGCCACGCCCCTGCCGCTTTACCCTCGGAAAAGAAACTAGGTACCCATTGTACAGGAGGCTGGGGGCCCCAGGGTCCTGACGGGTGCCAAAAATCTCGCCCCCACCGGTATTCGATCCGCGAACCATCTAACCCGTAGCGAGTTGCTATACTGACTGAGCTATCCCGGCTCACTGCAACGAGCAGGTAGCTTATAGAAAAACACTCAAATGTACAGACAGCTCCGGTTATAGATCCTGGCACTCATTTAGGTAAAGTTCCCCGTATAATATGCCATGAAAGCACAGAGGGAACCTAGAAATACAGCTTTACTCTTTCTTTAACCTCGGCGCTAGATGGGAGTGGTGGTCAACGCACGCCCTGCCGCTTTACCGCCGGGAAAGATACCCGTACCCATTGCACAGGAGCTGGGTGGGCCCCAGTGCCAGTAGGCACACATTTACACAAAGTTAAAGTTATGTGGGTTAATGAGACGAAGGATCTGGGCCAGTAATAAGGATAAATTAGCTATATTATTGTTACTGTTAATATGACGGCGTGCTGATGCTGACTGTGCTACATGTAGCATGTATATTATTGTTACTGTTAATATGACGGCGTGCTGATGCTGACTGTGCTACATGTAGCATGTATATTATTGTTACTGTTAATATGACGGCGTGCTGATGCTGACTGTGCTACATGTAGCATGTATATTATTGTACTGTTAATATGACGGCGTGCTGATGCGACTGTGCTACATGTAGCATGTATATTTGTTACTGTTAATATGACGGCGTGCTGATGCTGACTGTGCTACATGTAGCATGTAAAATTATTGTTACTGTTAATACGACGGCGTACTGATGCTGACTGTGCTACATGTAGCATGTATATTATTGTTACTGTTAATACGACGGCGTACTGATGCTGAATGTGCTACATGTAGCATGTATATTATTGTTACTGTTAATACGACGGCGTACTGATGCTGAATGTGCTACATGTAGCATGTATATTATTGTTACTGTTAATACGACGGCGTGCTGATGCTGACTGTGCTACATGTAGCATGTATATTATTGTTACTGTTAATACGACGGCGTGCTGATGCTGACTGTGCTACATGTAGCATGTATATTATTGTTACTGTTAATACGACGGCGTACTGATGCTGACTGTGCTACATGTAGCATGTATATTATTGTTACTGTTAATACGACGGCGTACTGATGCTGACTGTGCTACATGTAGCATGTATATTATTGTTACTGTTAATACGACGGCGTACTGATGCTGACTGTGCTACATGTAGCATGTATATTATTGTTACTGTTAATACGACGGCGTGCTGATGCTGACTGTGCTACATGTAGCATGTATATTATTGTTACTGTTAATACGACGGCGTGCTGATGCTGACTGTGCTACATGTAGCATGTATATTATTGTTACTGTTAATACGACGGCGTACTGATGCTGACTGTGCTACATGTAGCATGTATATTATTGTTACTGTTAATACGACGGCGTACTGATGCTGACTGTGCTACATGTAGCATGTATATTATTGTTACTGTTAATACGACGGCGTACTGATGCTGACTGTGCTACATGTAGCATGTATATTATTGTTACTGTTAATACGACGGCGTACTGATGCTGACTGTGCTACATGTAGCATGTATATTATTGTTACTGTTAATACGACGGCGTACTGATGCTGACTGTGCTCTGTGCCCCACCCTGTCCTATGGATCGCCATCATTGTGCCTCTAAGATCAGTGCCCGTAAAACATTCGCATGCTATCTAAATGTTAAAAAGCTGACAGTCACTTATCTGGTCAAAAAATCTACTGCTTATTCTTGAACCTAAAGTTTCATTTCCGTGTTTATAACAATCCGCAATTAAACACTATACTAAGCTAGCTTAATCCAGTCAACGCCCCTTTTTTTCATTTTAATATCATTCTCCCGCCCACGCTGTTTCCGAATTGTTATTTCTAACAAGTTTTGTAGCTAAAACTTTGTATGTATTTATCAACTCTCCCACGCATGCTACATGTCCCGCCCCTTATGTTACACACTAATAATATTTTGCGAAGAATAGACATTACGACGCTTGTAATTATATAATGCTGTCCGTGTGCTCCAATTTTATAAAATAATTGAACTCACAAAGTAGATCGTAAATACATTTATTATTTACATCTTTCTACACCCTTCTCCCCTCTTGGCCTTATTCAGGGAGAGCACTATACAGGGTATACACAAAAGAATGGTGCGGTATCAATTGTATTCACCTTTGAAACCGCACCATTCTTTTGTGTATGCCCTGTATATATATATATATATATATATATATATAAACGGCCAGAAAGTCCTCAAGATTATGTCAAATAATAAATATTAATTTCAAATTTCAAACTAAATAATAAATATGTTTGTGATCTACGAATTTGTAAATTTTGTTTTTTGCATTATCGTATAATTTTCTCAATTTTCCTCTTACGTCGTCCATCTTGTGCCCAAACACACCCCTCAGCATCTTGTGCCCAAAACACCCCTCAGCATCTTGTGCCCAAACACATCCCTCAGCATCTTGTGCCCAAACAACACACCCCTCAGCATCTTGTGCCCAAACACATCCCTCAGCATCTTGTGCCCAAACACACCCTCTCAGCATCTTGTGCCCAAACACACCCCTCAGCATCTTGTGCCCAAACACACCCCTCAGCATCTTGTGCCCAAACACACCCCTCAGCATCTTGTGCCCAAACACACCCCTCAGCATCTTGTGCCCAAACACACCCCTCAGCATCTTGTGCCCAAACACACCCCTCAGCATCTTCTCCTCGCACACCATCTGCATTTTCCTGTATGAAAAACGGAATCTCACGCCCACTTATAAACCAATACACAAAATTTCAGCCTTGCTAACATCACACTTTATGTTTTCTTATTTGACACTGAAAGGTTTAAGACCACTGAAACAAAACGTTACGACGAACTGCCTGTTGAAGACAAAACTTTGCCGACTGCTGACTTAAGAACGAGACCTCAAACACGGTGTGCAGTCAAGTACCTCATCCAAATCCGTACAAATTTCACCTACCTAGCACCAACGATTGTTTAATCATCACCATCAAACTGAAAGTTGAAATAAATCTACGTACTGCTGCCATGTTGTAAATGTGCACTTACGACGAAAATTACCTACATAAAACTTCCATATTTTACGAATTTCTATTAATTTATATAATTTCAACACCTTAAATTAATTTTAAATGATCCATAACCGTGCATTGAGCAATTAGATATGGTAGCAAAACAAACAGATGCACATAAATGTGTCAAAGTACGTTATAAACATGTTCATAATATACTTTCATGCACTTACATGCAGTTGTTAATGTTGCTTGCTTCCACACCTTAAATTAAGTTACGTTAGTGTCGCTTCTCCTTCAAAATTACGCTTGCCCGCCATGTTATTTGTTAGTGATTGTAGTAAATTAGAAAGTATTGCTCTGAGGTGATATCCAGTGGCGTAATAGTTGTGGAAATCCGTCGACTGTTACAGAAGTTGTGGTGAGGGGGGGGGGGGGGGCACACAGGCTGCATGGTGATGTCATAAGCCTACATTTCTTTTTAATTATAAAGGAAAGAAGGCTGATAAGGGGAAAGGTGCCCGCCGGTCATTCGGTTTCGAGTTAGTACAGTCATGCACTTCAGAGCTGACTGCACAACTGCGGACCAAGTCGACACGCGGTCCCTCTACTAAGACACGCCCGCACAGAACTTTGCTAGATGCTCGCTGGTGAAAGGAACATATAGGCACACTGCGTGACACGCAACAGTCTGTTGGACTTTATTCGCAGACAGCACAACCTTCACGCAACACTATGCCTGCTCTGTGACGATTTACCGGAAGTATTCAGTTTTCAGTATCAGAATGGCACTTTCTTGAGAAACTAGTAGACAAATAGTCAAGAGAAACCTCTGCCTTTCACGAATTTCGAAGGTTCATTACCGTGTTCGCAAAAGCCCGCCACTGGTCCCTGTTCTGAGCCGGATAAAACCAATCCACTTCCTCTCACCTTAAAGACCACGGTGTAGGTAGAGGATTTAAAGAAATAACTGCGTTAAGAATTGTGGGAGATTTGAGGCTTCCGCTGCAGTATAGTTGCGGTCTTCGCTCTTCAGGGATGTTACGCGGCGTGGGTTGGTACTTGATTACCGAAATGTCAGTAACCAACTACCAAACTACACGGCGCAACATCTCAGAACAGCGATATCCTCTTGTTAAGAAGTAATTTCCTGATCACATTCGCCGCCCTGTCTAAGGCACGTCACTGATTTCCACCACTGAAACACTGGAATTTTGGGTTCGAATCCCACTGTTGCTTGGTTGTAAGCCGGCGAAGTTTGTGTTTGTATTATTTTGTGTAGGGAGGTGATCCAAGTGGTCCTACCAAACTTCTGTAAGATCTAAGTGGTCCTACCAAACTTCTGTAAGATCCAAGTGGTCCTACCAAACTTCTGTAAGATCCAAGTGGTCCTACCAAACTTCTGTAAGATCCAAGTGGTCCTACCAAACTTCTGTAAGATCTAAGTGGTCCTACCAAACTTCTGTAAGATCCAAGTGGTCCTACCAAACTTCTGTAAGATCCAAGTGGTCCTACCAAACTTCTGTAAGATCCAAGTGGTCCTACCAAACTTCTGTAAGATCTAAGTGGTCCTACCAAACTTCTGTAAGATCCAAGTGGTCCTACCAAACTTCTGTAAGATCTAAGTGGTCCTACCAAACTTCTGTAAGATCCAAGTGGTCCTACCAAACTTCTGTAAGATCCAAGTGGTCCTACCAAACTTCTGTAAGATCCAAGTGGTCCTACCAAACTTCTGTAAGATCCAAGTGGTCCTACCAAACTTCTGTAAGATCCAAGTGGTCCTACCAAACTTCTGTAAGATCCAAGTGGTCCTACCAAACTTCTGTAAGATCCAAGTGGTCCTACCAAACTTCTGTAAGATCCAAGTGGTCCTACCAAACTTCTGTAAGATCCAAGTGGTCCTACCAAACTTCTGTAAGATCCAAGTGGTCCTACCAAACTTCTGTAAGATCCAAGTGGTCCTACCAAACTTCTGTAAGATCTAAGTGGTCCTACCAAACTTCTGTAAGATCTAAGTGGTCCTACCAAACTTCTGTAAGATCCAAGTGGTCCTACCAAACTTCTGTAAGATCCAAGTGGTCCTACCAAACTTCTGTAAGATCCAAGTGGTCCTACCAAACTTCTGTAAGATCCAAGTGGTCCTACCAAACTTCTGTAAGATTCAAGTGGTCCTACCAAACTTCTGTAAGATCCAAGTGGTCCTACCAAACTTCTGTAAGATTCAAGTGGTCCTACCAAACTTCTGTAAGATTCAAGTGGTCCTACCAAACTTCTGTAAGATTCAAGTGGTCCTACCAAACTTTGTAAGATCCAAGTGGTCCTACCAAACATCTGTAAGATCCAAGTGGTCCTACCAAACTTCTGTAAGATCCAAGTGGTCCTACCAAACTTCTGTTAGATTCAAGTGGTCCTACCAAACTTCTGTAAGATTCAAGTGGTCCTACCAAACTTCTGTAAGATCCAAGTGGTCCTACCAAACTTCTGTAAGATCCAAGTGGTCCTACCAAACTTATGTAAGATCCAAGTGGTCCTACCAAACTTCTGTAAGATCCAAGTGGTCCTACCAAACTTCTGTAAGATCCAAGTAGTCCTACCAAACTTCTGTAAGATTCAAGTGGTCCTACCAAACTTCTGTAAGATCCAAGTGGTCCTACCAAACTTCTGTAAGATTCATAATTTCAGATGCGAATTGCAATCCGTGAAAAGAGGCGGACAAATAGACGAACATGAGGTGTTGACGTCAGCAAAGTGTCCACTACTGCTGTATTATTCTTTCAACACTTAACATATCCCCACTAGGAAGTGCGATGTGCGCCGGGATAGCTCAGTCGGCGTAGCGACTCGCTACGAGCTGGACGGTCTAGGGATCAAATCCCGGTGGTGGCGAGATTTTCCGCACCTGTCCAGACCGTCTCTGGGTCCCACCCAGCCTCCTGTACATTGGGTACCGGGTCTCTTTCCCGGGGATAAAGCGGCCGGGACATTGCGTTGACCACCCATTCACATCTAGCGCCGAGGTTAAAGAAAGAGTAGCTAGATCTGTCAATACAGCGACAAAGCTGTATCTGGACAAAACCAAGGAAACGTGACTCGATATCCAGTATATGCAATAGACGTCTGTTATGCCAGGCGTCCAGACTGACTCTCGGACGGTGTCACAGCCTATCTAGTGAGTACCAGCAGTTCTTTCCCCAGAGGTAAAGGCAGTAGGAGCGTGAAGATGACCACTCACCTCCACACAATGCCTGATTATTATTGTGTTAGTGTTTTTAATAGTGCATATATACCATACTGTATAAATAATGATGAAAGGGGAATAAAAAAGGGCAGCACGGAAAATAGGGGTGAAAATCAAGAGACAAATTGGATGGTTGGTCTTGCCAATAGATTGCTATGCATGAGTAAGAGACACATTAGGTACGATATAATGTCCTAATACGTGCCTGGAAAATCACAATATCTAGATATCTAGATTGCTATGTATGAATAAGAAATAATCGGAGTTGTACCTCCATTTCCTCATATGCCTTCATGTTGTGCAAAGATAAAAGCTTTCCTTTAACTTTACTGTACGCAAAATGTGTCAGTGGCAGTGCAACTGTGAAACACGAGACGAAAATGACAGACTAAATGGCTCGCAACCTTAAAGTGTCACCTTTGATAAGGCAGACGCAATTAAATCAGCTGCACACAATGCCAGACCAGTTCAACAAAACAGGAACACTATCATAAGAAAGAAAAAGTGAAATCCGCTCAACCGAATCCAAGTTACAGTATAACAAATGTAGTAAAGCACTTAGAAAACGAACCTATCGAATCAAATCCACAAGCTGAAATTGGACAGAATATTATAGTTCTTTGTTCGAAAGCTGACAGAATATTACAGTTCTTTGTTCTAAAGCTGACAGAATATTACAGTTCTTTGTTCTAAAGCTGACAGAATATTATAGTTCTTTGTTCTAAAGCTGACAGAATATTACAGTTCTTTGTTCTAAAGCTGACAGAATATTACAATTCTTTGTCCTAAAGCTGACAGAATATTAATGTTCTTTGTTCTAAAGCTGCCAAAATATTACAGTTCTTTGTTCTAAAGCTGACAGAATATTAAGTTCTTTGTTCTAAAGCTGACAGAATATTACAGTTTTGTTCTAAAGGTGACAGAATATTACAGTTATTTGTTCTAAAGTTGACAGAATATTACAGTTCTTTGTTCTAAAGCTGACAGAATATTACAGTTCTTTGTTCTAAAGCTGACAGAATATTACAGTTCTTTGTTCTAAAGTTGACAGAATATTACAGTTCTTTGTTCTAAAGCTGACAGAATATTACAGTTCTTTGTCCTAAAGCTGACAGAATATTAATGTTCTTTGTTCTAAAGCTGCCAAAATATTACAGTTCTTTGTTCTAAAGCTGACAGATTATTAAAGTTCTTTGTTCTAAAGCTGACAGAATATTACAGTTTTGTTCTAAAAGTGACAGAACATTACAGTTCTTTGTTCTAAAGTTGACAGAATATTACAGTTCTTTGTTCTAAAGCTGACAGAATATTACAGTTATTTGTTCTAAATTTGACAGAATATTACAGTTCTTTGTTCTAAAGCTGACAGAATATTACAGTTCTTTGTTCTAAAGCTGACAGAATATTACAGTTCTTTGTTCTAAAGTTGACAGAATATTACAGTTCTTTGTTCTAAAGCTGACAGAATATTACAGTTCTTTGTCTAAAGTGACAGAATATTAATGTTCTTTGTTCTAAAGTGCCAAATATTACAGTTTTGTTCTAAAGTGACAGAATATTAAAGTTCTTTGTTCTAAAGCTGACAGAATATTACAGTTTTGTTCTAAAAGTGACAGAATATTACAGTTCTTTGTTCTAAAGTTGACAGAATATTACAGTTCTTTGTTCTAAAGCTGACAGAATATTACAGTTCTTTGTTCTAAAGCTGACAGAATATTACAGTTCTTTGTTCTAAAGTGACAGAATATTACAGTTCTTTGTTCTAAAGTTGACAGAATATTACAGTTCTTTGTTCTAAAGTTGATAGAATATTACAGTTCTTTGTTCTAAAGTTGACAGAATATTACAGTTCTTTGTTCTAAAGTTGACAGAATATTACAGTTATTTGCTCTAAAGTCGACAGAATAACAAGGCCAGTCCAGAATTTACTAGTTGTAGTTCTGGGTAGAAGTAGCGATGGTACATATTAACTGAGAACTAAATAATTTGTGTCTTAAAGATCTTGTGCTCAAGACAGTAATTGGAAAATATGTTATCATCAGACTGATGTGACCAGTTATCATCATGACCGACGTGGCCAGTTATCATCACGGCTGATGTGGCCGAATAGAAGACAAATACTCTGTGCTGTGAGTTCCGGTGTTGGGTGTATTAGATATTGTTAGATATTGTTGTACAAACAATACAATCTAGAATGTACGCTGCCACAGCTAAAACAAAAATAAAAAAACACGAATTAACTTGCAAATGTTAGCCTAATTTAAGTCCCTTTTATGATTTTGTATTTTCCTTCGCATATATTCAAATTGTCTTTCCTTTCATTCCTTCCACTTATGTTTTCTACAATATCTATCTTTGTTGTCAAAATAATTTCGGTGTATAGAACTATTTTTAAAATGTTTAGGAAAAACATTAAAGGAAATTTTCTGATTGGTAATATTCTGCAAATACCCTGTACCAGTAATCTTAATAAAAACAAAACAATAAATGTATTACGAAACTTTTCCCCGTAAATGGACAGATTCCAGTAAGGACCTCTAACAGATCTGGCAAAAACTAACTTTTACGAGTAACGAATGGAGCAATAAATGCGAGATTTCGCAGCTTCGATTCGAGTTTCTACCAACATCCGCAAAATTTAGTCCAACTAGGATATGTTTTGTCTTCTACACTACAAATGGTAGTGACGGACTTCGAGAATTTACTTAAACATACATTACACATATATAAGGGTAGAAGGCACGCACACGCAGTATTAAACCCCGATATAACGTCACCCTCATTTAGCCCTTATAAAAGTCTGTGAACGGAAATTCCCTATTATACAGCATTTCGATTTACCGCCATCCTCGATATAGCGCCACAAATTGCGGTGAACAAGCAGTGGCGCTATATCGAGGTTTGACTCGGTGTGGTGTGTGTGTGTGTATGTGAGTGTTGGCTTATACATACACACACACCACACACAATACTTCACCATCGTAGGCTACATGTTGCAAAAAAAAATATATATATATATATATATATATATATATCCTTTGACTTGCCTAGAGTGTAGATGAAGAACTAAGAATTATGCGTAATTTTGTGTCCATCTGATATAAAGCAGTGACAGCTGAGTTCCTGGCTACAGTAAGTCAAGAAATGTATCATGAAATCGTCACAAATACTCTGGAAAACATAGTTTTGTCTGTTCATTAATTTGTTAATCAGGGAAGCGATTTATCCTTCATTATCCACGTAGCATTACCTCTCTCCGCTTTCAGTTTATATCTGCAATTAACTGATTCACAAATGAATGTGCTGAAACCAAATTTTCGTTACAGACTTCCCCAGCGTTGCATATTATTATTGCTACAGTACTACTGTGGAACTTACACAATCTGGTCTCAGTATCATCCACTTTACTGCAAGTTTCTACTACTACTACTACTACTCCTACTACTACTCCTACTAACTACTCCTACTACTACTACTACTCCTACTACTACTCCTACTACTCACTCCCCTACCACTACTACTACTACTACTACTACTAACTACTACTACCTACTACTACTACTACCTACTACCACTACCTACTCCACTACACTCCTAACTACCACTACACTACCTACTACACTACCTACTACTCCTCCCACTACTCACTACCACTACACTACCACTACCACTACTACTACCACTACCACTACACTACCACTACCTACTACACTAACTACTAACTACCTACCCTACCTACTACCACTACCACTACCACTACACTACTACCACTACCACTACTACCTACTCACTACACCACTACTACCACTACACTACCACTACCACTACACTACCACTACACTACCACTACTACACTACACTACTACTACTACACACACTACCACTACTCCACTACACTACACTACACTACACTACCACTACACAACTACTACTACTACACTACTACTAATACATACACTAATACTAGCTACTACATACTGTACCACAATCACACATATAATATAATAATAAAAATGGAATAACATTACGTACAAATTAACTACAGAATACTGCAACATATATACCTAGAACATGTGCTCAGTAATAATTATAAATACACTGCAAAATATAATGATGTAATAATAATAACAAATAATATACGCATGACGACGGACCTAACCTCCTCAGTTTTTCAGGGGCAACTTATTTTTGCCTGAGTATTATACCTACGCCGATCCAGTGGCCGTGCGGTCTAAGGCGTGGGTCTTCGGCCGTTCGCTTACTGGATTGTGGGTTCGAATCCCACCGGGGGCATGGATGTCTGTCTCTTGTGAGTGTTGTGTGTTGTCAGGTAGATGTCTCTGCGACGGGCTGATCCCTCGTCCAGAGGAGTCGTACCGAATGTGGTGTGTCTAAATGTGTGTGATCATGAAACCTCGATGAAACGAGGAGGCCCTGGCCCATATAGGGCTGTCGAACCATACAAAAAAAAATTATACCTACTCTCCTCTGTCACATTTTATGTTTCACCTCACCAATAACACCCTGTATAATTTCTGTGTTACTAATCTATTTAGCTGTGCTACGTAAAACAGGACTATCCAAGTGGCATAGGCTGCACTGTAGAACGGATTTAGTTCATTTGCTTTTTACAAACACATTAGAAAACTGTTGCAGTAAGAGCGCATTAAACGAAACTGTTAATAATGAAGTGTTTGATGATGCATGAAGTGTGACGCTTTCTCTGCCTTAACCAACATTCTGTGTGCTTCCAGCAGCGGCCGGCCGGCCAACAGGAGACGTCGCAGCACAGCCCGTTTCGACCCAACTCCGTCGCCAAATCGTAGAAACCGCGGGAACAATTAAATATTCTGGACGGAAAAATGGTTTAAGTCTCATTAAAATTCAGTATTCCGTTTTTCTTGGATGACACGGCTTCAAGGGGTCATAGGACCCCGACGTTTCGAAGGAACCTATTTCCTTCATCTTCAAGTGTGAATGAAACCTGGAAGTCCAAAACTCGTTGAGCCTTAAAGATGAAGGCAATATGTTCCTTCCAAACGTCGGGGTCCGATTACCCCTGAGGCAGTGTCAAAACCAAAAAAGAACTGAATCCTCAGCTACACCTTTTCAAAAACTCCAATACTCGTGCATTAGGATTAGTTTGCTGCGTGTTTGTTTATTTATTTACGGTTTCACCTCGTAATTAAGACCAATAAGCATGCACTATAACCTTAGGTTTTTATTTTTAAAGTCGTCCTCTTCTACCTACTCCGGTTTTCCCGTTTCAGTGTCGAGGTTTGTAATTTCTTTTGATCACACTGAGAGACACACCACAGTCGGTAGGACTCCTCTGGACGAGGGATCGGCTCGTCGCAGAGACCTCTACCTGCACAACAACACACAACACTCACAAAGACAGACATCCATCCCCCGGAGGATTCGAACCCACGATCCTAGCAAGCGAGCGGCCGAGACCCACGCCTTAACCGCACGGCCACTGGGATCGACATAACCTTAGTTTAAGCAGCAAAATGTGAAGTCGTGTTTCCAAACACAATCTCTGCTTATATAAAATTCCACGTCTTTACACAAACCATAAATAAGACAATCTTCACAGAAAGTTTGTCATTCCCTGACTGTAGGTACTCCAGCACATATTTCATGAAGAAGCTAAGTACACATAATATTGTTTTTTTTTTTTTTTGTGGCGCTACAACCCTACTCGGACCTAGACCGCCTCACTGTTGAGTTTCTGAGATCGCACCCAGACACACCACACTCGGTAGGACTCCCCTGGACGAGTGATCGGCCCTCGCAGAGACCTCTACCTGACAACACACAACACTCACAACAGACCCATGCCCCCGGAGGAAATCGAACCCACAATCCCAGCAAGCGAACGGCGATAGACACACGCTAAGGCCACTGTAATCGTCTCATAGATAATATATTACACAGACTGAACCTTCGTCTTTCGTCAAATATAGACCACGCCGAAAATATTTCGACGTTTATAAACAGCAATTGTGTGTCCGAAAATTTGCAATTAAACTTCCCATGACAAATTATTTTAAAAATCTGTGAAATTTTTTTTTAAAATTAAATATGGAAACGTAAATACGTTCACGACCCCTCGCCCTCCAGGTCATTCAATTTACACGTGTAATGCACGTAACGCGTCACGGCGCATGCTACAGATAAGCTGTTTGCGAGGCTTCGTGAATACACACAGCTACATAATGGCAGACAAGAAGGAAGGCCAAAGCTCACAGTCAGGCGCCTTAGGTTAGATACACGTCATCATTATGTGGGACTCATGTCCGATGAAGTGAAACTGGAGCGGTTTTTATCGAGTGTCTTCGAATTTCCCTCGACACTAATCATCCACCATTGCTCCAAAGGCCACCATCTCTGAACACCGGACTGAGCGACAGGACGAACGGCCAACGTGCTATCACACGCTGCCTGTTATCAGTCACTTGGCTTGTCATTGCGTAAGAAAATAAGAAGTGCCTTCAAGAATTTATTGTCGTTTTATTTCACACTGTTAACAGAATTAACCCTCTTAAAGCCCAGTGGTTACTATATGTACGCCATGTTTAACATTCACAAATTCTACGTTCTGCCCACACGTGTATTTAGTGTCTTGTGTGATCTCAGAACAAACAGCGATTATTCACTGTACACATTAACTGACTGTTTGTATAACTGAGACGGAGTGTGTTTACTGCGCGGTACGGCTGTATTATGTGTTTGTGTGGATCTCAGAACAAACAGCGATTATTTCACTGTACAACATTAACTGACTGGTTTGTATAACTGAGACGGAGTGTGTTTACTGCGCGGTACGGACTGTATTTATGTGTTTTGTGTGGATCTCAGAACAAACAGCGATTATTTCACTGTACACATTAACTGACTGGTTTGTATAACTGAGACGGAGTGTGTTTACTGCGCGGTACGGACTGTATTTATGTGTTTTGTGTGGATCTCAGAACAAACAGCGATTATTTCACTGTACAGCATTAACTGACTGGTTTGTATAACTGAGACGGAGTGTGTTTACTGCGCGGTACGGACTGTATTTATGTGTTTTGTGTGGATCTCAGAACAAACAGCGATTATTTCACTGTACAGCATTAACTGACTGGTTTGTATAACTGAGACGGAGTGTGTTTACTGCGCGGTACGGACTGTATTTATGTGTTTTGTGTGGATCTCAGAACAAACAGCGATTATTTCACTGTACAGCATTAACTGACTGGTTTGTATAACTGAGACGGAGTGTGTTTACTGCGCGGTACGGACTGTATTTATGTGTTTTGTGTGGATCTCAGAACAAACAGCGATTATTTCACTGTACAACATTAACTGACTGGTTTGTATAACTGAGACGGAGTGTGTTTACTGCGCGGTACGGACTGTATTTATGTGTTTTGTGTGGATCTCAGAACAAACAGCGATTATTTCACTGTACAGCATTAACTGACTGGTTTGTATAACTGAGACGGAGTGTGTTTACTGCGCGGTACGGACTGTATTTATGTGTTTTGTGTGGATCTCAGAACAAACAGCGATTATTTCACTGTACAGCATTAACTGACTGGTTTGTATAACTGAGACGGAGTGTGTTTACTGCGCGGTACGACTGTATTTATGTGCTTTGTGTGGATCTCAGAACAAACAGCGATTATTTCACTGTACAGCATTAACTGACTGGTTTGTATAACTGAGACGGAGTGTGTTTACTGCGCGGTACGGACTGTATTTATAGTGGTTTTGTGTGGAACTCGAACAAACAGCGATTATTTCACTGTACAGCATTAACTGACTGTTTGTATAACTGAGACGGAGTGTGTTTACTGCGCGGTACGAACTGTATTTATGTGTTTTGTGTGGATCTCAGAACAAACAGCGATTATTTCACTGTACAGCATTAACTGACTGGTTTGTATAACTGAGACGGAGTGTGTTTACTGCGCGGTACGGACTGTATTTATGTTTTTTGTGTGGATCTCAGAACAAACAGCGATTATTTCACTGTACAACATTAACTGACTGGTTTGTATAACCGAGATGAAGTGTGTTTACTGCGAGGTACGAGCGGAATATTTAAATATAATGCAGGATGGGACCGATACGTTGTCCCGAAACGTCGGTAAATAATTACCACACGACGCCGTGTAATAACCCAGAAGACCACAGATTTCATCAACATCGCGGCGGAAGCCTGAAATCAAGGCTAGTCTTTACAGGACTAATGCGACATAAGGTGTCTGTTGTGGGTCTTTGTCTAAACTGCGTAAACTTAATTCGCAACAGTCAATTATGCTTTATGCCACTTAAATTAAGTAACTAGCACTCGCTACAGATAAATAAGTCACTCCATCCTCTGATTTGCAAAGTCAGTTCTAGCTGTTTGCATCCTTAATTGTACTAGGTACAAGTGGAAGGTCTACTTTTGTATTTCAACACAAAAGCCACAACTCCTATTGCCAAACCACATAGCATACCTGAAACTCACTACAACATGGGCACTGGAACCCTGCCCCCCCCCCCCCCACTATACTTTACAGTTGGCTTTTTCCTTGACCTTCAAAAGTCCGTATAATGCAGAGTCGGAAGGGTTTTAAATCGTTTAGAATGAAATTTTCTTTTTTCCCTATGGCTCAACGCCCCTTGGGGGCCTAGGCCGCCTCATTATCGAAGCTTCACGATCACACTCAGACACACCACACTCGGTAGGACTCCTCTGGACGAGTGACCAGCCCGTCGCAGAGACCTCTACCTGACAACACACAACACTCACAAGATACAGACATCCATGCCCCCGGTGGGATTCGAACCCACGATCCTAGCAAGCGAGCGGCCGAAAACCCACGCCTTAGACCGCGCGGCCACTGGGATCGGCTTAGAATGAAATTAGCCGATCATATTTGCTACGCAGTCTAAGCCTAATGTTACACTAATAAACACGCACCGAGTACAATCCAATAAAAGTCTGGCACGCACTGCAATTCTGTGAAGGTAGACACTAAGCCTCTTTCTATTCGACCTGACCCATAAGAAAAGGTAAAGTTCACCCTATAACCTGCCATGAAGGCACAGAGAGGGAGTAGAGGTACAGATTACTCTTTCTTTAACCTCGGCGCTAGATGGGAGAGGGTGGTGAAAGCCACGCCCCGGCCGCTTAACCCCCGCGAAACAGACCCGGTACCCATTGTACAGGAGACTAGGTAGGTCCCAGGGCCGGTCCGGACAGGTGCGGAAAATCTCGCCCCCACCGGGATTCGATCCCCGCACCGTCAAGCCCGTAGCGAGTCGCTATACCGACTGAGCTATCCCGGCACACCCTCACAGTACTTGTCTCTTTATAAATCAAAATGTCTGAAGAGCTATACAGAACACCGGGTTCCAAGGGTTTTAATTGTCTTCCGTCATATATAAAAATTGTTCCTTCACTAAGATTAATTTAGATTAATTAAGATTAATTTCACTAATTTAGATCAACTGTCAAAGACTATTAAAAATTCATACTACTCATTGGAGGAATATTTTAATAGTAATTCTATATAAGATCTTGGTCGTTTTCTTTTCGCTCTTTGCTTTTCTCTGTATTTCTTAGCATTGTACATTTTAGTTTGTTCTTCATTATCATAAATTTGAGCTTTCTTGAATTCTGATCTGTTTATTGTCGTAATTGTTGCTATATATTTGTTGTTAAAATTTTACGTTATTTATCCTTATTTTAATTCCTATTGCATATGTGTTTAGTTTGTATATTCATTGTTATTGTGTTTCAGTGATATTTTTAAAGTATTTCTATATTTCTATATTTTATATGATGTGGTTATGACTTGTTCTATATCCTAAAGGTTTTTTTGACCTGATTGGATTGGTATAATATAATAATAACCATGGCTCAACAGCCCTATATGGTCTCAGGCCTCCTCTTTCCGAGGTTACTGGGTCGTGCGCATTCGTGGCAGTTGGTGACTGGCCAACTGGCCGCGCTGCTGTTCTATCGATCCTGATGTGACCGCCAGAGCCATCTGGCAGGCAGTCAGGAGACTTGGGTGAGAAATTGGGGTTGAATTTCTAGTCATGCCCGAAGGTTCCTTTACATGCCGTAAATCTACGACCTTAAAAATCCATCGACCTCGGTCGGGATCGAACCCGCGAACCTTGGGTCCAGTGGCGAGCACGCTAACCACTAGTCCACCGAGGGCGACTGATTGGATTGGTAGAAAAAAAATAAAGTAAGGAATGAAATGGTAATGATGTTTTAATATGTTTCAGGCTACGTTTTTGTTGATATGGAAGACCTCTTGTTATAGCACAAAAGAATTAGCGAAAGACATGCACCTTGACAGTGAACAATGTCCAATTACAAAACCATCACTTCCAAATCTGTTTATGATATCCAGTCTCCGTAGAAAACAAGTGGGGTGTTGAGTGCGGGGAAAGTGATTCTGAGACCGAAAGTTTCCCCGTCTTCGCCAGTTTCTCTTCCCATACTCAAGGATGTCTTAATTGTCAGTGTTACGAGCACACTGGCAGTTAGTTGCGTCATGACGCTTTAAGGAGAATGGCCTGGCTTTCACTAAATGCGCCTTTTTTTTGTGATCTTCATCCCTTTGTAACATATAGCAGTCAGTTACATTATTTACAGACATTACTGACAGCACAAGTGTCACAATGCACAAAGTCTTAAAACTATATTAAGTTAATTGTCTGTACAGACACCGCAGAGGTTCATTCATTCTGCAGTCTGTCTTACGACAGGTCCGTAGCCACTTCATTCTGCAGTCTGTCTTACGACAGGTCCGTAGCCTCTTCATTCTGCAGTCTGTCTTACGACAGGTCCGTAGCCTCTTCATTCTGCAGTCTGTCTTACGACAGGTCCGTAGCCTCTTCATTCTGCAGTCTGTCCTACGACAGGTCCGTAGCCTCTTCATTCTGCAGTCTGTCTTACGACAGGTCCATAGCCTCTTCATTCTGCAGTCTGTCCTAGAAGGTCCCTGCCTTTCATTCTGCAGTCTGTCTACGACGTCCATAGCTCTTCATTCTGCAGTTTCTGAAGGGCGTAGCTTCATCTGCAGTTTCCTACGACAGGTCCGTAGCCACTTCCAAAGCGAGTTCTCCACAGGGTGCTATCTAGTGCTTCCTCTTTCAATTTCCAGTATTCTCTCGTTTCCTTAAGGTCATCCAGTAGCTGCTTACGTACTCTTCCTCGTCTTCCCATCACTTCTATCCTTCCCTCTAAATTTCCTTCAATCACGTGTTTTAGAAGGCAGTTCCTACGCAAGATGTGACCAATCCAGTTAGCCTTTCTTCTTTTTATTGTATGTATGATATTCATCTCCTGCTTGACTCTGTGTAATACTTCTTCATTTCTCACACGATCGGTCCAACTGATCTTTATCCTTCTCCAGCACCACATTTCAAAAGTGTCCAGATACTTCTGATCTACTTTGTCAAGTAATGACTGTCTCCATTTCGCCCGCCCACAGTTACGGTCTGATTATTACCCCCCCATATTAGAGTAATTTTTTCAACATTAGACCCACACTTCTGCCCTGAAGATGAAGGCAGCACATTACGCCGAAGCAGTGGTACCTAACCACAAAACTACACGTCTTCACATTTCTCTGTTCATCACTACCTCTGCTCTCGCAGCGTGTTTTCTCGTTTATATGAGCTAATTGCCAAGCAAGCCACTTCAATGCCACTTCAATGCCACTTCAATGCCATTACAAGCGCACATACTCCACGTTTAAGAGCAGTTCGTAGTTATTAGTGCACTGTTAGCACTTAACGCATTACACATAAACTTAACTCATTTAAAAATACTTCTGAGTTTCAATTCTGATTCGCTTCTTGATTCACGAAGCATTGTGCGTATCGCATGTCACATTTTTCCGTCTTCTGTTGCTTTTACATCATCATGGACAAATATGATGATTCTTACATGACAATGGACGCTTTCAAGAGAAATTTACTTTGGTTACGATACAGGAATTCTTTCTAAACTTAATGCTGTCACACGTCTGGAATTTGTTATTCATTGCGTACTCAGTGTTCTGTAAGAACATTGTAACGTCATACACCTGCGCACTTCAACTTTGAAACATCCATGAAGGCACTGCAATGTCTGCACTGTGCCAGTTAAGGGAAGGCCTTTATTTAAAGAAGCTGTCAGTTGCTAAGACTGTTATATACAGGGCATACACAAACGAATGGTGCGGTTTCAAAGTGAATAAAAAATTTATTTCTCATCTTACACGAGCACAACATACACAGTCAGCGGCGGCAACTGTCCAAGTTTCTCATTTGGTAATTACAATCCTTCAATGTGTGCACCCTGGGTCACACGACACACATCCACACGGTAATCAAACTCATCCCAGACCCGGTGTAGCATGTCCGCTGTAATGGCCTGCAGTGCATGCGTTATCCGATCACGAATTTCATGGATGGACGTGGGCAATGGTGGTACATAAACGCTGTCTTTAACGAACCCCCAAAGAAAGAAACCGTGCACGAAACTCACGCTGAACTGTAATCACAGATCTGGACACCTCAAAACGGAGCACACAGAAAGCCTTCTCCTGCTGCAACGCCATCTTTGAAACTGGCCCCGCGGCCACGCAGTAAGCATGAGAAGCGAACTGCTGGTAGCGCATGAGAAACTTGGACAGTTGATGCCGCTGACGGTGTATGTTGTGCCCGTGTAATGTGAGACATAAATTTTTTATTCACTTTTTAAACTGCACCATTCTTTTGTGTATGCCCTGTATATAAAGTCTATGTTAGATTAATGAAGTATGAGTATGGAGCGTTGGTGGAATGATACTGAGGAGGGATTAGGAGTAGAGGAGGAAAACTTACGCCTGTGCCACTTTGTCCACAACGACTCCTACATGGACAGACCTGGGATCAAATTCAGGCCTCCGCCATGGGTGACCAGCTACTAACCGTCGTGAATGTCGTATGAATGTCTCAGCTGATGGTCAATGTTTCTGTCCGTGTCTTTAACTTGTACTACAAAATTCTTACGCAGTAGGTCCGCCTGTCCTTGTAAATTACACCGTTTCAATAATTGCAAATACAAGCTTGCTCTATATTGACCACACTGCTAAAAGTATTCAGAACTATTTCACTAGAGCTCCTAAAACGTTTCGTCTGAAATTTACCGACCTCTTCTTCTTCCTCTCCATCACCTTCCTCTCCTGCCTCTTCTTCTTCGTCTCCTCCGTCTTCTTATCCTTCATCTTCCTCTCTTTCTCCTTCTGCCTCTTTTTCTTATTCGTCTCCTTCTTCTTCTTCTGCTTCTTCTTCTTCGTCTCTTATCCTTCTTCTGCTTCTTCGTCTCCTTCTTCGTCGTCTCTTTCTTCTTCACTTTCTTCTTCGTCTCCTCCTCCTCCTGCTTATTTTTCGCTTTCTCCTTCTTCTATAAATCTACGGCCCATTTTCGGGCCATGACCTCCCGTTGTCGGGATTTCTAGACAACTGAGTTTTACGAGGCGATGATGCTGTATCAACATCAGCAGCATACTGTTTTACAGCCCAACTTTCTCTAATAATCTCACTTGAAGATATTCCCGCCAGATGGCATCCTTAGTACACATTTTTTGACAACCCACACCCCCCCCCCCCCAATTTTCGTCCTTAAAGTCATTATGATCATTAAAATTCTTAATAAGATGTAAAACCTCTATTTCTTGCGCTCAGAATAATTTTGTACCTAAGATATACGCAGTGACATAAGGGTGGGAATAATTTAGAGTCTTGTTCACATGGATAAATCAAGGATAATTATACGTGTGGAATATATAGGGTGCATGGGGAGATGGGACATACATGGGACAAAATGGCTTTAGTCGTAAAACTGAAGGAAATATACAAACATGAGACTTAAATCTAAATAATAAAGCTGACTTAGGTAAGGTTACTTAAGTGTGCGGACTGAATTCAGGTGACTCGCGATAAGGTTAAATGGCTTGATGATATGAACATATTATCGGTCTTGCTGGTTGCATAAAATAGTGGCACTTTGTGACCACATAACCAAATGTAAATCCTTCTAGAAGGGCCACTTCGCACAGAGCTGATTTTTATTAATAATAAACAAATATAATTTACAGCAGTCAGTTCCTTCCCTCTTTTCTGACGCCTGCAATAAAGTTGCTGATTGCAGCGGAAATTCCATAATTTAGTTTGTATCGTTAGAATGGGAAATTGTGGCGGCCTCTGCTCTCCAAGGAATAGGGGTTCAGAACCCGGCGCGGGCAGATCCTAACACGACGCTGCTGTACTGCTTGAGGAAAGAGCTTCTCAAAGGTTCCACCTCAGACGCACTCTGAGATCAAACTTTTGAGTCACCTGCTCCAGTTGCTCATTAAAGTTGTGCTCCTTAGTATAATATTTTCCTCAGTTACGCCATGCGCATTCAAACAACAATATCACACCAACGACCTCCTACAATTCTGCATGACAACGTTTCACTCACAAACTCTGTTCTCCCAACTGCTGAAGATTTCCTTACGGACGAAACGTCTTTTCCTTAAACGACTATAATCACCAGTATTTACATGTAGTAATGCATAATTAATGGCTAGTTCAACGCCACGCCACCCCTTCCCCTTTCTCAAAGTCCCATGTCCACTTTCCAATGCTTAAGTCGTTCATAAGAATTTCGAAGCCCTAAGTAACACTTTGTAATTTAATGGTTTGTCAAGGGCAGGACTCATCAGCCCCTCGCCCGAATTTCAATCTGGGGGATCACCCCTTTTCGGCTATGCCCAAATGCCTATTTAATAAAGTAACAGCCACCCTGCCAATCCCAGTGGCCGTGCGGTCTAAGGCGTCGGTCTACGGCCGCTCGCTTACTGGGATTGTGGGTTCGAATCCCACCGAGGGCATGGATGTCTCTCTCTTGTAAGTGTTGTGTGTTGTCAGGTAGAGGTCTCTGCGACGGGCTGATCACTCGTCTAGAGGAGTCCTACCGAGTGTGGTGTGTCTAAAGTGTGTGATCGTGAAGCCTCGAAAAATGAGGCGGCCTAGGCCCCCAAGGGGCTGTCGAGCCATTAGAGGGGTAGGCATTTCCTACATCTGAAACCTAATGAGAAGCCACGACACTTGACTTGAAATGTAGGCTAAAAGAAAATATTTGCCCAACAAATTTAGACGAAAAATAAAAGTGGTGATATATTAATATGTCTACGGCACAGCAGCTACTGCATGAAGTTTCTTTCAGTAATTAGTTTTTAAAACACACTTCGAATAAAAGTGATAATAAGAGTCAGTTTTTAAGCAATCAAATTCAAGTTATTATTAATTACCGAATATTTTGTGTTACAAATTTCAGTTACTTATATTTTAAGATGCTTCTGTCACGGAAAGTTCAACTTTCCGCTTTTCATATGGCTTCTCTCTTGTTATGCCACTTTTTCGCCAAATTTGATAAAACTCAACGACGGAAAAAGAGAGAGAGAGAGAGGGACAGAAAGGGAGAGCAGAAATCATCGAGGCATTTAGCAGGCACATGAAAACTTAGTCTTGAAAAAATAAGGTGTGGTCATGTCGGGGGTCATGGCTGTTGATTGTACTTGCGCAACGAAAATATGAACACCTCTCATTACTCTATACGCAGTTATTCTCTTATACTAAAGTAATCGCCACGGAAGTTGGAGGCAAGACTTATGTGCGCAGTGACAAGCATAGTCACGTGCTCTGTCTAACCAACCACAGTTGGTCAGGCAGTCGCCATACGCATGTCTGTCTTCTAATTAATATAGAGCCACTAATTAAGTTCATCTATAAAACCAACCTGATCACAATATCATAGGTCAATAATAATAAACTTTCTTCTTTACGGTGCAACAGCCCCTTGGGGGCCTAGGCCGCCTCATTTTTCGAGGCTTCACGATCACACACTACACTCGGTAGGACTCCTCTGGACGAGTGATCAGCCCGTCGCAGAGACCTCTACCTGACATCACACAACACTCACAACAGACAGACATCCATGCCCCCGGCGGGATTCGAATCCGCAATTCCAGTAAGCGAGCGACCGCAGACCCACGTCTTAGACCGCGCGGTCACTGGGATCGGCATAATAATAATAATAATAATAATAAATGGTATGAGCATGTACCAAATTAGTAGAAACAGGTCATGAAGTTAGGGTAACCATATTATGGAATAAACTAGTGCAAACCGACAGAACCACCCCTAACTATAAACCGGACATCATAATCTACGATAATGAAAAAGGAACATGTATGTTAATAGATGTTGCAATTGCAGGAGACAGAAATGTGATCAAGAAAGAAGGCGAGAAGATTATAAGCTGTAAAGACTTTACAGCAGAAACATAGTGCGTGTGGAATGTAAACACAAAAGTGATACCAGTAATAATACGGCAACTGGGACATCTCAAGTCATTCAGACAATACCTCAGCAACATACCGTCAAAGCACATCAAGGAACTACAGCAAACAGCCATATTGGCACTGCACACGTACTGCGGGAAGTACTGGTGTAAAGTACAGAACATTTGACATGGGGAATAGCATTATGTGTAGCATAAATTGTAACTACAGCAAACAGCCATATTGGCACTGCACACGTACTGTGGGAAGTGCTGATGTAAAGTACAGAACATTTGACATGGGAAATAGCATTACGTGTAGCGTAAATTGTAACTACAGCAAACAGCCATATTGGCACTGCACACGTACTGCGGGAAGTACTGATGTAAAGTACAGAACATTTGACATGGGGAATAGCATTATGTGTAGCATAAATTGTAACTACAGCAAACAGCCATATTGGCACTGCACACGTACTGCGGGAAGTACTGGTGTAAAGTACAGAACATTTGACATGGGAAATAGCATTACGTGTAGCGTAAATTGTAACTACAGCAAACAGCCATATTGGCACTGCACACGTACTGCGGGAAGTACTGATGTAAAGTACAGAACATTTGACATGGGGAATAGCATTACGTGTAGCATAAATTGTAACTACAGCAAACAGCCATATTGGCACTGCACACGTACTGCGGGAAGTACTGGTGTAAAGTACAGAACATTTGACATGGGAAATAGCATTACATGTAGCATAAATTGTAACTACAGCAAACAGCCATACTGGCACTGCACACGTACTGCGGGAAGTACTGATGTAAAGTACAGAACATTTGACATGGGAAATAGCATTACATGTAGCATAAATTGTAACTACAGCAAACAGCCATACTGGCACTGCACACGTACTGCGGGAAGTACTGATGTAAAGTACAGAACATTTGACATGGGAAATAGCATTATGTGTAGCGTAAATTGTAACTACAGCAAACAGCCATACTGGCACTGCACACGTACTGCGGGAAGTACTGATGTAAAGTACAGAACATTTGACATGGGAAATAGCATTACGTGTAGCGTAAATTGTAACTACAGCAAACAGCCATATTGGCACTGCACACGTACTGTGGGAAGTACTGATGTAAAGTACAGAACATTTGACATGGGAAATAGCATTACATGTAGCATAAATTGTAACTACAGCAAACAGCCATACTGGCACTGCACACGTACTGTGGGAAGTACTGATGTAAAGTACAGAACATTTGACATGGGAAATAGCATTACGTGTAGCGTAAATTGTAACTACAGCAAACAGCCATATTGGCACTGCACACGTACTGCGGGAAGTACTGATGTAAAGTACAGAACATTTGACATGGGGAATAGCATTATGTGTAGCATAATTGTAACTACAGCAAACAGCCATATTGGCACTGCACACGTACTGCGGGAAGTGCTGATGTAAAGTACAGAACATTTGACATGGGAAATAGCATTACGTGTAGCGTAAATTGTAACTACAGCAAACAGCCATATTGGCACTGCACACGTACTGCGGGAAGTACTGATGTAAAGTACAGAACATTTGACATGGGGAATAGCATTATGTGTAGCATAAATTGTAACTACAGCAAACAGCCATATTGGTACTGCACACGTACTGCGGGAAGTACTGGTGTAAAGTACAGAACATTTGACATGGGAAATAGCATTATGTGTAGCATAAATTGTAACTACAGCAAACAGCCATATTGGCACTGCACACGTACTGTGGGAAGTGCTGATGTAAAGTACAGAACATTTGACATGGGAAATAGCATTATGTGTAGCATAAGTTGTAACTACAGCAAACAGCCATATTGGCACTGCACATGTACTGCGGGAAGTACTGATGTAAAGTACAGAACATTTGACATGGGAAATAGCATTATGTGTAGCATAATTGTAACTACAGAATAGCTGCAACACTATATAATATATAATACCATAGAAACATGGTTTGTTTCAGGTATATAAATGTAAATACACTGCATAAAGGTGATAAAAAATAATAATATCCCGACACAATACATAAATATACAAATTAACACGTAAAATCAAACAATAATGCTGCATTAAACAAATAACACTAGTGCCTATGGTCGTATCAGCAACTGGTGTGATGCTGAAAACGGTACAAAATCTGAAACTTCCAAACTTTAAAAAGACATCTCCAACAACTCTCAACGGACAACAGTCTTTGGAAGACGTCACGCTCTTTATTAATTTGCCTTCAATAAAATTTATATTAAATTTTTTTTATTTACTTGGGCAAACCCCTATAATTATAAATTAATCCAGGCCACACATTAGGGAGAACATATATAATAATAAATTAAACACGCCAACATGGGGGTCTTGCAAATATCTGGGTAGTTTCGACACTTACAGAGTAGAATCTTATGTGGTAATAGATATTCAAAAATATGCAAAATTTGTTTCTTTAATTACCATACATACAATGCGAAAAAAAAAGCATGACGGCCACACGAAATATATATATTTCTGCTTGAATGCTGCTAATTTATATAAGAAAATACAGCATAAAACTAACTATAAGTACAGAGATTACGAATCTGCAGGAATGGAAATTATGCTCAGATCTGGAGTACTGAATTGTACAGTTATTAGAAGATGATATGCAGAGTTTTACACTGTGTAGTGCATTGTGTTTGTTCCGAAATTTCGGGGGAAACGTACTGCTTCCATTCTCATGATGACTGAATTTGGTTCAGGAGGTTGATTAATTGTTTGGGAGGAAATCTATCAATTACACTAAAAGGTTACAAGAATATTGGCCAATTTGCTGTATCATCCACTTATAACAAATTCCAGAACTCTAAATATGGAAAAAAAGCACTTTCCTCCGGAAAGTCGGAACAAACACATTACACTGCGGTGTGTAAAAACCAACGGTAAAATCATTTGAGTAACACGCACCCTAAAACCCCCAAAACATACATGCTAATTTTTTCAGCCATCGTTCTTGCAATCCTCGCCATGAAGTAAATTGTCCTCAGAAACTGTTGTTTATAAATCCACTGTATCTATTTCCCACGCTTCCCGCTCTGTTCCGTATGACCCTCACACGACTAACTCGATTGTAAATCTTGATACAATCGCCGGAACATTGTTCTATTCCTACTGAACGATAAACTTTATAATTTATGTCAATTCAGGTGAATCTCAAGTCTGCAGGATTATCAAGCACAGTACACGCATCACTTGACTTATGACCCCAGTGTGTGGCATTGAAACGCACGTTTGCCTTGAACTTTAAAAGGTCATGTAATTCTTCTTCCTCGTAATTCTATATACCAAGTTATATAAAATCTTTGAGAAAAATATTCCTTAGTCATGCATTGGCACGTATTCTAAACAGCGGTGATTTCATTTGGCAATGTTCTTGGCTTCATTATCTTCATGTAAAATGTCCTCTGTTAGTCGCCCATCTGGGTAAACATTTCTCCGCCTTTCATGTCAACTGACTGCTAATTACGGTGTTCACAGGAGCCAGCCTGTCCCCATCCTTAGCCAGATGAATCCCCTCCATCTCATTATGTGCCTGTTCTGTACGACCAGGTTTAGGTACATTCGGATTGGAGAAGTGACGTTGTAATGTCTGTCTGTCCGTATACATGTATCAGAGCGATTGCAACTGAACTCATTTTCAAGAAATTTCATAATTTGGATTTTCAATAAAATTTGTGAATACACAGCAATTTTGTTTAAAATAGGACAACAATAACAGACATGTTACATGAAAACATAGGTATATTCAGAATATGTCGCCTTGATTACTCTTCATAACAGTGACAGACTTTATGTCTGGGAGGTACAAGCCTAGGCTGAAGAAACAGTTGAGCATCACGCATGAAAACGTCGGGTATCGACGTTTAATAGGTCACTATCATCATGTAATCTGTCTTACGACACGTCCATAGCCACTTTCAAAGCGAGTTCTCCACACAGTGCGATCTAGTGCTTCCTCTTTCAATTTCCCTTATCTTTTCGATTCCTTAACGTTATCCAGTAGCTGCTGACGCCTTCTTCCTCGTCTTCCCTTCCCATCTTTCCTTCAATAACGTGTCTTAGAAGGCAGTTCCTGCTCTAGATGTGACCAATCCAGTTAGCCTTCATTCGTGTTATTTTATGTAGGATGTTCCTTTCCTCCTTGACTGTTTTAACAGGTATCGTTTTTTAGTCTCTCCATTTACAACATTCCGATTATGATCAATTGTAAATCTGCTGCTAAACTACAGATAAATGTCATAGTGTATGTATGTGTCAAAATAGTCGGTGGTTTTTCTGGGTTTATTTTACAAATTTAACATTCAGGAAAAACAAGAGAGCGAAAGCTCCAGGCATGTTACTTATGCTGACATTTCCTAACATGTTACATAAAACCACGTCTACACCGAGGTCTCAAAGTGCTTGCAAAATCAACTGACTTAATGGTTTCTATCTTGATTGTGGAAACCAGACACAACATCTCCCTAAGAACATTTATTTAATTACACTAATTTTCAGTCACTGCACAGCAAAACCTTCAACCAATTAACATATTAACCTTCTTACAGCCTTTGTTAAAAATGGTGCAGGAAGAGAGTAACGGCGACAATCAAACACCGGTGCGCGGGACAGGTAACAGCGTAGCTTTGTAGCCTGCGGTAACACTAACTGCTACGACAATTAACATAATTTTTTGTGTTATTACGTACATACATGAGAATAAATTAATTTGAACACGAAGCTGTGTCTTTGGGTAAGTGGTGATTCCCGACGTTTCGGATAAAATTTATTCCTTCATCTTCAAGTATCAAAAGTGCCAAGAGAAATTCCAGACAGTAGATGTCTCCTGCCGATCCCAGTGGCCGTGCGGTCTAAGGCATGGGTCTACGGCCGCTTGCTTACTGGGATTGTGGGTTCGAATCCCGCGTAGGGCATGGATGTATGTCTGTTGTGAGTGTTGTGTGTTGTCAGGTAGAGGTCTGTGCGACGGGCTGATCACTCGTCCAGAGGAGTCCTACCGACTGTGGTGTGTCTAAAAAGTGTGATCGTGAAGCCTAGAAAAATGAGGCGGCCTAGGCCCCCAAGGGGTTTGTCGAGCCATTGAAAGAAAAAAGTCTCCTACGAGGATGTTCAATAAGTAAGGTTCCCTAAGTCATAAGAATTAAATTAGAAGTAACTACAGTGTTAAATACAGCTCAATCCTTGAAACGAGTTAGCACTATTTTTCTTCAGCCTAATCCCCCGCGCACAGTGATGCATTTGTCCCTAATTGACACGGGTTTGAAAATGTAGTTGCGGGACAAATGGCGTTCCTGGCAGCCGACAGACAGACGTGCACCATGTCACTCAGACCAAACAAGCTGGAATGCAGTTTGGGCCGCTGAAGCCACAATAATGAGGAAGTGGAAATGGCTGTTCATGAACGGTGGCAAATGCACGAGCCCGGTTTCCAACGCAACTCAATTTTTAAACTCGTTCGAAGATGGGAAAAACTGAACATTGTTCAGGAATTATGTTTAAAAATAACGGCAGTTGAGAGCAATAAATAAGCTACAATAAATATACGAACAAGCAACAATTTTTAATGAAAATCCTTCGTAGAAGACAGGATTAACAGCTGCATTATTATTAGTTCCCTTAGAAGATATTTTGGTCTAAGAGGGACGAGGTAACAGGGGATTGGAGAAGACTACATAAAGAGGAGCTTCATGATCTGTATTCCTCACCAAATATTATTCGGGTGATCAAATTAAGAAGAATGAGATGGACGGGGCATATAGCACGTATGGGAGATACGAGAGGTGCACACAGGGTTTTGGTGGGGAGACCTGAGGGAATGAGACCACTTGAATGACCTAGGTGTAGACGGGAGAATAATATTAAAACGAATCTTCAGGAAGTGGGATGGGGAGGCATGGACTGGATTGATATGGCTCAGGATAGGGAAAGGTAGCGGGCTGTTGTGAAAGCGGTAATGAACCTTCGGGTTCCATAAAATGCGGGAGAATTTCTTGACTAGCTGAGGACCTGTTAGATTCTCAATAAGGACTCTGCTCCATGGAGTTCGTTAGTCAGTTAGACAGTCAGTCAGCCAATCAGCCCGTCAGTCACTTACTGCGTAAAGTGTCTACACTAAATGAATGTCTAGATGAGTGGCAGATAAAAAATTGCAAAATATGAGTGTCTGAAACACGTTTGAATGAGCAGTATATGACAGTAAGGACAGTGCGGTACGTGTGGAGAGAGGTGACGTGGTGGGCGATTTCAACAGCTATTTAATGCATTGACTAGATGAGGGGCTGGACTAGAGGGGACAGAGTAATGGAAAATGGGTAGGGGGGCGTGTTAAGTGATCTAATTTTGAAATGTACCGAGCAGATAGGAGGAGGAGGAAGAGGAATGGGGAACGGAAAAGAGGCTGGTGAGAATCAGACAGTTTAGATTTCGAACACTCAGTGAGAGTTTTGTGAAAAAAGTGTTGGGAGTTCGTCTGACTTTTGGACTAGTGTGTTTACGCTTTCCAAACTTGTGGATAAAACATAACATTGTACGGACTCCAGGTGACGTAACAACTCAGCATAAATATCGCTCACGACAACCGTGTTTCAGAAAGTTGAGTGGCTGCTTATTTTACGATGTTGTATCAACTGATGTATGTAGAGATATTGTAGGATAATTGTGAACATTGAACAGTGTGAGGTGCTGAAGGAAGCAGCCTATTCTGAAGTGACATCGACGTGGGGGAAATGAAGAAAACCACGAAAATTCTGAGGATACCTTTTCGAGAATATAATCGGGTATCTCAGACAGATCATCGTTGTGCTGCTTAGTGAATGAAAACTTGCATTTGAGTCTTGTTCGGACCACAGATATCCACTTGTCCTCGCATCGCATTATACTGCATTATTTACGTTGTGTTAGCAAGCAGGATACAAACACACACCTCGTAAATAAAAGTGCCGTGTCGACGTCAACAACAGGCAAAACTGGTACAGTAAAAACTTTACATTAAACATGTGTTTGCGCGTTTACTCATGAAATCATTCGTCGTATTTCACCAAATATTTGGCTATCACGTAAAGATTTTAAAAGCATGCCAACAGTAACAACCATGGAGGCTGCTGCTACGCAAACTTCTGATGTTAGATAAGTACTAATGTCTTTTATTCATGTTAGATCAGTACTAGTGTCTTTTATTCATGTTAGATCAGTACTAGTGTCTTTTATTCATGTTAGATCAGTACTAGTGTCTTTTATTCATGTTACATCAGTACTAGTGTCTTTTATTCATGTTAGATCAGTACTAGTGTCTTTTATTCATGTTAGATCAGTACTAGTGTCTTTTATTCATGTTAGATCAGTACTAGTGTCTTTTATTCATGTTAGATCAGTACTAGTGTCTTTTATTTATGTTAGATCAGTACTAGTGTCTTTTATTCATGTTAGATCAGTACTAGTGTCTTTTATTCATGTTAGATCAGTACTAGTGTCTTTTATTCATGTTACATCAGTACTAGTGTCTTTTATTCATGTTAGATCAGTACTAGTGTCTTTTATTCATGTTAGATCAGTACTAGTGTCTTTTATTCATGTTAGATCAGTACTAGTGTCTTTTATTTATGTTAGATCAGTACTAGTATCTTTTATTCATGTTAGATCAGTATTAGTGTCTTTTATTCATGTTAGATCAGTACTAGTGTCTTTTATTCATGTTAGATCAGTACTAGTGTCTTTTATTCATGTTACATCAGTACTAGTGTCTTTTATTCATGTTAGATCAGTACTAGTGTCTTTTATTCATGTTAGATCAGTACTAGTGTCTTTTATTCATGTTAGATCAGTACTAGTTTTTTTTATTCATGTTAGATCAGTATTAGTGTCTTTTATTCATGTTAGATCAGTACTAGTGTCTTTTATTCATGTTAGATCAGTACTAGTTTTTTTTATTCATGTTAGATCAGTATTAGTGTCTTTTATTCATGTTAGATCAGTACTAGTGTCTTTTATTCATGTTAGATCAGTACTAGTTTTTTTTATTCATGTTAGATCAGTATTAGTGTCTTTTATTCATGTTAGATCAGTACTAGTGTCTTTTATGACACGGTATTGGATATTTTGTACGAGGAAAATGTTTGTAAATTTACAGACATAGTGGTATATGTTTATAATGTAAAATAATATCAGCCTGCACTTCCGTTTGATAACAATAACGCACCATCCTGTTACAATGTTAGGCACTATATGGTAACATACACTAGTATGAGATCTTCGCTTTTCTGCGATGTTGCGTGGCGGTTAGTTTGTAGTTTGTTACCGACGTTTCGGTACAACGTATCGGTCTCATCTTCCAGGGATCAAGCAACCCAAGAAGAACCTTGTATATGCAAGTACGATAAACATGCCTACAGCTTTTTCATACATATTTTGCATACATATTTTGCATACATATTTTGCATACATATTTTGCATACATATTTCTCGTTCTTTTTAACGAAAGTCATCCCGTTGTGTTGTTAATAGTATAAAAATTAGATCAATATCTGTCCAAACACACCTAAATTCTATTTCTTATATAGAACTACGTGTTTCGACCTATCTCAGGTTATCCTCAGGTTCGCAATTGGCCTTTAAAACATACTAAGGAAGAAATATACATTATGTAAGTCCGTATCTTACTCAATATGTTTTAAAGAGCAATTGTGAACCTAAGGATGACCTGATATATGTCGAAACATGTAGTTCTATATAATCAATAGAATTTGCTTGTGTTTGGACAAATATTGATTTAATTTTTATACTACTTCTCGTTCATTTAAAACAATAAAAATTTTATTTCCTAATCGTTGCTGTCATTAAAACAAATTCGTTCATTAAGACAGTACCAGGCTATCAGTATAGACCAGTAAATCCGCAGTGCTGTGGAAATGCAAAGTCATCGCTCGATGTATGAAACAGTTGTCAAGCAATGAAACGGGAACACAGGGAAACAGAATACGTAAAAATATTCTTGTATTGTGAATATCATAAATGTCTTGATGGTTCAAACATCTGATTTGTCTAATAACTCTAAGTGATGATGGTAATGGGACGTCGTGTGTGATGGGTGATCAGTATGTGTCTAATTATTGAATTAAGGAGAATCAGATGGGCGAGGAATGTGGCAAGTAAGGGAGAGAAGAATAATGCATACAGGGTTGTGGGAACAGCTGGAGGAGAGAATCCACTTTTTACGTTTGTCATCTCTTTGTGTTAGATTTAATAACGAGAGAAACAATTTGCTGTCTACACAAATACTAAGTGTGAAATCTTTAGTTTGGTAACACGTTTCGACCTCAGAATGTCATCTTCAGGCCAGTAGTATAAAATACATAGAAACAATTGTGTAAAATTGTATTAAGTTTGAATTGAGATAATTCAAAACTTCAGGCCAGTAGTATAAAATAGAATTGCGTACAATTGTACTAAGTTTGAATTGAGATAATTCAAAATTTCAGGCCGGTAGTATAATATACATAAAAGCAATTTTGTACAATTGTATTAAGTTTGAATTGAGGTAATTCAAACCTTCAGGCCAGTAGTATAAAACACAAACAACTGTGTACAATTGTATTAAGTTTGAATTGAGATAATTCAAAACTTCAGGCCATTAGTATAATATACATACAAGCAATTTTGTACAATTGTATTAAGTTTGAATTGAGATAATTCAAACCTTCAGGCCAGTAGTTAATATACATACAAGCAATTTTGTACAATTGTATTAAGTTTGAATTGAGATAATTCAAAATTCAGGCCAGCAGTATAATATACATACAAGCAATTTTGTACAATTGTATTAAGTTTGAATTGAGATAATTCAAAATTCAGGCCAGTAGTATAATAAACATACAAGCAATTTTGTACAATTGTATTAAGTTTGAATTGAGATAATTCAAAACTTGAGGCCAGTAGTATAAAATAGATTTGCGTACAATTGTACTAAGTTTTAATTGAGATAATTCAAAACTTCAGGCCAGTAGTTAATATACATACAAGCAATTTTGTACAATTGTATTAAGTTTGAATTGAGATAATTCAAAATTCAGGCCAGTAGTATAATATACATACAAGCAATTTTGTACAATTGTATTAAGTTTGAATTGAGATAATTCAAAATTCAGGCCAGTAGTATAATATACACACAAGCAATTTTGTACAATTGTATTAAGTTTCAATTGAGATAATTCAAACCTTCAGGCCAGTAGTATAAAATACATCAAAGCAATTGTTCACAATTTCACACAATTCCTTTTATGTATTTTACTCGTATACTACTGGCCTGAAAATGACCCTATGAGGTCGAAACATGTTGCCAAATTAAAGACGTAACACTTATTGTTTATGTTGAAGGAAATTTATTTCCCTCGGAAAGAAACCACTTGGAAGACATAGTTATAGGTGGGAGAATAATATTAAAAATGTGTCTTAAAGAAAGAGGGACAGAAGGGTGTGAACTTGATTCACCTAGCTCAGGATAGGGACAAGTTAGGCAACAGCTTCAGTGACGGAGAAACCGCCCCCCACCCTGTAGCCATTATACAGCAGATTAATTGGGCCTCATAGCCGACTAAGACGTTTCGGAGAAGAGAAAAATCTCTTGCCCCAACTGGGAACCGACAAAAGATTCGTCTCGGTTGTCCAGACCGTAAGATGGTCGCTGCATTAATGTTCACAAAATGTGTAGAAGCACTGCAAGATATGCAAGATGGCCGACAAGACACACGCAGTTGATGCAGCAGAACACAAACACGTATATATTGATCATAGACAGATGTTTCTCCCTAAAAACGGTGCATTTTGGTGATTTTTTTATTTTTGTGATATATCAATACGATTTTACACACAAGTGGCCAACTTCATAGTTTTATGATATCTGCGGTCTTCTGGGGTATTACGCGGCGTCGTGTGGTTAATTGTTTACCGACGTTTCGGGACAACGTATCGATCCCATCTTCACGGGTCAAGAAGACCGCAGATTTCATCAACATCGCGGCGGAAGCCTGAAATCAATGTTTCATACTTTTAACTCCCAAAATTCCCTTGCGAAAATATTTAAAAATTTCCCTTACGACGTTTCACAATTACGTTAGTATAGTCTGGATAATTTATTCAGCTTTTATACCGTCTCAGATCTCAGCACTAGATGATGATTACATTCTCTGTCCCCTACCAAAGTGCCCCAATATCCCAACTGGTTACTATACAAACCCCATAGCTGTTTATATATGTTATATATGTTTATATATGTATAGCTGTTTATACTGATGCATGATATTTATCAAGGAATAGAACTCAAAATGTCCATAAAAGGCCCACCTTAAGGACTGAGCTACCCAAATTTACTAAGTGTTACCCTGATATGTAATAACCGTATCAGGCCGGGTTTCAAATATCTGATGGACAACGACTGATTCTCGCTGCTTACTGTTCACTTCAGCAGCCTTACCACTAACCTACTCTATACCAGTGGTATTCAACCTTTTTTTATTCGCGTACCCCCAGATATAATTTATCTTCAACTTTGTACCCCCAAAGATGTTGGTGCATAATTCAAGTTATACATATTCTATAATATACATCTAAAATAAATTAAATAAATTACATCCAAAATAATGTATTAAATAATAAGTTTTAAATGAGAAAAAGGAGAATCAAGCTGTTAAATGACGGCAGCGGCAATTGTCAAAGAACAAGGTAATATGAAGGTTTGCGTCTGTTTGTTTATTGCCACAACAGTATTTTGAAGTAGGTTGATTGCATTGTTAAAGGAAGTGAAAAACAGTATTAGGCAAAACGTTAATCCCGCCCAATAGTGTTCAGTCACGTTCCAACGCACTTTGTGGGATAAAATGAAACTAGCCGCCCAGATAAGAATCGCATAAAGGAGAGACAGAGAGAAAAAAAATGGCGCTCCCAAATCTCATGTCTTTAAGTCCGGGTCTCTTGTGGCTAACCCTAAATCTGACCCTGATTATTCAGTGTTTATCTTGAAATAATATATTTCTTTAATTTTACGTACCCCCTAAGACGTCTTCGCGTACCTGGGGTACGCGTACCCCAGGTTGAATACCACTGCTCTACACCATTCAACGCTGCCTACCCTCAACATTTCACAGAAGGACGCAAGATGACATAACAAACACACAAACAACAACATAAGTTTATAATTAAAACAAATAGCCTCACTTCCTGACTTTTCAAGTACTTTTATCACCTCCCCCTTAAAGTATTCTATCCTTCACACACCGCAACAACTATTTTCTTTATTTTCTTCCAAAATGAAGGTCACTGATTTACATAAGGCATAGCCTACACTTTTTGGCATCTACATCTTCTGCCAACAATTGCGTCATGACACTTGAACGATTGTTACTCTGCTGTTGGATTCTAACCACTCGTAAAGTCCACGGACAAGATGTTGGAGGTGTGGCGTGTGTACACAGCTGCAGGCTGCCTACCTACAGATGCGGCAATACGAGGATGGCAATTACTGACGCATTAAGACGCTGAGGCAAAACTCGTAGGTTTTTCGAGTGTCGTATTGGAGTTTATTGACAATCGCGTTGAGGGCTTTTGTGTAGTAGAAATGGACGGCTTTCAGGTTCAACTTAACAGAGTTTAGGTGAAAGACTGAAGCTTGGCTGGTTGTCTAGTTGGTTAGTGGGGTCGTCGGTTCCCCCCCCCCCCCCCCATGGCTCGACAGCCCCTAGGGGGCCTAGGCCTCCTCCATTTTTCGAGGCTTCGTGATCACACTTTAGACACACCACACTCAGTAAGACTCCTCTGGACGAGGGACCAGCTCGTCGCAGAGACCTCTACCTGACAACACACAACACTCACAACAGACAGACATCCATGCCCCCGGCGGGATTCGAAACCACAATCCCAGCAAGCGAGCGGCCGTAGACCCACGCCTTAGACCGCGCGGCCACTGGGATGGGCTGGGTCGACGGATAGTCGGTTCAATTTGCCGGTTAGAGCTGTAAGGTAGTCATAAGAAAGGTCTATTGGATTACAGTTTTGTTAACAATTAACACGGTTATTGATAGGCGCGTTCGCAAAATTGCGAAAAGCGATTATTAGCATCGTCATGTCTGTCTGTCCCTCTCTGTCCGCATCGAAAAACTCTGCTCCCACCGGACGTATTTTCACGAAATTTGATATTTGAGTATTTTCCGAAAATCTGTCGGAAAAAAAATTCAAGTTTCATTAAAATCCGACAAGAATAACGGGTAATTTGCATTAAGACCTATGTGCATTTATGATAATATCTCGCTGGATTCTTCGTAGAATGAGAAATGTTTGATACATAAGTTGTACAGAAAATCAAAACAAACATTTGATGACCAATAAAGTTTTCCGGAAATCGTGCCATTTATGACATAATGTGGAAAAATAAGGTAGAGCCAGACAAGACACAGACAATATAATACAGAGCAAAAAAAGATGCGATTTGCATGCCGGCTAACTAAGGGAATTATACACACACTCATAATTTTAACATTGTATTTACCGTGCATTTTCAAATGAGATATGTTCAATAAACACCAAATAATGCACATAAACTTTATTCACAATAGTTTATTCTTAAAATTCCCCTATACGTATTTCGGTGGTTTAAACCACCATCTTCAGGGGGTCGTGGAGATTATTATGCATAGACTTTTACAGTTATTACATATATGGTTATATTCATATATGTAGAATATGAGTGGGCAATATCAGCCGAAATACGTATAGGGGAATTTTAAGAATAAACTATTGTGAAAAATTTCACACTGTTGACACCGTGCATCTTCGTCATTTTAAATTAAGTTATAAACCAACCGATGCACACTAAAACCACTTTTTAAGTAGCTTTATTATAAAATTGTTAAAATTGTACCCCTACACGTGTTTCGATCCTAGGATCATCGTCAGGGGGGTTTATTGCTAAAAGCTACAGTCACTTCAACACATGATTTAAAATATTCTATCTGCACTTTGAAACATAAGTTAAAATCTTGTAAAAGGACTCTCTAAAAGTTGTAAAACTATAAAAGCACTGTAGATGGTAGATTGTGGAACTGCACCGTAGTACTGCTCACAGCACAACACGTAGTACACTCCGCTCCACGCAAAAACATTTCATATGCTTTTAATGCCACACGCCAGCAGTTCCACAATCTACCATCTACAGTGCTTTTATAGTTTTACAACTTTTAGAGAATCCTTTTACAAGATTTTAACTTATGTTTCAAAGTGCAGATAGAATATTTTAAATCATGTGTTGAAGTGACTGTAGCTTTTAGCAATAAACCCCCCTGACGATGGTCCTAGGATCGAAACACGTGTAGGGGTACAATTTTATAATAAAGCTACTTAAAAAGTGGTTTTAGTGTGCATCAGTTGGTTTATAACTTAATTTAATATTGTGAAAAAGTTTATGTTCATTGGTTGGTGTTTATTGAACATAACACACTCATAATAATTAATATTTACTGCTTCATAATTGATTAATTCCGTCTGATCTCGTAAAATGTTTTACGGCGACACAAAAACTGAGAAACCGCGCAACGACATATCTGTCATTACGCTCCGTTCAGTCAAATTGTACGTCTAAAGAAGGCCATGAGCAAACGAACATTCTTTTGTTTCAATGCAGCATCGGGCACTTTACATGAAGACCTACGTACGTTCTATTTTTGCCGGCGACATAAATTTGCCGTAAAAGCATTGTTGGGCAACACTCAATATTTTTATACTGTTCACAGTGACATGTAGCGCAACAACACACAGAATGCATTGTTGCTTTTCCAAGGCAACAATGGTTACACGAACGTGCCACAATGTTACGTTATACGTACATCGCCTACCTTTTTAAAAATGTCTTACTGACAGAGAAGAATATCTAAGAGAAGATAGTAGTAATTACACACTGCAGAAGATTTAATCTTAATTCACCGTGCATTTTTATTATTTAAGATAAAACACCAACAAATGCACAACTTATAAGGTGCAGATTAGCTCCTTATATCATGATATTACCCTACGCGTTTCAGCTCTTCGTGAGCCATCATCAGGGTCTTTTACTCTTATAAAAGGTGCTTTACAAATGCTGCATCTGTTGATGATACTTTTTTAAAAATTATGCACTATCTGGAGCATAAAACACTTGTTCATAAGTTAAAAACACAAGAGTCATAAAACACAGTTAAAATGGTGGTTTGTTAAAAATAGCTTGTTAAAAAACACTGTTCACTGCGTCTATTATATAAAAGATGTTCGCACTTCTAAAGGTTACAGGAGATCACACACCAGACCACTGCGCTGGTTCCATGATTTAGTATAGCCACACCATAGGAAGACCATCCTCTAACGTAGTGTACAGATGTTACATTCACTATAAGCAGATGTCTTCGCGTGGTACATAAAGTCATGCAACCAGCAGTGTCAAGTGTAGTGATCTCCTGTAACCTTTAGAAGTGCGAACATCCTTTATACAATAGACGCAGTGAACAGTGTTTTTAACAAGCTATTTTTAACAAACCATCATTTTAACTGTGTTTTATGACTCGTGTGTTTTTAAACTTATGACAAGTGTTTTATGCTCCAGATAGTGCATAATTTTTAAAAAAGTATCATCAACAGATGCAGCATTTGTAAAGCACCTTTTATAAGAGTAAAAGACCCCTGATGATGGCTCACGAAGAGCTGAAACGCGTAGGGTAATATCATGATATAAGGAGCTAATCTGCACCTTATAAGTTGTGCATTTTGTTGGTGTTTTATCTTAAACTGCAGAAGATATTCATCTTGTCACACTGGTTAACTGTAAATATTACTGTCTTTTAGGATGTGGCTTGGCGTAACTTTGGTAAATGGGCATCAACGTTTCGGAGGAACCTGCCGCGTCATGAGACCCAGGAGGGGGTTGATACTATATGACTGACTGACTGACTGACTGACTGACTGACTGACTGACTGACTGCTGACTGACTCAGTCGTAACGTGATTTTCGCTTTGACTTAGTCTTCGAAGAGTTAATAACCGAAAAGTTTTCGCTTTACCCTTAAGACAAACGCAACACTTTATGCAAAATACAACACTTCTCAGGTTCCAGTGTGTTGAGTTTGTATTTCAACTGGGCTCACATTTACACACACACACAATTGACCATATGCATATTCAATTCCGACTCGCACCCCAACTTTCGAAACGTAACTATCGCGTAAATCGGGCAGCGTCTGTAAAAACGTTGTGCAACATTTGTCATCATAATAACTAAAACAAAAGACATACTAATCACCAGCAATATTAGTATAACTGTACCAGCCACATTCTTACCTTTTACCACTCGCGCGCGCGTAGGCCTTACGTATGCTGTAGCACTGAACAACGTATTCATTACGTCACAGGGAAGTGCCGTGACGTCGTCCGATCAGCACCACTTATTGTACGAAATTATCTTGCAGGAGACTGGAAACAGTCAAATTTTGGTTCTTAGCGAACACACCACAAAACACACACCGCGTGTTGATCAATGTTACAATATTAACGTTTCACAGAGGAAATAAATCACTTAAACCACACAACTTTTTTTTTTATAAAGGGCCCTCGCACCACAGCCTTAAGGCTTTTTGTGCAACCCCAATGAAGATGATGAAGATGAGCAGTTTTTTTACCAATTTTTACAATTAATGGAGCACCAGTGGAATGAAATCGACAGGGGAAAACTGACAACGCGGAGAAAAACCTGTCCCAGTGCCACTTTGTCCACCACAAATCTCACATGGACTTGACCTGGGACCAGAACCCCGGGCCTCCGTGGTGAGAGGGCCGGCGACTAACCGCCTGAGCCATGGCACGGCCGACACAACTCTCTTAATGCAATAAATTACAATTACAAGAACAAACGCACTGCCTTTCCTGGTCTCGTGAGTACTGAAGACGTCAGGAAGCAGAAGTACGTACGAGTTGGGATAGGCTGATAGGTAAAGTGGGAGAGGTTGCCTTCCGTCTTCAAAACAGTCAAACAGTCCCTACTAAGGGAAAGAGGTCAAAACACATCACAAAATTGATCTTAGGTTTCCGCCGCGATGTTGATGAGAACTGCGTTCTTCTGGGATAATACGTGCGTCGTGTGGTAATTATTTACCGACGTTTCGTGACAACGTATCGGTCCCATCTTCACGGTCAAGAGTCTGAGTAGGAAAGGACACTTGACCCGTGAAGATGAAACCGATACTTTGTCCTGAAACGTCGGTAAACAATTACCACACGACGCAGCGTAATATCCCAGAAGAGAGCAGGTCTCACATCACAAAATTATTGAGTAACAGTTATATTAAAATAGCATATCATATATTCAACACTATCCTGAGCCATATCAATCCAGCCCATGCCCCCCCATCCTACTTCTTGAAGATCCATTTTAATATCATCCTCCCATCTACGCCTTGGTCTTCCAAGTGGTCTCCTTCCCTCGTGTTTCCCCACCAAAACACTGGTCGCACCTCTCCCCTCCCCCACATGCCCCGCCCACCTCATTCTTCTTGATTTGATCAACCGAATAATATTTGGGATGAGTACAGATCATTAAGTTCCTCGTTATGTAGTCTTCTCCACTCCCCTGTTACCAAGTGTGCCACAACTAATAACATAAGAACAACGCCTGCAACTTCATATTCTCGAGCCACATCCCAACACAATCCAACGTCAGCAGTCCACCGCCAAACTCTGCCAGTATCCATACAAACACAGCACAGACTATACCTGATGTAAGACAATAAACTGAATTTGTGTAAGTCAAATGATTCTCAAAATAACTAATAAATGCTTCCTTCGTCTTTCGAACATAGACAAAACATGTTACTTAGATTACTTTCAGACTTTGAAATTTTCATCACCGAGACAGATTTACTTTTAACTTTAAAGCACAGCTTTATTTAGGAAATGTTTCGAAAAAAAATTGTACTTATAAGAGATAGATTTTGTGCTGAAGGAATCGAAAATCAACATCCGGATAGAGAGAAATACGTGTTCGTGAGGCCACCTTATTTAATGCAATTTATGGAGTTTGAAAATATAGATTGGATTGCATTGGCTCAGGATTGAATTCAGTTGCGGGATCTTGTAACCACGAAGATAAATGTATGGTATCCATAAAATGTTGAAAAATTTGTGACTACCTGACCAACTATTAACTTTTACAAGCAGGAAATATAACAATGATTCGGATCCTTTGAAGCAGACACGCAACTTGAATTACGTTTAAATATTCAGCACGTACCGCGCAGTAAACACACTCCGTCTCAGTTATACAAACCAGTCAGTTAATGTTGTACAGTGAAATAATCGCTGTTTGTTCTGAGATCCACACAAAACACATAAATACAGTCCGTACCGCGCAGTAAACACACTACGTCTCAGTTATACAAACCAGTCAGTTAATGCTGTACAGTGAAATAATTGCTGTTTGTTCTGAGATCCACACAAAACACATAAATACAGTCCGTACCGCGCAGTAAACACACTCCGTCTCAGTTATACAAACCAATCAGTTAATGCTGTACAGTGAAATAATCGCTGTTTGTTCTGAGATCCACACAAAACACATAAATACAGTCCGTACCGCGCAGTAAACACACTCCGTCTCAGTTATACAAACCAGTCAGTTAATGCTGTACAGTGAAATAATCGCTGTTTGTTCTGAGATCCACACAAAACACATAAATACAGTCCGTACCGCGCAGTAAACACACTCCGTCTCAGTTATACAAACCAGTCAGTTAATGTTGTACAGTGAAATAATCGCTGTTTGTTCTGAGATCCACACAAAACACATAAATACAGTCCGTACCGCGCAGTAAACACACTCCGTCTCAGTTATACAAACTAGTCAGTTAATGCTGTACAGTGAAATAATCGCTGTTTGTTCTGAGATCCACACAAAACACATAAATACAGTCCGTACCGCGCAGTAAACACACTCCGTCTCAGTTATACAAACCAGTCAGTTAATGCTGTACAGTGAAATAATCGCTGTTTGTTCTGAGATCCACACAAAACACATAAATACAGTCCGTACCGCGCAGTAAACACACTCCGTCTCAGTTATACAAACCAGTCAGTTAATGTTGTACAGTGAAATAATCGCTGTTTGTTCTGAGATCCACACAAAAAACATAAATACAGTCCGTACCGCGCAGTAAACACACTCCGTCTCAGTTATACAAACCAGTCAGTTAATGCTGTACAGTGAAATAATCGCTGTTTGTTCTGAGATCCACACAAAACACATAAATACAGTCCGTACCGCGCAGTAAACACACTCCGTCTCAGTTATACAAACCAGTCAGTTAATGCTGTACAGTGAAATAATCGCTGTTTGTTCTGAGATTAATACAAAACACAAATGCAATGTGTGGGCATAATGTAGAATTTTCAGTCGCGTTCGCAAAATTGCGAAAAGCGACTACTAACTTCGTCATGTCTGTCCGTCTGTCCGTCCGCATGGAACAACTCGGCTCCTACTGGACGGATTTTCATGAAATCTGATATCTGAGTACATTTCGAAAACCTGTCGAAAAAAATTCAAGTTTTATTAAACTCTGACATGAATAACGGGTACTTTACATGAAGACCTATGTGCATTTATGATAATATCTCGCTCGATTCCTCTTAGAATGAGAAATGTTTCAGACAAAAGTTTTAGAGAAAATCAAAACACATTTTATGTTCAATAACGTTTTTCCGAAAATCTTGCCGTTTATGAGATAATGTGGAAACATACGGTACAGCCATACAGGCCACAGATGACAATATAATAAGGCGCATGCGCTTTGCATGCTGGATAACTAAGGCTACAGACACACACTCACAATATGTAATGCTTATTGCTTTTCCACGGCAACAATGGTTACGCGAACGCGCCTCAATGCTACGTTGGCACGTACATTGCCTGTCTCGTTTAATGTTAAACCTTTTGGTCCGTATATTAACCTTTTTAATATAATTCGGTTTCTGTAAGCCATTTTATGACATATTCCTCCGAAATTAACTCTTAGAAGCGCTACTTAATTTGCTTTCATTTAAAAAGTAATTAGTTTATATTTTATAGGTTCACCTGTATGAAAGAGTATGAAAATATGAGCAGAAGAATTGCTTGTAGAATATATCGATATGGATGGTGCATAATTCCTTTACGAAATATTCTTACTTCCAATAAACGAGCAGTAACATTTTCTGTTTCGCAAAGATGAAGTAGATTCACTGCTATGGCATTATTACAGCACGAGCTTGAACAGACGTCAAGGCATTGAACGTCAGGCGGTACACGAAACAGGAAGCACTGGCAGTGTTCCGCTTTGTGCAACAGAAATACAGCAGAACTCGGTTATAACGTCATGAAGGGGACTGAAGGGACACGCGGTGGCGCAGTTGGTTGAGGCACTGCGCTACAAAGTCACGGGTTCGATTCCTCATTGTGTCATAAGAATTTTTCATTGACATAATCCTTTCTGTCGCACTATGTCCCTGGGGTCGACTCAAACTCTAACAGAAATGAGTACCAGGAATATTTCCTGGGGGGTAAAGGCGGCCGGTGCGTAGGGCTGACAACTTTACCACTTTCAACTTCCTGGAACCCTAAGGGTCTGTCCAGGCCTGTAATGGGATTGCTTTAGAAGGGGACTGAATAATTTGTGTCGTTATAAACGAGTGTCGTTGTAACCGAGTAATGTAACGTTATGGTTAACAGTGAGGAATGAATTGGTACCAAAGATTATCTGACGCTATAGACGAGGTGTTGTATAAACCGATGTCTTTATAACCGGGTTCGACGCTATTTATACTGCAATTAAAAGCACTGTTAAGGGAAGATGCTGTACTTCAGCGGAAAGTCGATAAATCCAACACATTGTTTTGTAAATTACTGTATTAATATTTAACGGGTCACGACAGGTCGTGATTACGATGGAGGACCGACTTTGATATGGCAGGCGAGGATTTTAGTCGCAGAAAGGGTTAAGACCGGAACGGTAGCGTGCCCAGATATTTTGCTACAGGTAAGGGCGTTCGGAGTTTACAGGTGAGCACTCAGAACAGTGTTAGGGTCAGGAATGTATACAGCTTGGTCATGTCGCAGTGCTACACTGAGGAGAAACTGAATTTGGGTACTAAAAACTGTAGTATATTTTGTGCCGATCCCAGTGGCCGTGCGGTCTAAGGCGTGGGTCTTCGGCCGCTCGCTTACTGGGATTGTGGGTTCGAATCCCACCGGGGGCATGGATGTTTGTGTTGTGTTTGTTGTAAGGACGGTAGCATGGAACGTAAAGTGACATGAAGGACGAAAGGATTTAATACAGTACAAAAATGGATCAAAGGGGAAAAACCCCGGACAGGCAAAAAAAATTTCCACCGGAGGCATGGATGTCTGTCTCTTGTGAGTGTGTTGTGTCAGGTACAGGTCTCTGCGACGGGCTGATCACTCGTCCAGAGGAGTCTTACCGAATGTGGCGTGTCCAACTGAGTGTGATCGCGAAGCTTCGATAATGAGGAGGCCCTGGCCCAGTAGGGGCTGTCGAGCCATTGGAAAAAGTATATTTTGTATAGAACTACATGTATGACAGTTCTACACTCAAAACTTCCTTCAGATTTTAGCGTCAGATTATAAATGGCACAATATTTTATTTAATTCGAACATACCCTGGAAATATGTGGAAACCCATTCCATCAACTTCTTGGTTTCCCAGATGTTCCCTTTCTTTCAGACTATATTTCAGTACATGTCACATCTCACATCACGCCTTCAAGGCATTCAGTTTTGTGTCCCACGTGTGCTATTCAGGTTATGTTTATGTTTTTTGTTGTATTTAGGAGTGCAAACGGAGCCACAGTTTCAAGATAACAGCCCTGGAGATACCCATTAAATACACATACAGTGCTGTGCGTGATGTGACCAACTAAAGCGAAGAAAATTTCGTGTAGTTTCTGGCCTAGCCTTAATTTCGTAACAGAATTTGGACACAGCTGGTGACCAGAACCAACAGATATATAATGTAAATGACAACGTGTAGGGAACAGATAAACAATCCGTGATACAACGTAACAATTGAATAACAAACGTAAGTTTTGACTTTTACATGCGATAAATATCAACCACTGGTGAGCTGAATTTTCGGAATTACAAGAACACTAATAAATGTATATAGCTGTGTTTCGTTACGTGTTTTCGGAGTAATTACAAGGAATAACTCGCATGTCAGTCAACATGTCAAGCATAGACTTCGACGACGTACTGCATCATATCGGAGACAGAGGCCTCTATCAACAGATCATGTACTATCTGCTGTGTATTCCTGCAACCATCCCTGCAGCCTTCCTCGCATTCAGCCAGGTGTTTGTGTCAGCTTCCCCGGAACACTGGGGTAGAGTGCCTTCCCTGGACCGCCACCCACTAGCTGCTGACCAGCAGAAGGCTCTAGCAATTCCGTACACCTTACGTCCAGACGGAAGGCGTCAGTACAGTCGGTGTTACATGTACGATGTGAACTTCACTGCCCTTCTGCATGTACAGTCACAGTTTATCGGGCCAGACCGGCAACTGCCACTTCCAGACAGTGGGTGGAACATTACCAAATGCCTCTACGGATGGAACTACGATCGCAAGGACTACGACAGCACCCTGGTGACAGAGGTAAGGCACTGGCTTCATCTTGGTTCATATGTCGCTCATACAGGAACACCTCGTACAACGCGGTTACGCCTAGCAAGGTTTCGACTGTATGTAGTTTGAACATATATGGGGGAAAAATTTGCCGAAAGCTGAAAGTTTTAAGTACACGCTTAAAAACGCGGGCGTTTACTCATTCACCCGCCGCGGAAGCCGGCAGCATCAGCTACTCAAACACTGTGTAAATGTTTAAGGTACAAAGTGCACGTATTTTAAGCGACGAGGTGTCCATAAGTGTCCCGAGTTCACGTAACCCTGTTTATCCCATAAGAAGATAGCGGAACGCGGTTTTGTATAACACGCTGTGATCACTCCCCTCTCATCTCCGCGGTGGACGAGGGCTCACTATATTCACAGAAATGACGAACTTCGCTTCATTCTGGTGCAGTCGCCTCTTATCTTCGAAGAAAAAGTTTTTAACATGCAATAATTTCACACTCTGGCTCCGATGATACATCGTCTTGAGACTGAGAACTGAATACACATATCGGGTGTTCGTCTATATTAAAATAACTCTCCGTATATAGCATCGTGTTCTTTAAGATATATTACAGCATAAAATGTCAGGATCCTATATGAATTGGTGCCGATACCAGTGGCCGAGCGGTCTAAGGCGTGGGTCTGCGGCCGTTCGCTTTTGAATACATTCTACACTTAATCTGTAGTTTCTATTAAGGCGGTTTTCAACAGGTGGTCCACATACCGCTGTCTGATAGCAAATTACATTTTGAATTATAAACTATACAGTTACCACAACTGGAAATAAAAACAATTTTCAAGCCAAAGGACGTTTTCTTTTCCTTTGACAGCAGACTCATAAAATGTTTTATTTCATCTTCTGCGCATGCGTCTCACTTGTTAAGTCGCTTAAGATTGTGAGAAATTTTTAACATGTCACAATTTTTCCACACACACCCGCGTGCATTATTTTAAATTAAAGGGATCACCGTGTAAAAACACGAAGCTCTTGAACCCTGCATATCACCATGTTCATCAAATTAATATTTAATAAATAAAATTCTACCTAACAGAAAACCCATTGCTTCACAATTACAAAGCGAAACCCTTAATGCGGTTCTACAAACATTGCTTATTTATAGCGAGACTCGTATGAAATTCGAATAAATTATTTGGGCAAAATGCAGAATTTATGTATTTTATATCGCCATGCTTGAAGAGAGTCTGTGGCCGCTCTCTTGCTGGAATCGTGGGTTCAAAAACCGCTACGGGCATGGATGTCTCTTGTGGGTGTTGTGTAGTTGTCAGGTAGAGGTCTCTGCGTCGGGCTGATCACTCGTCCAGAGGAGTCCTACCGAGTGTGATGTGTCTAAAAAGTGTGATCGCAGAACCTCAACAATGAGGAGGCCTAAGCCCACTAGGGGCTGTCAAGCCATAAAAAACATGAAGTGGTGCTATAGGCCAGCGGTCGCCAACCGGTGGTCCGCGGACCACTGATGGTCCGCGAGAAAATTTTGGTGGTCCGTGAAGAAATTTGGACATTATTTGCAATTTTTATGTTTATTATACTTATTTCAAACAAGCAGCAACAAATATACACTAATAATTTTGTTATAACTAAACAAGTGCATTTCATATTAATAAAATGGAACTTTTATGATCATTATTTTATAGATGTTTGTACCTTTTTAAAAAAAAATTCATGTTAGTGGTCCGCGGGATTCAAAATTGTGAGTTTAGTTGGGTCCGTGAGGTCCGAATGGTTGGCGACCGCTGCTATACGCTATGTAAAGTTGTTTCCTAACTGGCCGTTGTATACGTACAGTCGCTCATCATTGGTCAGCGATGTTACTGGCGGTTTAACTGCTGCAGTGTCAATTGACCATACGTATAGTTCGTTAGCCTACTGCGAGGGCGCAAACTTAGAGCAGCAGGGGATGATGGGGGCGTCACGTGACAGACCGGAGATGCTTGCAATTGATATCAATAAAGTGGGTCGAGGAAGTGTGAGATAGGGCCCAGACCACAGGCCATGTCATTCGTCCAAATGACAATAATGTCCGCCTGAAATCAACGGGTTTATTTAAATGAGACAAATTCTCGGAAGGTCAGAAATGTATCCAATGGCGTATCTTGAAATTAATTGGCCCCCCCTCCCCCCCCCCCCCCCCGTGGTAGGGTAACGACTGGACGTGTGAAGGTAATTCTTTTTTAGTTTGAAGCCCATTAACGTTAAGAATCCGGAGGCCAAACACACGAATATTAAATTAACTGTGAGTGTTCCTAAGCAATAATTTTGTCGACCCAAGCTTACTATATGAGCCGGGACAGCATAATCGGTATATGACTAGCCTACGGGCTGGACGATCCGAGGTTCGAATCCCAACATAGGCAAAAAAATGTTCTCTTCTCAAAATCGTCCAGTCCGATTCTGGGGCACATCCAGCCTCCTATTAAATGGGTACCGGGGTTCTTTCCTGGGGGTAAAACGGTCGGGGCGTGACTTTGGCCACTCACCTAAGTCTAGCTCCCGCTATATGCCCTCATGGCGTGGACAGTGACAACTTTTAAGCTTATTAAGTACTGCTCCTGGTTCTCATCGGACAGTCACGACGTTTGCATCACACTGTATCATCTGTTTCACGACATCTCTCTCTCTGCTCTATTTGTTATGTCATGCCTTGCAGCTTAACTTGGTCTGCGACGACGGCTGGTGGCCCTCAACTTCCACTACTTCTTCTACGTGGGCTCCCTCTTTGGAAATGTCGTATTCGGCTGGGTAGCAGATAAGTAAGTGCCTCTGTGTCATACGTAGTTCTGTATAAAAGGAGTTGGTTAGCAGTCACATCAGGGGGTAATTTTGTATTAGAAACACAAGTAAAAAAGTACAATGAAATATGAAGCAAAGGACGTATACAAGATAATATGGTCCTAGTAAAAATTTTCACAATGCTTTTTAAACCACATGTTAGTAGTGTCACTAATTTACGTATTTACAGTGCTTGTTATAATATTTTAGTAATATATTTGTAAGAATGCTTTTTACAAGTTTTAATTTGTACATCAATTTATGTTTCAAAATTGTGATAGTGTATGAATATTTTAAAGTCATTGTGTTGATATGTGGACTGAGTACATTTTATTACTAGTAAACCCCCCTGACGATGATGCTAGGATCGTGAAACATGTGTACTAGGGGTACAAGTTGAAAACAATTGTTCTAGTAAGATAGCCACCTTAAAACATGTGGTTTTAGTGTGCATCACGGTTGTATTGGTTTATTAACTTACATGTTAAACAAGTATAACAGTAGTACTGAATGAAAAGTAGATACAGGGAAGGAGGGGAAAAAATGATGTAAATATCGGTAAACTATTTAAAAATTATGACCCAACATAACTATGCACTGTTAATAATTATAAAACTTAATAGTTTTAAAAATCGGCCAGTAGACAACCAAACGTCTCCATCTCACCACTTCAACAACCCAACAACACAGACGACACGCCATGCCAAAACCAAATAACGCACTAAAACTATTACATACAGGAACAAGACTTCTATCAACATAAACTAGAGAACGCATGTGCTTCACAAAAACTGCCATATATGCTACGCAATACAATGGTTTGATTCATAAAAAGTGCTTCACCGAACACAGATCTACACACGCTACGCAACGGTGCAAAACTAGGCAGTGTTTTATTTTATAATATAATGTTCACGTCAGTGATGTACAGTACACCTTGGATGGGATTCCTTACGACGAAAAACTTTATTGTTTTTTTTAAAAATTTTTTATATAACAACCACACACACCTTATGTAAAACCTATGAACGTGATTGTGCTAAACGCTAGTTGCCCCTGAGGATGGCCAGTTAACTGGCCGAAACATATGTAGGGCCGATTTTTAAAACTATTAAGGTTTTAATAAACAGTGCATGTTTTGGTATAATTTTTACTAGTGATAATAACATGCACGGTGAGAATAATATTAAGTAAATTATTGGTAAGTTCAAATATTTGTGAGGAAATCTCTCATTTATAAAATCAACATATGCACATCCAAAGTACACAACAATACATTTGTTTGTTTACTGCTACATGTTTCGGCGGCAATCCACCATCTTCAGGGAGTCTATACACTAATATTTAAGACTCACTAATGTATAATACACTACAATAACAATATATATTACTTGTATAACGCAGTCGTTTCTGCAGCTAAATTCAAAACAGTAAGATCTGCAGAAATCACTACCATATAATGTAGTATTACTGTAAAGTAGTATACTTTAGTGAGTTTTAACTATTGGTGTATAGACTCCCTGAAGATGGCGGAGTTCCGCCGAAACATGTAACAATAAACAAAGAACTGTATTAATATAAATAAATAAACCAACAATATGCACTATATACCTACTTTAATGTAGTATTTGTCTATGTATCACCCTACACGTGTTTCGGACTCAAAGTCCATCTTCATGGTGTCTCAATACTATCAAAACTACCAAAGCAAGCGCAGTTTACATGTACGTACATTGCTTGTATAACACTATTGTGGTATGGATGTCCATATAAATTATAGAACGTAACTGTAACTGTATTTAAATTAAACCTATGTTGAGTTATGAGGTATGAAGTTCCCAGGTGCGGAAATACTGGCTTTCGTGGAATGTGATGCATGTTCTTAGGTTGTGTAAGGGTGAAATGTGGTGCTGTTTTGTACTGTTATCTATCGCTGAGGGTATGCGGAGACAGTGTGAAAGAACTGTATTGTTATGTATATCAGACGTGCATGTATATATCTCCCTGCTGCTCCCAGCATGCCACATGCCCCAGTCCTGTTGTCCCCTTTCATTTCATCATCCTAAATATTGCAGGTGGGGCCGTCGGACATCATTCTTCATTATCCTGTTCCTGGAGGTGAACCTCTCAATACTGACCGCCTTCTCACCGAACTACTTAGTGTACACCGTATTGCGCACTGTCAATGGCTTGTTCTTCCCTGCCATCTATCAGATACCATTCATTCTGGGTAAGTACATCTGAAACTGGCAACATCTGTCAAAAGCAAGTAAAGGTAAAGCAACCCCATTACAGGCCTAGACAGGCCCTGAGGGGTCCAGGAGGTTGAGGCTCCCAGATTTGTAGACAATCGGCACATGAAGGTGGTAAGGTTGTCAGCCCTACGCACCGGCCGCCTTTACCCCTCAGGAAATATTTCTGGTACTCATTTCTGTTAGAGGCTGAGTCGACCCCAGGGCCATAGTGCGACCGAAACGATTATGTCAAGGAATTAATTCCAATGACACCATCGGGAATCGAACCCGCGACGTTCCGGTTTGTAGCGTAGTGCCTCAACCAACTACGCCACCGCGCGCCCCGTCAAAAACAAGTAATTAGTGTAATTAGCGTCTTGCCAAGTGGGGTATTTCGTGCCTGACTATGCTTACAGTTTGACAGAGAAACACAACCTATGGGAACTGAGGCATTACAGACACTGAGCATTGAAATACAGTAGTCCCCCGTATCCGGGTGATACGTTACAAGACCTACCGCGGATGGCCGAAACCGCGGATAGTAGCGAACCCTATATATAAAAGCGCAGAGTAAACTTTAGATCGACTAAAGTCGACGCTGGCAAATTAAAACGTAAATACTTAAATCGACCATGGTCGACTTTGGCAGTGAATGTGTTCATATTTTCGGGCCACGATAAAACCGCGGATAACTAAAACCGCGGATACCGAATCCGCAGATACGGGGGCTCTACTGTACATTAAATGTACTGAATATTCCAACTTCTTTTACACACGTGTCATTTATTTGACTGACACACGTGTTTCAGTGTCTATGTACTCATCATCATCAGCATGTGTTTGTCTGTGTTATCTATTACACTGTACCTTTATAACATGTAAATATTTCTAGCACAATTCACAGGTGTGACAGGTAAAAATCAGACTGTTTCTATACAACCATCAAAACACATTTACAGTTTACTTAAATTCAATTTTAAATGTTATGTTATGTATGTTGTGGAGAAGGGCCCCGCAGCAGAAGCTACGGACGCACCGCAGCCTTAAGGCTTATTGTGCAACCCTGTGATGAAGATGAAGATGATCAGTTTTTTCATTTTTCCAAGTAATGGAGCACCGGTGGAATGAAATTGACAGGGGAAAACCTAAGTACTCGGGGAAAAACCTGTCCCAGTGCCACTTTGTCAACCACAAATCCCAAATTGACTAACCCGGGATCGAACCCGGGCCTTCGCGGTGGGAGGCCGGCGACTAACCGACTAAGCCATGGCACGGCCCTGTGTTATGTATGTTAGACAAATAGGTAAATGACTAAGTGTGTAAACGCAGTTTGACTATTCAATAAGTTTACTACAAGTCAGCTAAATAATTCGCAAATGATAAAACTGAGCTAAAGTAAATCAGAGTTCACCCTGTAACATGTCATGAAGGTACAGAAGGGGAGTAGAGGTACAGCTCCACCCATTCATGACCTATGCACTAGATGGGGGTGGGTGGTAAACGCCACGCTCATAAAACTGAGGCTTTAAAAATGAACATAAAAATTTGTTCCTTATCATAAAAGCAAGAAGTTCATATCAGAGTGGAAACAGTAACACAATGGCAGGTTGGTGACGTAATGGCAGTAACACAATGGCAGGTTGGTGACGTAATGGCAGTAACACAATGGCAGGTTGGTGACGTAATGGCAGTAACACAATGGCAGGTTGGTGACGTAATGGCAGTAACACAATGGCAGGTTGGTGACGTAATGGCAGTAACACAATGGCAGGTTGGTGACGTAATGACAGTAACACAATGGCAGGTTGGTGACGTAATGACAGTAACTTAGTGGCAGGTTGGTGACGTAATGACAGTAACACAATGGCAGGTTGGTGACGTAATGGCAGTAACACAATGGCAGGTTGGTGACGTAATGACAGTAACACAATGGCAGGTTGGTGACGTAATGACAGTAACACAATGGCAGGTTGGTGACGTAATGACAGTAACACAATGGCAGGTTGGTGACGTAATGGCAGTAACACAATGGCAGTTTGGTGACGTAATGACAGCAACTTAGTGGCAGGTTGGTGACGTAATGGCAGTAACACAATGGCAGGTTGGTGACGTAATGGCAGTAACACAATGGCAGTTTGGTGACGTAGTGACAGTAACACAATGGCAGGTTGGTGACGTAATGGCAGTAAAACAATGGCAGTTTGGTGACGTAATGGCAGTAACACAATGGCAGTTTGGCGACGTAATGACAGTAACACAATGGCAGGTTGGTGACGTAATGGCAGTAACACAATGGCAGGTTGGTGACGTAATGGCAGTAACACAATGGCAGGTTGGTGACGTAATGACAGTAACACAATGGCAGGTTGGTGACGTAATGGCAGTAAAACAATGGCAGGTTGGTGACGTAATGACAGTAACACAATGGCAGGTTGGTGACGTAATGACAGTAACACAATGGCAGTTTGGTGACGTAATGACAGTAACACAATGGCAGGTTGGTGACGTAATGACAGTAACACAATGGCAGGTTTGGTGACGTAATGACAGTAACACAATGGCAGTTTGGTGACGTAATGACAGTAACACAATGGCAGGTTGGTGACGTAATGGCAGTAAAACAATGGCAGGTTGGTGACGTAATGACAGTAACACAATGGCAGGTTGGTGACGTAATGACAGTAACACAATGGCAGGTTGGTGACGTAATGACAGTAAAACAATGGCAGGTTGGTGACGTAATGACAGTAACACAATGGCAGGTTGGTGACGTAATGACAGTAACACAATGGCAGGTTGGTGACGTAATGACAGTAACACAATGGCAGGTTGGTGACGTAATGACAGTAACACAATGGCAGGTTGGTGACGTAATGACAGTAACACAATGGCAGGTTGGTGACGTAATGACAGTAACACAATGGCAGGTTGGTGACGTAATGACAGTAACACAATGGCAGGTTGGTGACGTAATGACAGTAACACAATGGCAGGTTGGTGACGTAATGACAGTAACACAATGGCAGGTTGGTGACGTAATGACAGTAACACAATGGCAGGTTGGTGACGTAATGACAGTAACACAATGGCAGGTTGGTGACGTAATGGCAGTAAAACAATGGCAGGTTGGTGACGTAATGACAGTAACACAATGGCAGGTTGGTGACGTAATGACAGTAACACAATGGCAGGTTGGTGACGTAATGACAGTAGTTATGCAAGATTAGGCTTGGCTGCATGGGGAAGAATTGATAGCACAAATGGGTATAGTAACTGAAGAGACGACAGAGTTAAGACGGCGAAAAGAGGGAGCCTATAAAACACTAGTTTCTCAAATGGTCAAGAAATTCCCTGTAATTTATGGAATTCAAATTGTCATGTCCACATACACAACAGCCTGCTCCTTGGCCCTGACCGGAGCTAGATAAATTGAAGTAACTCAAAAGTCTGCCAAAACTGTCCCAGTAATATTACAAGCAGAATTTGGTTACTTTTAAAACACAGGAGGGAAAAGCAACGTTATTACAAATGTGTCTTGCTTCCTCGATCGTGCATTAAAAACAAATTCAATTCCAGCCCTGGAGCTGATGGGGCCACGGTACAGAACATTCGCAGGGATGGTGATCTGCATGTTCTTTGCACTGGGCCTCTCGCTGCTGGCCCTGCTGGGGTACCTACTGCGCAACTGGTACACACTGTCTCTAGCCACCTCTGTACCATTTGTGCTGCTCTTCAGGTCAGTTACACACACTGCCGGCTGCACAGACACACAGACAGAGAGAGACAGCCAAGTCTCTTACTTAACGATGCTGTCAGCATAGGCATAACTTGGCTAATAACACTGGGGAGAAGCAACACCGAACTGGGTACTGGTAATATTACAGAGTAGTCAAGTTAGAAACAGGGAGAAGATTGGTTTCAACCAGTCCTTAATATATATATATACCCCTTTCCCCCACTCTCAGCCCAATTTTTTTATTTGTCGCTCTTCAACTCATAGCCAAAATAAATTATTCTCTTCATTCTGTCGCTCTGTCTTACGACAGGTCCGTAGCATCTTCATTCTGCAGTCTTCTGACTCGTAGCCTCTATCTGCAGTCTGTCTTACGACAGGTCCGTAGCCTCTTCATTCTGCAGTCTGTCTTACGACAGGTCCGTAGCCTCTTCATTCTGCAGTCTGTCTTACGACAGGTCCGTAGCCTCTTCATATCTGCAGTCTAGCTCTTCATCGACAGGGGTCCGTAGCCTCTTCATTCTGCAGTCTGTCTTACGACAGGTCCGTAGCCTCTTCCAAAGCGAGTTCTCCACAGGGTGAGATCTAGTGCTTCCTCTTTCAATTTCCAGTATATTTTTTTCTCCTAAGGTCATCCAGTAGCTGCCTAGTCTTCTCCTCGTCGTCCCGTCACTTCTACCTTCCTCTAACTTTCCTTCAATCACATGTTTCAGAAGGCAGTTTCTACCAAGATGTGACCAATCCAGTTAGCCTTTCTTCTTTTTATTGTACGTACGATATTCCTCTCCTCCTTCACTCTGTGTAATACTTCTTCATTTCTCACACGATCGGTCCAACTGATCTTCTCCATTCTTCTCCAGCACCAGCAAATTATTCTTAGGTAGAAAAAATACTGAGGGGCATTTGCCCAACTTTCCCCCTTCCCCCAAGTTACGCCTATGGCTGTCAGTTTCTAAGATTACATACTGTCAGAGATGGATGAGCTAATGACTTTAGATTATTGGTGGAATGATACTGACAGGGGAAACCAAAGTACTTATGTATAAATGATTACATTCATTACAAAAAATACTGTTCAGATGGCAGTATCTCGAATGTGCAGCAACAGTGCCACATTTAAGTAGATCCAAGAAGTCTGGCACACTACTATAACTTCTGCTATTGTGGGTGTACAAGAGAAATACTTATACTGTACCACTTCAAAATCTAAGACGCAATTGTTTGAATCCCATCTCTGTACACTCACAGATGACCTATTGATGCACTCTTATACATTATAGTCTTATGGAACACCTTCATATCATGATGTCACTAACAGGCCAAAGTTCCCCCTGTAAATACCATAAAGGGCACACAGGAGCAGTGGAGGTATAGCTCCACTCATTCTTAACCTCAACACTAAATACAGGTGAGTGGTCAGCTTTAGGCACTGCCCACTTCACAGCCCGGGAAAAGAACCCAAAGTACCCACTGGATAGGAGGCTGGGTGGGGCCCAGAGCTGGTCCGAACGGTTTGGACACGACGTTTGTCCAGCCCATAGCCTAGCCGCTACATGAACTACAACATCCCAGCTACAGACATAAATAATATGAAAATTTGGTATTATTCATTCCGTGCATATTCTTACAACCAATCACATTCACCAACAAATGCACACAATCGGATTACAAACTGTACACAAGTTTTAAATAACTGCTACATGTTTCAGTGCCAAGGTGCCATTCTCAGGAAGTCTCAAACACAAAGGAGTACAAGCACTGATACATCAATCTGGGAAGTACAATGCCAAGTATTAAGATATTTAAAATTTTTATAATTTCAACCTTTTAAATCTCTTAGTACTTGGCACTGTACTTCCCAGATTGATATATTTGAGCTTGTATTCCTTTGTATCTGAGACTCCCTGAGGATGGTGCCTTGGTGCCAAAACATGTAGGAGTTACTCAAAACTTACCTACAGTTTGTAATCCAACTGTGTGCATCTGTCGGTGAATTTGGTTGATTGAGAAATGGAATGAACTTGAACATTTCCGGAAAGACAGCTTCATAATACGCATAGTAAGAATACACCAAATGCATCTCTTTCTGGCAAATAACATTTAAAGTAAGGTCCTGACTGAATAATTTTGGCATTAGGTCCTATATTTATATTATGTTGTTAAAACCACTACAGTCTTGTCTTTGAAAATAATTACAGCTACTATTGGATAATTCCTGAATCACCGCGATGGTTACTGAGCAAGAATAGAATTGATGAAGCTGAGGAAATTGTCCAAACGATGGCTCGTGTTAATGGAAAGAAAGTGTCAAAGAATTTCCTGAGAAAAATGGAGGTAAGCTGATGAGAGCAGGAGACAACCAGACATTACCTACTACTGTTATTTCTTTGTTGGAACAGTTCAACATCTAAAAAAAAAAAAACAAGTGTATTCTGGTTCGGAGTAAACCTTTCCTTTCTAGTTACCCTATAACACATGCATTATTAATTACACAGAAAAATAAATTCATATTCAACACAGCATATCAATGAACTGTAAATAACCTTGAAATTCAATTGTGTAGCCACCACATTACTGCATTTTCTCACCTTCTTTAGGAATTTCTGGGCTTAACTGCACAGAGTTGAATCCAGTACATAAAAATAAAATCGTTTTTCTTTCATATGGTTCAAGTTCCATGGCAAGCAAAATTTAAATATCCCTTTCATGCAACCCTGACATTTAGAGTGATGAAAGATTTAGATTTTGGAAAATTTTAGACCCAAATCCATTAACATTTAAAAAAAAATTAAAAACAACTTCCCAAAGACTGAAAAATATGAAAACAATTTGTCCAAAAATCATCTGTATACTATAAATTCTGATACCTCACTTAATACAAGTGTGATTCTGCTGTTATTCATGCAGCTTGAGAACAAACAGAAGCTGAGGAATGGCACCGTAGGCCAACAAGAAATACCCAATGTCTCAGCTACACCAATGGATCTTTTGCGATATCCAAACATCCGCAAAAAGTTCTTCATTTTGGCTTTTGACTGGGTAGCCAATGCTGTGGTCTACAATGGTCTTTCTTACAACGCAACTAACCTAGGTGTGAGCGACTACTTAGCTTTCTTTATAGGTACGTACCTTGACCTGATAATGTAACACGAAGATAATTTAGAATCAAATGTGATGAGGATGAGAGCGAATCGCAAGCAAGTCTCGAGTGAGAGGCAGCAATTGTGGCCAGTGTTAAGACAGTTCCTACATTTGTTAGGAGCAACTTCAAAAAGAAATGCAAAAGCAAACAAACTCAATTTACTGCCGCAGTATTGCTTCACTTTTGAATCACAGCCCTTCTATAAGTTTAATGCAACTTTCCATACAAACACATGGCAAAATGATAAGCACCTGTTACAGTAAAATTCTTGAAGCCCCAGACAGCTAACCCACTGTGTAAAAATTAATTTATAAATTACTTACAAGGGATGTCAGCGTAACCAAAACACTGAAACTCATCACTTGCCAAAAATCCGAAAGGTATGCACGCCATACAATATACACCCCTGATTATAATGCAACTTGGCATATTGTGGCCTGTTTTTCTGCACAACAGTTTTGAAACGAATTTATTTTATTACATACTGGTCAGACATCTGATCGCCCTGGAAATAAAAGAAACAAAGATGTGAACAAAATATTAATACCATTAACAGTATGTTTTAATATCGATATCAAAGAAATGTGTTTGCAAATTTTCTTGCTCTTCCCCTTAAGGAAGCAAGACTGTTAGCACTTCCGCTATTGGTCCATTATAACCTCCATACAAGCTCAAATTCAAATTTCTCACATACTACAAAATTGTTCATGATCCAAAGAGGAGGAAAGTATACTTCTCATTAAGGTTTCAACCCTTGGTAAATAGAACAAAACAGATGTAAAATGTAATTCACATCTCTACATAGTGCAGTACCATTTTCTGTTTATTGACTACCAACAATAAAACTTATGATTATGCAGTCTAATATCCACCACGTTGATCACTTCCATCATCAGTACATTTTTATGTGTAATACATCAACATCAAGACCAGGTAACGATGTAACATTCCAATATCTCTTTCAACCGCAAACTCCAACACAACTTTCTGCTCTTGTTCTCGTTTTGTGCAGGCGGTGTGGTGGAGATCCCAAGTTATATCATCACTTGGTACACGATGGACCGATGGGGCGACGCTGGGTTCTCTGTCTCACCATGTTACTGGGAGGCATGGCATGTGTGTCCTGTATGTTCGTGCCAGAAGGTGAGTAAATTTCTTCTGAGTAACATACTTCTTACATTCTCACTTTAGATTCTAAACGTTCAGAACTCACTACCCAAAATGCACCCTCTTAGCACAAATTGTTGTTGCTTTTAATATTACTCCATACACTACATAAACTCCCTCCTCCTCCTCCTCCTCCTTCTTCTTCTGCATTGGCATACAGTCCTCGTAGTTTAATCAGTGCTCCTTCAAAATGATGGCCCATGCAGCTCTGCAATATATTTAAACTCCGAACAACACCTGTATTGTGCCTTAATGTACTTAATGTAGTGAATACCATTACATAAATTATTAATATAAAACAATAAGATAATTATTACAAATTAAATGACAGTAATGTGGAAGGTCTCAGCCTAGAGACCATCTGTTTCTTCAGCTTTCCTCAGTCTTTTGCTACTACTAAACATTACATAACTTACTCAGCTGAAAAGCTCCAATAAACCGAGGAACAATTTAAAAAATGCAGTCTCCTTTTGTGTGTCTGGAGGCAATGCGGGAAATCTTTAAATATCTGTCAAGATGGTCGATTTCCAGGTTTAGATTTGAACCCAATACCTGCCAAATATAAAGCAGAGGTACTAAGTACTACACTGTATCACTCAGTCTGTCTTCATTTCCTTACTTTTCTTTTTGTCATTATTAAATGCTCCAATCCCCACTTTTCACTGTCATTATCACATTAACATTGCCACAGGAATAAAGAAATTACTCTTCAGTATGAGATGTGCTCATGACCAGCGTATGTCCTGACTTTCCTACTCCTGGGACTAGATCGTAGAGAGACACTGTCGTGGGGGATTTTTTAGAAAACAACATATGGGTTACTGCTCTGTCAAGCACAGCTGGTAACCCCTCATTTGAATTATATAGTATTTAACTATAGAATGACTGTGAATTGGAAAGGATAAAGTGGTTGTGGCCTATTTTAAGGTACTACTCCAGCACAGACTGGAAAAGGCTACAGAAAACCACAAAAATCTCATTAAAGACAAGTCATTGGGTTGAGATTTAAATGCACACACAAATGACAAGTGCTAGCCACTGGATTGCAATATTTGTTAGCTCACGGTTTGTGGAATATGATCCAGTGACAGGTGCTCATATGTACGCCTTCTGACCAACAAATTACTAACTTGTTTGAATCGTTGCAGATGCAGTGTGGATGACTATTAGTCTCGCTATGATAGGGAAGTTTGGGATTGCAGCTTCTTTTGCTGTGTTCTATGTGTTTGTTGGTGAACTCCTACCAACCGTTCTACGTAGTCAAGCCATGGGCATAGCTTCCTTCATCGCTGGGATTGGACTTCTTGGTTTTCCATACATTGTACATCTAGTAAGTGCAATTACTGGTTTCAGCAGCAATTCCCAAATTAAGTGCAACAGAACCATGAAGCTCCTTGACAAATTTATGGAGGTTCCAGAGACACGTGACAGATTTCATTATGACATAGGTCTAAAAAAGAATTCACTATTACAACTACAAATCCAAATTCAGATTCGGCCCTTAAGCAATTTCGTTAGCTACAGTGCTGATCCAAGAAAACATAAGCAAGAATCTTGCATTCTCTTACTGCATATGACATTTTAGCACAAAATGAGTGAGAGGGATCTTTACACAGCATAACGTATAAATTATTGGTGTTCTATAGATGTCCCTTTTATGGTGTTCCTGAGCATGGCAGCTGGCACTGTATGTCCCAGCAGATGCAGCATTCTATGTGATAAAGCTGTTGTGGTCAGGGACACGATAAAATGAACATTCTGTATATGTTGCTACTATTCCCCATGAAAAGTTGACATTCCCAGAAAGCAAAAATCTTTTCGTCTAAGTAATTAACGATCTAGTAGCATAATTTAAAGTTTCAACATCACTAATAAATAATTAAATTTGCATATCAGCTCTATTTGTCTGTTACAGTAATTCGTAACTAGGTACCAACTCTGTTGAAGTAGTATAATTCACCATTGCACTAGCATACATTTATATTTGCCACCACGGTTTATGGCAGGTAGCTATAAAAATCACGACATATTATTTGCGACCCTTACATCTGCTGGCACCTACACGGCTGCAGATAACAGAAATTTTACAAATGAACAATTAGTTATAATTTTCTAATGAATTCCTTAACCAAACAAGTTCAAGTACATTCACATCTGTATTGGTTTGCAAGCCATGGATGTAATTTTATAAAAGTTATACAAATTACAACACGGGAGTAATAAAAATAATTCCTTATGACAGGACCTGTAAATAAAATGTGCCACTTTTAGTAAATTTCATTAATGAAAGTGTATTAAATATGGTTGACGTCATGCAACATTCCTTCTTCATATAATCACGTATTATACGATATATGATGCACAATTAGCACCATTGAGACATTCTCTTTACTGCCGTATCCAGTATAATTCTGGAGCCCAGCCAGCCCAGAATATTAACATGATGCTGACTACTCAACTCCAAGTAAAGCCCAGATGTGCCTCCGAGCTTCCTGTCCTTTCATAGCATGCAGCCTAGACACAGTATAATCTGTTTATAGTTGAGCAAGGTACAAGTCTACTTCCAAATAAACATACATGTAATAAAAGGATAAATAATTTTGGAAGTGTGAAGGCCTGTAACGTCCACTTTACATAGCACAACTAACCTTACAGAACAGCTTCCTGTCAGTCAGTCACTTAGCTATTCAACCTTCATCCACCTTTTACGCAACTCAAACATTCATCACCGTGTCCACCATTAGCCCCTCTTAATTAATCCACAAACAGAAATATATACAAAGTATATATTTTTAACAGCTTCGCCTGATGGTGGCCTTATTGGCCGAAACACGTACCGAATTTCTGTAAAAAAAATTGTTTTTATAATAAAAGTGGCTGTGTTTGACTGGACTGTTTATGGATTAATCAAGTTACGATAACACAACGGGATGACATCTTTGAAGATTAGCCCTTATCCTGGGCCAGATGAATCCATTCCACATCCTGTTTCTTATGATCCATATTAATTTTATCCTCCCATCTACCCCTAGGTCATCCAAGTGGTGTCTTCCCTTTAGGTTTTCCAACTAACATTTTATACACATTTCTAACCTTACACAACACAATTTAAAGTGTTTTTAATGTTTAAACTACAATTAATTTCCATAAACAATGGGTAAGAAAAGATTGTCTATATTCTAATTGACTTTTACTTAAAGTGTCTATCAATCCTTCCCATGTCAGTGAAGAAACGTATGTTAGTATGTTGCAGCTCAACCAATATGTCAGTTATGTTGTATATTAACCAATACAAATCAGTACATTGTATCTCAACCAACATTCACATGAGTTCCACAACTTGAACACAAACACAGATGAGGGAGATCAGAACTGCATAAAGAATCTGAGTCACAAACCTGCTTAGAACAGACCACTCACGGAACCTAGGTACAGATGTGACAACAATACTGAAATGGATCTTAAAGAAATAGAATGTGATGACTCAACCAGGTCAGGAAACGCACAAGTGATGGACATGGTAATTAAATTTCAAGTGAATAAAAAGCAGGAATATTCGACCAACTGAATAACTGTAAACTTCTCAAGACAGGCTCTGACCCACGAATTTACTTATGTAATACTTTATACCCATACAAACAGATTTGCATTTAAGCTAGATTTGCATTTAAGGCACTAATTTCACACTTTTTTTTAGCCCACCATAAGCTTTCCTATATCAAAACACTCACACTGTATTCAGTATTATGTGTGGATCTGCTACACACCACAAGATGAAACTGTTTCAATTGTAGCACAGGAAGAAGTAAAGAAAGTTTGTTTGTGACACATTTTCAGGCAGTGTACAGCAGGGTGCTGCCTCTCATTATAATGGGCACGTTGTCCGTAGCCGGAGCCCTAGCCTCTGTGTTTTTACCTGAAACACTGAATATTCACCTGCCACAAACCGTGGAAGAAGGGGAAGCTTTTGGTGCCAATTTCAAACTTTTCAGTCAACCATGGAGAAACAGGTAACTGCATTAACCTCCTGCTAACAACAAAGGTTACTATGTTCTTGACTTACACAAATTGCATGTGTATCTCACCTATGCACACACCCATCCACCCCTGTAAATATAGGAAGCCCTTGTTTAACTTTGCCTCAAACAACAGTTCTGTTTTTATGTTTTCAAATTCTATTGACAAAACATTTAATGAACGATTAACTCACACCAACAAAGAACCAAAACAAGTTTGTCACTGATTTCTTTATTACAAGATTACCCCAACACGCATTTCAGCACTTCTAAATTGCCATCATCAGGGGATCGTTAAGGTTTGTACATAGACCAATGTGTCAATATTCAATAACGAATATTGACACATCGGTCTATGTACAAACCTCAACGATCCCCCTGATGATGGCAATTTAGAAGTGCTGAAACGCGTGTTGGTGTAATCTTTTAATAAAGAAATCAGTGACAAACTTGTTTTGGTGCATTTGTTGGTGTGAGTTAATCAATTGTACAAGAATGCACGGTAAATATAACGTGAAATTTAATGAACGTTGGCCACACTCAAGATTTGCGTTGTTTTTGCTGCCAGCTGGCTGGATTTACAGTGACCAGACCGTCTGCTGTTTTGATTCATTCTTACAAGGAAAAAAGTTCTCCCTTCCATGTAGTTTTGCTCGAAGTCATGGTATTCAGGGACACAAACCTAACGTGAAACAAATGCTTACTGTATTTTACAACCATTTTTCTTGTTTTTCAACCAAACGAAAATTAAATTCCACTTCTCCTTTTGCTCCCTCTATCTCTCCCACTTCTCTACACACCTATCACATCTCTCCACATTCTTGCACCGCCCTTTCACATACTTTTCTCTCCTCTGTACTTCTTCCTTCCCTCCACATACCTAAATCACCACTCCACGTATCATACCTCTCCACATAACATTTCACTCTACCTACATCTCACCACATACCTGCCCCATCTATCCATTTCTCTATTCACTCTATTCATCTATCTACTCAACCTACCTATATTTTTCTCCACCTGTCTGCTTATCACCCACTTATCAACATATCTGTGCCACGTAGTCACATATCCACCACACCTACTCATCTATCTGTCCCATAAGCCACGTACCACATTTCCTTATCCCACATATTTAAACACTTACGGTTTGATTAATCTATCCCACCTGAACCGCCTACCCATTTCTCTTTGTATCCATTTATCCATTGCTCTATCCTCCTGCCTTCTTACTTACTGATCCCTAAAAACCTCTGTGCAGTGTTTGTGCAGAATGTCCATAAGATACACTGAGGGTTGTAAAGTGTTATATTGTCATAACCATCATCTACAATTCAATGAAACAAAACTTAAACTGAAAACACATACTTAAAATTTATGTTAAAACAGTTCTGCATGTGCATCTCTTGTAATGTGGCAGATAGAGACAACATTCTGTCTCAGATCAAACAATTTTTTGAAGATGTCATAATATGCAGCACTTACATTGAAACACTCATGAACCTTCATTTGTCCACAACTGGAAAGAGGGAAGTTAATATTTCCAAATAAGATGGTGCACCAACCCCTTTTAGCAACTTCTTGTTTGCTGGACAGGGAGATTTTGGCCTATTTCATATTTCTACAGATTTAATGTCCACTGACTTTTTGGGTGGAGGATACATATAAAAAATCAATTTATTCTATACACGCCTGTACTCTGTTCTCTTGATTTGACATAAGTCCAAATTTTAGTTCTTCAGAAAGGCATGATTCTGCTTTACTCTGTCCATGTAACAATTTTTCAGGGCCACAGAAGGAGACCGTGAGATGAAATACCATCCTACGAAAGAATTACCCAATGGAAAGGCAGAATCATTAGTGGATGGAGTTCCTGAATCACTTCATATACTCATAAGTGATCATGAATCCAGGTGACGTCATGTGTGTGTGCTGTGAGTTATAACATTTCACAGCGTTTGTGCAGGTGGTTAAGTTGCCTCTGGGATAATTAGATAATACAGATGTGGAATGTGAATACAAATTTTAGGTGGAAAAACTACAGCTTTATAACACTCATAATGACAAAAAAGAAGATGAAGACAGATGCAGGAAGAACAATACAAATTCAAGAAACGACAACCACACTGAAAATAATTGTCATTAGACATTTAGTTCACAATGTGAACAGAACATACAGATGATGTACAAAATATGCATATTGATTTTTCTAATAAAAGTAACATAATACCATTTCTCCTTTTGTTCCTTACCTTATACGTAGCATAGTAAATTCTACAGATTTCTCAGGTATATACGTGGACCCTCTTAGCCTTGCACATGTCTGTCTCTGTCTGTCTGTCTGTCTGTCTCTGTTCATTTGGTCATGTTGCATGCACCTGCTTCTGCTTCTAAGAATGTTGAACTAGCTGACAACATTTCATGAAATTTTTCAGTACCTCCAAGTATGTATAATTCTAATTTCTTGCCTTCAACATGCTGATCATGAGAGATTTTTATGCCACAAGAGTACATATGTGATATGATAAGATTCAAGAAACTTCAGCTCACATTCCATTTCTGTCAACTGTATCACAGTTTCGCTACCAATTTGCTGCAGACTTACCATGCAGCAATAGGAAAAACAGATTCAATAAGCTCTGCAATTTCTGCTATCACTTCATGACTGTACCGGTCAAATGAGTAATACACTACAACAAACAAAGTAAAATGTTCATATTCATGGTCTTGTAGACCAAATCCACCCTTAGGCACAAGATCTTCAAGAAGAATTTAGTTAGTCGGACTCAGAAGTTACTTCAAGCGGCAAAAAGAACTGATACAGAAGCTGTGTTAAAAGAATGCAAAATTCAACTTTCTGACTATATACATGCTTACACCCTGAAGACGGAGGCAGCAAGCTCCTCCAAATCATCGTTAACTATTTACCAGTCAACACAGTGACACCTCCCAGAAGACGTGACTCTTCATCAAAACCGCTGTGAGAGTATTATGCTGTAAAAAAGTGTGTCTGGTTCTTGGCGGTTGTAGACGGATCATAAAATTACTTGTGGTGTGTGAAAAACGCTTATCACACACTGAACTAACGTTAACAAACAAATGGAACACTCAAACACAGACTGAAAAACATTACCAAGTTGCTTGAAAAGTGTCACGCTGTGATGTCAGTGACATACAACACAAATAACATATGTATGTCAGATCAGCATGAGATTTACACAGCCAAAGATTTGTACTTAAACTTTAATATTCAACATAACATAACATATCAGATAAACACATAATATAACTACATGCAGAATAGCACACTCTGCCGTTACAGCCTTACATTCATGTAGAGAAGCGTTTCCCAATTTAAATGGGTCATGGAAACCTCTCCATTAAAAAAAAAACTTAAGCAGAACCTATAATAAAATTTTATACATCAAGATAAAAAAAGACCAAAAGTAAGGACAATAACACATAAATATTAAACACAAATCAACATATTGTTTAATTGCACACATTTAGAAGTGAAAATCACACTTCATGTACATAAAAAATTAACCTCAAAAACCAATACATGGTTTGATAACAAAAAGAAAACTCATTTTAAAAATATGCTTATTATATTTATTCTAGTATTACAACAATTCAAAACTTTAACAAATAAATCACTGTAAAATACAAATAAAAACTATTTTAAGGTAAGTTTATAATAATAACATTAATATTTAAAATATCACTGGGTTCGGTAGAAGAACACACTTGTGAAACGCTGATGTAGATTTTCTCTCCTCCTAGTGCATCCTGCCTCATCAGTCCACAACGCAGAAAACAAAAGTCAGGTTCAAACACAACTTCGTGTATAAATCGACGACAGAGCCAGACATGAAGATGAGTGTCTCTGGGACAAGATGTATGTAAGAAGAACACAGACACTCTTCATGCACTGTATGCCAAACTGCAGTACAATGGGTCCCCTTGAAAATGTGACTGGTAGTTAACGGACTGGCGTGTAGAGCATCTGACACCTGCTCTGCATTTGACACGCTGCATCTGACGTGGCCAGCACATCCTTGTAGTATATATGCACTATCAAGCTATAGTGTACCAGTACAAATGTGATAAATGAACGAATGAATGAATGAATGAATGAATGTCTGTTGGATCACCTCCAATCTGGCTACTAATGCTAGTATTGCCTTGATGCAGCTGTTGCATTTCCTTCAAACAACCTGTACACTAAATGTGCATCAACATAATTCACGTTAGTAAATCAGGTCATCTTGTTTCACCGCCGTCACTCCTTTACTGTTAGAACCAATGCAAGCCATATGTTAACACATCACAAATGGTACATGTGGCTTTATGAAGGCTCCACCATACATACATACAAAAGAATCACCACTAGCAATTTGAAAAGGTGTTACTATTGAACAATGATGGATCACACAATGGTTTAAATTTTCTTCACCACATTATCTTCCCAATAACGACTTAAAATATGTGGCCCAAGGCTTTTAAATCACCCTGTAGATTACTGCAAACAGTTCAGAAATACAAACAGTTCCTGATGAACCATGAATAATAATTATTATTCCACTTTATATGAAAGGCAATAAAAAGCAATTTATAAACTATAAAGGAATCGTAATATTATGTCATGTTATGAAAATGTGTGTACAAATAATACAAGTAAAATTAATTTTTATGTCCACAGTACAGCAAGTTATGCAACAAACAAAATACATGTAATACAGACTAGAAAATATATGACAGCACAGATAGAAGGAAAGTTTGGTCTGATGTGCAGTTACTGTACAAAGAATTAGGCACAGTATATCAAACGATTGTATAATAAAAATGAGTGATGCATTTTATCAAAATGGTTTCGAACACTTCAAGCTGTGAGACAATAAAGTGAGACCTATAAAGGCAGGTTTATTTTTCATCTAGGTTCCAGTTTAGACACACTGTACTGCAATATAATACCAGACTTTTGTGTTATATGAGACAAGAAATTACCTGAGAACAGAAGAGGCAAAAACCCCACTAAATGTAAAGCTTTTTTTAGTGGTCTTCAGTCGGTGTCCCTGGCAAAATATCAAATTCCATTGCTGAGTCATTTGAATTCTGGAAAAAAAGAAAATGTTTACAATATGCTTGCATTCAAGAAACCATATGGTGCACTGGGATTTCTCCTAAATGGGTTGCATCATACTGACTGGTTTGAACAAACAATTTTACTGCCACTGTGAGAGTTCAATGGATGTGCATATTATATGTCTCATAATAAATGAAATATTCAGCTTTATAACTAGGGAATTATTTTTCAATAACCTTGTCTTACCACCTAAAGGAGGTATAAGTAAAGTTACCTTCTTGTTCCTAGTCCTTTGTCTAACGTTTCTTTCATCAGGAACATTTGTGTAGGCATCAACAATCCCTGAATCCTGGTCACCAGATGGTGTTTCCTCTTCATTCAGCAGTCCACCTAGGCTGCCTGCTCGTTGCACGCCTTGTTGCTCTTTCTTTTTCTTCTTTCTCCCACTTGCCTGTGATGCATTGCGGCTAACATTCGGATGCAGGTACTGGCTCTTAATCATCTGGTTTTCATACCTGTTTAACATAACAGAAGTCTATGCCTGGTTAGCTAGTGTACCTCAAAATTCCTGCACCTCCTAAAAAAACTTTTTTCTGGCAATTACTGAGGAAGTATTTGTATTTGTATTTGTATTTGTATTTATTTATAAGTTCCAGAAATCCAATAAATGGATATAGAACACGTCACAAATTCAAGTATAAAAGCATAAAATACATACATTAAATAATCACATCTAAAACAAACAGAATACTAAATAACAACAATATAAACTAATATTTTTTATTGTAACAGTTATCCAATTAGGTACTCATCCACAGTATAAAATGAGTGAGTATTTAAAAAATGCCTTAATGCAACCTTAAACTTTTTTAAATTATTAGAATTATTCTTAATCTCTATGGGTAATTTACTAAATATCTTTATACCCGCATAATAAACTCCTTTCCGATAAATAGTTAAATTAGCTTGAAGTAAATACAAATTTTGTCTTTGTCTAGTACCAATAGTATGAGAGTCAATGTTTGATGGGAAAAGAGTTTTGTTTTGTAATACAAACATTGATAAAAAAAATATATATTGTGATGCCAACGGGAAAATATCTAATTCTTTGAATATATTTCTACACGAAACTCTATTGCCACATCCCAACATTGTTCTAATAGCCTTTTTCTGAAGGAGAAAAATAGTGTAACTATGAGATGAATTTCCCCAAAAGATGATGCCATAGCCATAGTAAGCAAGCTCAAACAAGGCTTCAGCCCTAAGACATGTAAAATTAATACAATGTTCAAAAAAAAGGATTCACCTATTATCACAATTTTACATATGTGCTTATTTTTCCTCCATTTACTGTAATTACTATCATTACTGTCATGAATGATATATCCCCTCATAACCACTTATGATGACTTATGGATGGCAGTGATGAATGAACGATAAATACATGTATTTTATTATTTTATTGGTAAGTTAGCGTATCATATAGTTTAAGGATTTTGAACTGTAATAAATGTGTTGGAATGTATGTGAAATATTATAAGAATTGTCCAAATGTTACATTTGTAACAATATGGATGTGAATAAATTGAATTGAAATTGAATTTAATTTAATTCCTGTATATTTTAAATAAAAGGACTCTCTCAAAGTTGAAATCCTTTATGAGTACTGACATTCTTTATTTTTCTCAGTGCTCCTAGGTGAATGTTGGGATAGTATCTTTAAAAATGCCATGACTTGTGTCCTCACAAATCCTTTATAGTTTATAATAATCATAGTTTTCTCCTAGCTGATATTAAATCACCTCCAAAACTGATGCAACACCATTAAATATCCTACATATTCCTCAGTTTCAAGCAAACGCTATCTAATATATCTAAAGATTCAAGTCTTCTGGGGTGTTATGCCTTGTTGACTGGTAAATATTTACTGACGTTTCAAAGGAGCACAGTACCTTCAAAACATCAACAACTATTTACCAATCTACCTGGTATAACATCCCAGAAGACTTGCATCTTCAGCAAGACTGCTGTGAGAACTTTAAATTTCATGTGATAGGACTCAACGACAACAAATCAATCCTGAAAGGGCAAATAAAGTACCGCAACAGCCTGGAATATGCAGAAGGCTAGCAACAGGATAATACCAGCAGAACAGCAAACCCATATCCTAACGTTACTTGCACGAACTTCACACTCTGTCCTTATGTTAGACGTTTCCAGTAATTACACAGAAAACACTCTGTAAGTTTCTTATTCTACAAGCACTTCACATATGTGAAGTAGTCAGAAATTCATTTTTGCAGAACACAGAATCCAGAAATTCAGAACAAATGGAGTTTTACTACGTGCACATTCAAGTCCAGTTGAATAGTCATAATACTTGCTCATTCTGACTACTGTTTGTTCAGGATATATATTTTTATAATCATGTTTTCATACATCTTGAAATATGCACATTTCACTCACTTACTTTAACCTGTTGAAGATCTTCTCTAGTGATTTAACAAATGTGATATAAATTACAAGAACAAATGCTAAACCATATTTTACATTAGAAGCTTCTAATCACAGGCATGCAGCAGACAGAAAGTTACATTTGAAAACAGGCTTCAATGTGTTAAGTGATCCTTCAATCCAAGACAGCTCGGGATATGACATCCAGAACTATAACAATCTACATTTTAACACGTGAAAACTTTGTCCCACATGTCACAGGAAGGTTAAAATTTGACTGCAATATCTCGTAATTTCATATTGACTGTAGCACTGCTTCATAAACACTGCTCATATCACAGGAAGATTTATGCTTATGGTCTGAATATTTAGTTTATGATACACACAATTTTGGAATGACTGATTATTTGGACATTCATACATTCTCTTCCTCCATCTGACATAAAGATTATGAGAAATTAAAAGTATTTCATTGTTCTAAACTTCATTTTTAATGCATATTTTTAATTGTGCTTACTTATCTTCCTACATGCCATAACTGAAATGGTGTCAGTACGTATCTCACTGTGTTTTCTCAATCAGCACTGTAAATAATTTGTATTACCTTCAGACAATCTGCAAAACTGAAACAAAGACTGACTTTAATGTTGACGATTTGACTGAGAGGAGAGAGGTTCCCTAGATCACACATCCTCTGGTGACACACACATCCATTTACCTGACACCTGCTCTGGTTCCCAATGAGGCTGCGGTGTTCACACTAGTCATAAGGGTGCCTGCAGTCCCCAGTGTAGGGTAGTTACTGCGATACCGAGCAAGTGATGCCTCTGTCCCTTCAAGAGAGTGCTCAAAATGAAACTGACGGTACGTTGGCACACCACCTGTCACATTTGGGATCTGAAACAAGTAATCAGTTACGATGTTTCGGTGCTTATAACTGGTAAATGGTTATAAGGTACAGAAAGGCTGTTGGTAATTCCAATAAACACGTACCATTTATGAAGCTTATGAAGTTATTCATTTTTTACCATAACTGCTGTTATTTGGGGATCAGGTATGTGTAAAATTGCTACTGTGACCAAGCAGGTTGAGAAATACATTTGCAGTAAGCTTGAAAAACTCGAAATGGAGGTGTGTGGCCAGCTCCAAGCTCTGGTCACTTAATCCTCCAGAAAAGAACCTCTGATACTCACTGATACAAAGTTAAAGAGACCCAAGAGTCAGAAAAGACACAAGCAGTAACACTTTGACTTGTACTACGGAGATGCCCAGTTCAAATCCTAAGCTGGTCACTGACTGTCCTCACTGAAATCCTTCATCATTTTCCTCAGGCTATCCAGTCAAATGCCAGGATTGGACCTTCAAGTAAGCCATGAGGATTTTCTCCCATATCCTTTCCAATTCATATTAACTGTTATCCAATAATTCAATAATATATTGTCTGAGTTACTGACATTGTCATTAAATAAACTACAAATATGATACAGATTATAAATGTCATACATGCAGCTTTCTCATCTTGACTGATTCCTTCTTGTGCTTGATAATGACAGCGCCTGTGACAAGAGATATAATTCCAAGGATGCTGACAAGAACAGAGCCAACAACAGCATACACCACCACATTGGACCTCTCTGCAAAATGAACATACATCAAATTCTTAAAAACTGATTATAGCATTAAAGTATGACGGTTGATACCTTCACGGTAATAAAGATTTAGACTGTGGTCTCATGGTTTGTAACATCATACAGCCTGACGGACTGGAGGAACCCGCTGCCTCCATCTTCAGGTAGAAATTATGCACATCCTGAGGATGACGGCAACATGTTCCTCCAAAATGTTGGCAATCATACATAAGACCACATGGTGTCAGAACACAGTAAAACCACAACGTGACAGTAACATAAATATTTTAATATTACATAGTTTACAATTACATGTGATTCTTAGGTTAGGATTGTCAGACTAATTTTATATAAATTTTCAATGTTTAAACAAAGTGATGCAAATTATATTTCGGACAGATCTGCATGAGCACAGATTCGCATTCGAATACAAGTGGCATAACGAGTGTGCAACACACATACACATCTACAGTAGTATAAAAGGAGACATGGAAACATTACTACTGAAAATTTTGTAAAATTCTTCCTAGTTTAAAATCTTCAAATAAAAGGTGATCACGATGAAATGAACTATACTTATAGATCAACATTTTTAAGGATAATAAAACTGTAAAAATGTGGTACAGTAACAGACATGACGCATGCTGCATCATCATACTTTGCACAGTCTTCTGCGCATAATGTGGTAAAATGTACCAATATTTCGCAGAAACTTCCTACCACCTTCTTCAGAATCCAGGCAGAAAGTTACCCCAAAACATGGGAATTCATAAAATTCCACATATTACAATAACAAGGGGCTTGTAAAACAAACATAGAAACGTTCCATCCCCTACAGTCTGGTAGTTGACAACAAGCCCCACCACTTAAGATTTCAATCCCCACTTTCTTCAGTAACATCAAACAACTCTCTCTAACGTAATGATGTAAGCAAACTAAGAAGGAGAGGAAAGTCTGAACTGAATTACAATTTTAATTATGATAAAGTCTGATTAATTCTAACAACAACATGTAATTATGTCAACAGTAATTCAAGAAAGTCAATCACACTTTCTTTACCAGGTCTGTATGGTTCTATAATGGTCACCGCCTGTGGAGGAACATTCAGTTTCCGATTATCCAGGTCATGTAAATTCAGATCACCATTCTGTAGAGCCCGAGCAATGACTGGAATCACTTCTTTTGCAGTCATCACGTCTGTATCCACCAGCCTCACCGTAACAATGATGCTACCTACAACAATTCATACAGTCTTCAAACTGATCACTGGATGTCTATCGTAAAGTGTAGCTACATGATAACAAAATAATCTCTGTGTGTTTATGGACAGAACCTATTTTAAAAAAATATGTTTGGTACAACATGAACATTCACATTTTATAATATGAAAATTAAGTTTAATTCCTCTTCCTTGCAAATACATACTGTAAATCTTATCATACTATTTTAAAAACCATACTCTTGAAAAATCAGAAAAATAACCAACTAAAATAATATTTTTCCTCCAAAATTTCCTTTTATTCCTTTACTTCCTCCATAGAATTAAGTCTAGCATGACACTGCATGAACAATTTCCTTTCGGAAGAAATTGAAGCCAGTGTACAGTTCTGCCACCATGCTGTTTGATGAATGAGGGGAAAGGAGGACGAGGAGAAGGAGGTGGAAAGGAGGAGGGGAAGAAGACGCAGAGGAGGAAGGGAGTGTAACAGTAGTGGCCCATAGATTATTTTACCTGGAGATATATCAATATCTTCAATCATTCTTCTGGGTATCTGTATATCTACTTGTGCCAAGATTTCACACTGCAGCTTTTGTTTGAATTGTTCCTTCTGCTCTCCAACTGTTGAATTGAAGTCTTCCTCAATCCTACAAATAAATCTCTTCTCAGTGCAATATCTGTGTGAGACTGACACATGACTGAATTAATTTAATTTCTTCACAAGTCTTGAGGTTTTCATAGCAGTGTGGATCACAATTTAATTCTTCTGGGATATGACATTGCATCACTAGGCAATAGTTTTCCACTGCTTCAAAGGAACATAGTGCCTTCATAACATTATGGAGCAATTACCCAATAACACAGCATCACATCCCAGAAGAATGGAATCTTCAATTTACTTGATTACATCCTGTACAGCAATAGGATCACAGCTTAAGAGCATTTTCGAATTTCCATGCTGCTAAGACTACATTTGCAATAAAAGCCACACTAGCACTGGTTTATTTCAGCATGTTAAAAGTTTCCAAAATAATGTTCTTGGTTTTGGTAATCCTATGTGTAAAAATGTATATGCAAGTAATTAAATAATATCCTTAATTCAGTACAAAACATGGAAGAAAATCATTTCAAAAACTGTTCTAAACACCAAATGCATAACAGCATAACCTGCTTCTAACAGCCACAATATGTTTCATCCGAATCAAAATATGACAGGGATTGTGTTGTGTTCAGAAGAGTGCCCTTAACGTGAGCTCACGATGCACAATTACAGCCCTGTTCTGTGTTACAACACACATAAAGACAAACAGATATCAGTTTAAACACATTACAGATTGATTTGTGATTTTGTTATATGACTTCCCAGTCCTAAATATCCTAGTGAGTAAGAATAGTGAAGAACTGCAGCTGAATAGAGTTCAAGTATAAATTAGTGTCACACATTTTATGAAAATTCTAGTGCTTTATGTACAATTTACTCATATACTGGAATAGGCCTTCTTTCCTGGCAAAATACAACACTACTCTATTCCATACCAGCACATTTGTCATAAAAACAAAAACAAAATTAAAAATCACAAAAATTAAAGAATAACTAAGATTGGAATAGGAGTAACATGTCATTTTTACTCCAACTTATATTCTGGAAATACCAGAAACATTTTTCCTGCAATATACAAACTATCGCAGCTGTCACTATGAACATTTGAGTTATTTATCTAGGGAAAAAGGATTGAGTTTTAATATTAAAATATATTTTCTTTACATGATGCTAAATTAAGACTTTGCTGTATAAAATATGAAACCTGTGAGAATGGGAGAAGCAACCTGGCCTCATGAATTTTGTATACTGTAGGAATTAAATTGTTTCTGCACAGATAACAATGCCTGGTTCTTTATACTGTTACAGTTATGTTAAACATCAAAAGCAATACACGTTTTAAACATTTCTCATCTCATTTTGGTTAAAAAACAATATTTCAGAAGCAAAGCCAGCTTCCAAACATTATATTTTTAACAAAATATAAACAATGAAAAACATCCAAAATATTTGTCATTTCAATTACAAATGTTTATACTGATCTTATATTGGGCATTATCCATTGTCTGATGTATATTTACATGGAATTGTTTTAAATATTACTCTACTTTTCTCTTCAGTTAGTTATTGTAACACTGTCAGTCATTTTATTGATTCTGCTTCTGAAATTAATAGCAATAGTTGAGATCAGATCTGAAAGCCTTCAAAAGCTAACTTTGTGTGCTAAAACCTAATAATGCTAGATTCCAGATTTGACTATAATAACTACGACTACATACCTGAAAGAGATGCTGTAAATGTCATTGGATGTTGGCACGCCTTCTTGCCTGTCTGAAGGAGGTGGATCCTTACAGTAAACGGTCTGAGTCCTGTCATACACAGCAGTGACCGCAGAAGGGAAGTGTTGCATGCTGTTTGCGGTTAGGTCAGTAGCAACGGTTGACAATGTTTTCGTCGCTGCTGGTATTGCTGCTGTTGTCTCAGCCGCAGTCACCACATGTGGTGTTGTAATTGTAGAAGCATTGATAACAAGAACCCTGGATACGGAAGAAGAGCCATGGCTATTAAAGATACTTCCACATTTCTTGTTATTTAATTACTTGGGATTACTTAAGAACTGAAGTTATATTCTCTGATACATTATTAACATCTGGTGAGTTCTCCAATTGGATACATTATCTTATGACAAAACATGCATTATTCGGTATAATTTCGTATGCTCTCCGACAGTATGTCTCCTCTCCACCCCTACTCTCTTCAGTCTGGCCCACCCCAGGCAACTTGACACTTTGCCTACATATATTTCATACTTATTCCTATCCAATATTTGCACTAGCAGCATATTGTTGAAACATTCCCAAAAGTTTATTATATAATGTCCTAAAACATCCTACCAATTGCTTCTCCATTGCATGTGAACATACACATTCAATGCATGATTTCTGGCTTCCACCACGGTGTAAATGAGATCTTCGCTCTTCTGGGATGTTACACAGTGTAGATTGGTAGTCAGTTACCAACTTTTCAGAACAACCTATTGGTCCCATCTTCAAGGGTCAAGCAGTCCAATGACCCTTGAAGATGGAACAGATAAGTTGTCATGAAAATTCGGTGACTAACTACCAATCTACACTGCGTAACATCGCAGACACATTCTAGTGTGCCCCAATGTTATGTGCAGACTTTACATGCTGCTGTCACACCAAGCCCAAATTTTAACAATTTTCTTCCAACGTGTCAGGGCTTGGCAAATCGGCTCAAGCACTAAAGGTTCTGTCTTGTGTTCAGGAGCAAGTGATATTAATATTATTCCTAATATTTTAAAACATTCACTTCTACAAAAAAAATGAAGGACCTTCATGACTGAAGATAGTGACTAATAAAAAAAAAAGACTGAAATAATTTAAACACCTTCAATTACATATTCATGCTATCATAACATAGACACAAGTTTGTGTAAAAGTTAAGGGCACTTCCCAGTGGGTTCTACCTACAACCTGGCCAACTGCACAACACGACCACAACTATCAGCTCACCACGCCATCTGCCCAACCTGTACTTCCACTCCATAACACGCCCATTTGTTGGCACAGCTTAATGTTCCCAGACTATCCTCATGATAAACGCAGCAAGCTCCCTTACCAACTTACACAGCATCATGTACCAGATCACTTGACTCTACCTCAACACTACTGTAAGAACCTCAGATCTCAAGTTGAATAATTTTATTCATTAGGATATGGTGAGGAACAAGAATGTCAGCATGTCAGCATAAAAATTATATAGAGTAGCAGTTACAATATGTGTGAGCAACAGCAAATTACAGAATTTCTGCAAAAATCCTAAAATGAAACCATGAGATTAAAACAAATGTTTGGTGGGAGGAGAGGGGAGGAGAATAGCTGGAAAAATTTGCATATCTACTCCAGGATGCAAAACAAAATGATGACATCAAATTAAAGAGACTCAGTAAACAATACCAAACTCTGTGTAATAAAATTTGTAAATAAATTACATTGTGATTCACAAATTTCCTCCTTAGAGCAGATTCATTTTCAAAAATTTAACAGTTACTCAACTATTCAACAAATTCTCCATTTATGGAACTGAGGCGTCATTACTGTTCTCACAACAGCATGACAGTGGAGCGTATCCACACTCAAACAGATCCAGTCTACGCCCACCCACCCCACTTCCATAAAATTCATGTCAATACAATCCATTTAAGCTTTTCCGTTTACATCAAATTTTCTCAAGTTGTCTCTTCACTTAGGATTTCTGACTAAAATCTCGTACACATCTTTTGACTCTACCATGCGTGGTACATGCCCCAATCCACCTCATCCCTCTTGATGCAATCACCCTAAAAATACCTGAATTCCAAAAACGCTAATAAAATTGCTTTTTAAATTAAGAACTTCTATATAGAACAACACGTCACTTACGTATAATATCCCAGAACGCTGCAATTGCACATCAAGTACATTTGTGTCCTGACATATTCCCCTGTGACACAGCTGTCTCTACTCCACATCCTCTCCTTCCATGTTGCACACTGTTAAACACAAAAGGACACTTTCAATATGTCTATTGTAACATAAATTACAATCAAATATTTACATACACCAACTGGATGCAACTCTATTTAAAAAAAACTGTATAGTTTTTTAAAACATATTTAAAAACTTTATAAAACCCGACATGTTTCGGCTCCTATAGAGCCATCTTCAGGGGTTTATTGTCGTTAAAACTGCATATATTAAAACGTCTTTTTCATTGGTTCACTTTTAGGAAAGGTTTTTTTACAAACCTTATTAAACCAAATTGACACGTTAGTCCTTTGCAGTTTTTCTTTGATGTTCCTGTAATTGCGTATCAATTTTGCCTGTTTGGCATCGACGTACTTTATTCTGTAATCACCGTAATCACCGTGTATGTAATTAGTGACTGTGAAAAGATGCACGGTGATTACAGAATAAATTACAAATCTATTCAATTATCTATGTAAGGTTTTTATTTCCAACTACTTCACAATAAATTTATTTTTATACTCCTACATGTTTCAGCTGACCATTTCAGCCATCATCAGGCAGTCAACATACATAGATATTTGCAGCGTACATCGTGTATCTGAATGGTAATTTATCACGATGTACGCTGCAAATGTCTATGTACACTGACTCCCTGATGATGGCTGAAATGGTCAGCTGAAACACGTAGGAGTGTAAAAATAAATTTCTTGTGAAGCAGTTGGAAATAAAAACCTTACATATAAGAAACAACTGCACAGAACACGTACAATATTAAGTTATTAAATTATCATCAACACAAAATGAATGAAAACTGATGCATCTGTGTCTGTAGTTCAAAAACTGTATGATGCAGATTGCAAAGCAAAATCAAAAGTTGCGAACTGGTACATTCAGGGGGTGGGTATGCTGGATGGATTGACCCCACACTAGTTCTCTTTAGTGGCAAAGCTTGTTTCATCCCAGTGGACACATGAATTATCACAATAACAGATACTGATCTGCATGAAACCCCACATCGTAATGTTAATGTTCATGTGTGTATGTTACAAGTGCAAGTACGATTATTTGGCCGTTTGTCTTCCAGAGACCACAAACTCACACCAAGAAGCAACGCACATTCTGACATCATTTTCTGAACATCTGTCTAATTATAAAAGAACAGGTGCCTTTTTTTTCAGCAAAATAATGCAATAACTCACAACGCAAACCATTCCCAGCGCCTTCGTCCCCACTCGTCCAGAGGAGTCCTACCGAGTGTGGTGTGTCTAAAGTGTGTGATTGCGAAACCTCGAAAAACGAGGAGGCCTAGGCCCCCTAGGGGCTGTCAAGCCATAGGGAAAAAAAATGATTGCAGCTGGGAGAATGATGAATCAACACTAAGATAATGCTCAAACAAATGTTACACAATGAGACTGTAAGGATATGAACAAAAGCAATGTCACACAACACAGGACACAGCCAGTCTCAAACACAAGATTTTAGACAAGGGAGTAGAGCATCTTATCCCTAAACCAAAAGGTCTACAAAGGCTTGTATCATTTATGCCAGTTAGTATTGATAACAAACTCTTAGTACATGGGCTATAATCCTTCATTTCAGTCCATGTACTACATTTGCTCACCTGTAACACCTGACCAGCTTCGAGCGATATTGTGTCTACTGGGATATTGACAGTAACAGAATAATCCAGCTCACTAAGAGCCAGTTCGTCTTCAGCAGTGACTAGTCGTACCTCAAACACCACACTATTCCTACAACATTAAGTTCATTTAAACTTCACATTTTCATGGCATTTAAATTAAATTGAGACATACTTCATTTTTGGAGACTACATTTTTTTTTTTAAACTTTTTACTCAATCAATCAATCAACCACTTTACTCATCCTTTGTGCCAAATCATTGGCATACGACACATCAATTAAGTTCACAGTTTCAAGAGTTTAAGTTAAAACCAACTAATGCATAAAATTATTAACACAGTAAGACCGGCTACACACGTAACTGCATACTTGAACGGTATGCATGTACACATTTATTGTACAAGTATACATGAGCGTGTGTATGATAATATTGCAAAGGTATTTTGACTGTACAAGCGACATGAAAATGTTTGAATTTCTATACTGTATACTTGCACATGTCCTGCATGTGCAGGTGTAACTGAACGTGTGTAGTAGAAGCAGAGACTTGTGCAAGTCTGAATTGCATATATATCATATATTGCACGGCATGTTTCAGGAACTATGTAACTTAATGCTTGTGGTGAAATTATAGTTGATAATTTCAAATCTTTGTAGGTTCATCCCATTGCAAGAAATCGCAAGGTTGCTGTTAATCTTTCATGTGGGGTTATAGCCTCTCTCATGATCGTGTCCTGCTTTCTAATTAAAGGAGTGACGAGTGATAAAAGTTTCAAGTACATTTCTTCATCCATTCGCAAGTAATTATGCCAATCACGGGGGTATATTGTCAATTCTTTTCGAAAATTAGTGTGTGAGTAACTTTTCCTTTTCATTAGCCAGTCTTTACACCACAAGCTACGTTTTTTCATTGTTTTTTTTCTTTGAACTAAAACGAAAGCAGCTAAAGCGAGCGCGTCATCGTCGTCCGTCGACGACATGGTTCAAGCGTAAACTGGCACTGTTCAAGTATACTTGTGCCGTGTGGAGGCTATACGGCCATCAGGTATACTTGTACAATAAATGTGTACAAGCATACCATTCAAGTATGCAGTTACGTGTGTAGCCGGCCTAAGATGTATCTATACATTTTAATATTGTGAGCTGCGCGAGTGCTTCTATTGTAAAGCCAACTGTTGTGTATTTGGATGCCGTAGATGCTTGTGACTCTTTTATGAATGCCCCCCAAGGATGGCAGTTTGATTGCCGAAATGTATGTAGGGGTATAAATACATCTTCCTCTGTCAATAATCTTGTGCATTAGTAGCTTTTATAAACTCATGATAAAATGCATGGTACATACAACATAAAATTTCACAGTTTCAAGTTTACATATGTAACAGCATATTTGTTTAAAAGTGCCTACATTTCCATACGTGGTAACATATTTTTTTAAAATTGTCTGTAACACATATATTACTTTAGTATATTACGTTCCTAAAAAAAACAGGCATACAGCATCACCATGCTATCATATCAAATTGCAATCTCCATAACAGCAGCAGACACCTAATGTATGCAATGAGCAAACACACCTCTTTTGTGCTGTGACAGGTGACTTGTCACTCCCAGTGGCCACATCCGTAAGATAGTCAGTCCGGAACGCCACGCCGCCAAGACACGTCTTACCAGAAGAACCATATTTCTCAGCAATAGTATGGCCAAGGTAAATCTGAAGAAATAACACAAACACTTATTATCCAGCCTCCTGATCAGTTTATTCTAATGTTTCAACTACTGTATTTCCTAGCACAAACCTAGTTACACCGACATGCAGTCAGACTAGTACAACGTTAAACTTTGTACACACTTATACTCAACATCAACCAGACGCAAGTGATCAGCTTCATTTTCTGTTCACTTTGTTCCTGTGAACGATAGGCTTCGTGGGCCCCACAGTCTTCCTCGATACCATGGCACAGAGACATACTGTAATCCTCCCACCTCAGCCATTCAATCTGACTGAATGATGTGGGAGAAGAAAGAGTGAAAAGGTGCACTGTGGTAAAGTAGATACTGACACCTTCAAAACACAACCTTTCTATGGTAATAATGCCCATGCAGTGCTGATACAAATCGATTAGTTCATTTTGTTCGTCTTTTCCAGCTTAGGTATAACTCATGACAGAAAATAATAATAAAATGAAAGTAAACTGTATGTTTATGTTGACAAATCTAATTAAGTTTCCTTCGTTTAGTTAAATACACAACATAACATAATTTTTTAATATAAGTTTTGTACAAGGAACTATCAGAAATGCCTCTATCTATACCTATTCCAAAATTTTGTATAATGAAGCTGGTTTTAAGGCAACAATTATTTTTTTATTTTTATTTAAGTATAGATTATATTAGATCAGTACAAACAACAAGTTAGTTCTCTCCATAAGTTGCACTGTAGACCCTGAACTCCATTGAAATATGTTTAGTATTCACAATGAAATATGTAGACAGATAAACATAATCTATCCAATATGTTTTCATTTTATGTGTTTATGCAAAGAATTTTTAAGAGACCCATTATGTTTTCTTTAATTCATTATCACTTTCTTCCTATGTTTATGTCTGATTTACTCCCACATACGTCACATCGTTATTAAGATTTTCTACTACATGAGTTTATTAACAATACGAAACAATAAAACAGTTTCACAGTTCTGAGGACTATAGTTACTACAGAGGGCCAGGTTCAATCCCAGGCCAGTCCATGTGGGATTTGTGGTGGACAAAGTGGCATAGGAACTGGTTTTTCTTCGAGTACTTCTGTTTTCCCCTTTCAGTATTATTCCACCATTCCACAAATATTCATTCACATAGCACTGACACCATATACCCTTAGCAACTGACAATGCTATTAAAAAACACACTTAAAAAATGTCTAGTTATCAGAATTAATGTTAAATGTCAATAACATCTGTAGTTTTTGGAAACATGCTCGTTGTCAGAATGAACGCTGGCTCGCCTTTAAGCCACTTTATTTCTTGGATTTCGGTTTTCTTGATCTTAAGCACAGACTAATGTACAGCTGCAGTGTGTCTAATAATGTCACAATATACAAATTACGCATATTTTATAATTTTTATACAAATTTGTGTCATCCTAAAATTAACAAGGATTTAGTTAAGATTTCTTATTTCTTTCAGTTACATGACAAATATGCAGAACATGTATTTTGCTTTCTTCAGTACATACCATATACAGTCCAGTTCCCGTAAACTGAAACTTGCGGGGCGAGGAAGTGGGGAAAGACGAAGGAAATGGGAAGCGCAGGGTATGAGGCCAGTACCTGTATTATGGCATGTGATGTCAGTGAAAAATACCAGTCCCAAATACATCGGCCACTAGAACACTTGGAGATTTCTGTAGCGTTTAATGTAAGTGACAAATGTTTTTGCACAGACAGTAGTCACTAAGTTATATAGCCTCACTAGGCCACTGCCCACCCCATCCAGCCCACATTCCTTAAATACCTTCCAAATCTCTAGATATGAAAACTGAATTGTACAGTAGTTATAAAGTTCTTGTCAGTCAGCTCAGCTAAAGTAACAGACAGCAAATGAATTACACAGAATCAAAATAAAAACTTACCAGTGCTGTTTCATTTACAGATGGAGGAAACTTTGTTCTGTCTGGTATAGTAAAGTTGGTCTTGATGACCTGATCCTTGGAAAGTAGCTTCTGCACACTTAAGTGCACAGTTGTAGCACCTGGAAATACAAGACACTCACTTCACATCCAAACTGAAACACCATCTCCTAATGCCTTCAGGTAAGATCAATTGATCTTTCTGCCAAAATTACGGAATCCAAACCGAAAGTAAACATCTAGTTGCGTAGCATCATGCCTTTTGTTTACAACATTTGGCCGGTTGATTTACATAACCTCAAATGCAATCTAAACAAAAAAAAACAATGTTAAAATATGTAAGAAAGGGAAAAAATGACCCACTGCAGGGACTAACAGACACATAAACGGAAGATGAATACTGAATATTGATAATTTATATACTGGACTAACTTCCATGATTAGAATAAGTGTACTGTCCACTGGAGGAAGTGCTAATAAAGGTTTTGGAGTATTTTCCATTTCTCTAACACTATGGGCTTTTATTTTGGTAATCCCCTTCCCTTTCCCACTCTCTTTTCTTTTACACGAGTAGGAAGCAATGGTGGAAATATGATTAGGAGAGAAATCCGAAAGAAACTCAGAGAAAAATCTGCTCTATTGCCACCAGAATCTCAGATGAAGCCACATGGATTGAACCCAAATTTCCAATGTGCGAAGTCTGAGCTACAGCATTGTCTCACACAGGTTGTATATTTATATGTTTTTGATTTCACACATAAAAATCATTCTTCTATTATTTCACATACAAGAATACAATACTCTCGACCATACATGAAATTCAACATCGCAGTTCTCCAGACAAACAGCCCTACAAATAACATTCAGGACAAGTCCAAGAAACAGATACTCCAGTTGGAATAATTAGTCAAAACATTATTTAGTCCAACACAGGAAACGATTAATAGCCACGTGAAACTTCCTGATAAGAGCTAGCCTCAAAAAGTGTAAAGTGTACATGTCATGAACTGCATGAGAAGTTCCCACTCACCAACAGATATCTTATGATCTTTTGCCACACAAAGATGGATCATGTAGGTGTGCAGATCGTGCAGCAAATTGTGCTTCTCTGCCAGAACAACAGAGCTGTTCCCAGTGTTGATCAGAAACTCTGATGCTTGAAGCAAGGACTTCACCTACAGTGAACCCAATTCTACATCAGCATTTTGTATCTTGCATTCCACTAGTCATTTGTCACAAAGATTATACTGCCAACATTGTAACAAATAAATTTTTATGAAATTTCCTTACATATCAATGTACATATGTATTATATTGATCATTAAAGACACTCTTTATTTCCCACTGTCAAGTCCCTCCAGTTCACAAACAATGCTCCACATTTTTTGCAGCATTAATCAGTTCTGTTCTTTACCACACTGGGCAAGCCTAATGCTAAAAATATAAGCATTGTGATGCAATTGTACCACATGGTGTGTTTCCTCACAACATCCAGAACATATCTACTTTCCTCATACCCATAAAGCTACAAACTCACTTACACACTTTCTCAGTCCATATCTAAAAACATATCTGTATGTGTCTTCTTCTTTTCCTCCACTATCACTTTTTTCTACAGGTTGGATTTGTTGTATTGACTCTTGCAATGATGGCATACACAATGGCAATGTTCTTTATAAATTAGAAAAAACAGAATGTTTATTTAAATGACTCTTGCAATGATGGCATACACAACGGCAATGTTCTTTATAAATTAGAAAAAACAGAATGTTTATTTAAATGACTCTTGCAATGATGGCATACACAACGGCAATGTTCTTTATAAATTAGAAAAAACAGAATGTTTATTTAAATTTTTACAATATTTCATACAAAATGTCCCTTAAAATCAGCTGCATTTATCAAAGAAATTTCATGAGGGCTGGACAATCCGACTTGTTGAAAAAAAACTTACATTACTGGGTGACAGTGTTGTAGTTTGCTGGGTTTCCTCACTGCTCCGCCGCTGACGTGACTGTTTTTTAGAAAGGGAGCGTCTCTCTGGGGATGAGCTGTATGTTAGTCTCAGTTCTGCAATAATTAATTTTTAAAGAGTGTACCCAAGTACAATGCAGTGTGGCTTTCATTTTTGCATGCAATGCTTTCGACTTTTCTGGTTATGACATAAATAAAAAAAAATTCACCACCCACAACAGCCTACTTGCTATAATCGTGATTGGAAATCCGGTTATGTATAAAGTGACTGTGGTCAATTATATAAAGAACGAATGTGACAGTTTATTGATAACCAATGTAAATGACTCAACTATACATCCAGTAATCATTTAATTCAAATTATAAGCCATAGAGAACACAGCCAAAATTTCAAAATGTCAGTGACTCTACCGTTATTTACTTACCACCACTACCTTTAGCTACGCTGAGAATTTTATCCTTAAAAGCTGACAGATCCTGTAGTGTTGAGCCTGACATTGGCAGTTCACTGAGCACACTGATTGACATATCCAGGAAATCTAAACTGGACTGCAGGGATCCTGACTTCATAACCAAACTAGAAAGTAAATATCAACATAAAACCTCTAAGACAACATAATAATAAATAAACTTCTGCGTCAAACAGGTGTCACTAATGGCAAAGTGTGTAACCTTTATTTGGAACACACCCAATTCAAATCTTGGTTTCAGAAAAACTGTCATGACACAGCCCTTCTTCAGCCCTTCCAGGCAGGTGTGGAGATACCACTTTGAACTAACAATAAGCCACTTTCTTGCCAGAAGTAGTAATATTCCCATCTCACACAATGCTACATGCCATGTTTGCCTGAATATGAGAGCAGAACATTTTCCAAATTCATGACCTGAAAAATTTGGGGTTGCCTTATAATTATGCACAAAATTAAACTTTTTCCGTACAGGTATCTTCCTGAAAATTTTATATTATGAAGAGGAACTGTCTTATATTCAGGGTTGTCTTGTATTCTGATAAATGCCATGAACTCACACTTCTATAGTGTGATTAACCAAACAGTCATTCAATCCATATTCTTAGCCTACAATACTTAATCATATTTCTTACACGACAAATTAGCCATCAAACAGTTCATGCAGTCGCTTCTCTACCCTAAAGACAGACTGAACTTGCTACATCCGTAATCAGTGTAGAATTGATGATGGATGCAGCAAGTTTCTCCACAGCACTGGTAACAACCTGTTACACTACAGAGTACCATAAGACAGAACCTCAAAACATCATTTTATATGATCCATGATCCGTGCATGAATCGAATGATATATAATAACGGCACCAACAAATGCACACATCTATACTAAAATGTATAAACTAATTTTATTATATATGTGTGCATTTGTTGATGCCATTATTGTATATATATATCGAAAATTCAATTTCCACTACCATGAAAACCCTAATGTTATACTATGTCACTTTCATCTCTCTTAATTAAAGTTACATATCGTTCAAAAGAATTCAAACCATATACATCACCACTCCAAAATTATTCCCACCTCACAGATTTCACACAAAATTCCACACAAATTATTCAATATTGTAAAAGGTATGAGTTTCTCATTGTCATGGGTATTAATCTTACAGTCTTCTGGGATGTGATGCTATGTAGTTTGATAGACTTAAGTACCAATGTTCCTCCAAAACCTTGATACGTACTACCATGCATGACATCACATTCCAGAGTACATAGTATTCCAATCTTAGCAGTAAATTAATGTCCACAATAATACATATGCAGTGGAATCGGAAGACATACGGACAAATGCAGTTCACTAGCACGCTTCCAAACAATGATCTCTTTCCTCCAGAACATTAAATTTCACAGACCTTCTTGAGTATTATATAATAATACATTCACAAGTTACTCCTTACCCGTCCTGCTTTATCTTGAGAGCCCTCTGGATCTCGCTCTCAATTATTTCAACCCCTGCAGTGTACAGAGCCTGGTTTTGTAACTGTTTCAGAGTCTGTAGAGACGTCTGAGCTACACTCAATGCTTCAGAATACTGTTCAGTTGCAACGTAATCTGCAAACTGAGCACCAACCTGCCTGTTGCAAGAACATATCAGTGTATTAATACACCAAATACTGTACGCACATTTGTCATTTATGTAGCAACATCATAACAATTACAAAGTTTATTTATCCTGAGACACATTGATAAGTCAATTATGTAGAAAAGGATGACAGAGACTGTGGTAGAACCCCAAAAAATCTGTTCCCAACATTACCTTGCCCAGTAAAACTGCAAATGGATAGGATGGGTCTTAAAACTAGTATTCCATATTCAGTGATATTTTGGTACTATATAGTTAGCACAAACACAAGATAAAGAGAACAAGACGGGAAAGAAATACTGTATTCTAATTTGGTTTACATATAATTTCATACATAAAGTTGTTGGACTGAATTACATGTATATTTCATGATATGTGCAAACATTTTTAGACAATAACTTTTTAACACAGAACCTGAAAACAAATTCTTTCAAAATTCATTCAACAGTTTTGAAAATGAGAAAGTACAACCGATGGATGAGCAGACATAACTTTGCCATAACACTTTCATTTTACATACAGTATTTTGAGTACAGAATACACAAATAATATTACATGTTCCAAGACCCCAGTTTCTCAGCAATTAGCTCAGTAAAATGTTCAATGTACTGCTCATGATTTATAATTCAAAATTACACTTTAATTATGCTAGAATTTAAAAGGTCCTCCCTCCCAACAAGGCACTGCTGGATTATTATAGCAAACATCTTCAATCTGTGTTGTAATTCAGTACAAATAAATGCAATTGCTCATCTGTTAAAGCAGTTCCACGTTTGTATTCCACTCATAGTATTACAAGTCAGCTACAAAGAGAGAGTTTTATAAAAATACTTACTGAACAGCATAGTCTCTTAAACCTAAATAACTCCAAGGAACACAGACTGTCTTAAAAATCAATCAGCACTCAGCGAATAAAGATATACTCCATATTTTATGGTACTTGAAGGTTCTTTACTGTGCTAACAAGCATGTGCCACCAGACAAGCCCCTAACATGTATATCCTATTCACACCCAAGTTTTAAGTCTTGGATACTCACTATGGTATGTTTTGTGCATACATGTAGAAAGTGTAACACAAAGAAATGAAAAGTAAGTAAAACTAATCTATTTTACAGATGTAATCAGCAGATTTCATATACGATGAAAGTTAAGATGGGATTGTATTCTGTCAGAACAAGTTTGGTTCATACGTACTGAACTTCTATAAGTGTGAGGTCACTCGGCAAGCTTGTGGTAACTGGTACGCCAGTGACAGTGGTACAAAGCTCATGAGCATCACATACAGTCAGCACAGGAAAGATATCAGTCTCAGGACCTGTAACTGAAGCATGTGCAACAACAGATGAAAGTTCTGAATAGCACTCTCATAAATAAGTCATTTTAGTAAAACATATCTGTGATACAATTTCATGTTTCCATATAAGTTTGGAGTTGTGAAAAATGTTTGGCACTTCATGTCAAAAATGTTTCGTGTAAGTGACAATGTTTGTTATGGCAGTGTTCAGGGCTGTTTTTAATATTCTGTTTCAGGGTTCTTTCATTTCAGTTGTTAAAAAGCATGATGAACACACGTTTCAACAAACCTGTGTCAGGTTTTAAAAACTCTGATTCTTTTACCAAAATGCAGTCTTGAAGTCTCTTTATGCTATATATATAGTATTTCTTGCCTCTGGTCTACATTACAGATGATGTATGTTTTTGTAATATAAATCAACTGAACTTTCTAAAATCGTAAGCAATACTAACTGCATTTTCTGCCATAACCCAACACTAATTTGTACTAACCAAATGGCACTGTACATATTGATCATACTTCTTGGAACCTAGTTCAGCTGAATTTTAATCAGACCAGTGGAATTAAGTGTATCTGACACAGTAAATCAAGATCACGTTGTATTAGTTGATCAACAACAACAACATATATATTCAGAAGACCATCATACACAACTTTACAATACAAGTTAATTATGCAACATATTTCGGCTTATTTTTCAAGCCATCATCAGGCCTTAATTTGAGAACTTTAAACTGAAACATTTTGCTTAATTCATTTGTATTGTACAGCTGTGTATGGCGGTAAACTGAATATATATGTAATTGATAACACAATGGGATGTGTCATCTTAAAACAACAACAAAAGACAAAAGACATAAGACGACAGTTAGTACAGTAACTACGCTATGGGCTGGATAACCCAGAGTTTGAGTCCCCGCAGGAACAAGAGATTTATCCCTTCTCCAGAAACATCCAGACTGGCTCTGGGGCCCAAAGAACTGGGGATTCTTGGCCTGGAGCTAAAGTGGACAAGGCGAGAAGATGATCTCATCAAGTACCTAGGTTAAGAATGAGTGGAGCTATAATTCTACTCCCCCATATGCCTTCATAGCATGCACAGGGGAAAGCTTTCCTTTTTGAGCTTGTACAACAAGAGTAACAAAGTCAACCTCGGTGGACTAGTGGTTAGCGTGCTCGCCACTGGACCCCAAGGTTCGCGGGTTCGATCCCGACCGAGGTCGATGGATTTTTAAGGGTGATAAAAATCCGGAGCACCACTTCATTCGGAGGGGAAGTAAAGCCGTCGGTCCCATGCCGTAGATTTATGGCATGTAAAAGAGCCTTACGGCATGAATAGAACTAGTAGTGCTTGTAAGCGAAATTCAAGTGGCCATTTCTCACCCAAGTCTCCTGACTGCCTGCCAGATGGCTCTGGCGGTCACACCAGGATTGAATTGAACAGCGCGGCCAGTTGGCTGGTCTCCAAACTGCCACAAATGCGCAGAAAACGTAAACTCAGAAAGAGGAGGCCCAGGCCTATATAGGGCTGTCGAGCCATGGTTATTATTATTATATTATTACAACAAGAGTAACAGCTTACCAGCTGGCAGAGTCGTGGCAGCTTGTAAATCCAGATTTGATGTACTAAATATGTGTATCTTCTCCTGGTCACTGAACCGATACCCATATTTATACAGAAGAGGATAGTCGGCAGAAGAGTCATCTGCCGCATCTGTGCTGAACACAAACCTTGTGCGCAGAGCCTCACCTTTTGCAGGAATCACCTGTGCACCATTACAAACACCAACAATGTCATACAGTCATTGAGCTAAACAAGAAATCCCATGCTGTTATTTCACCAAAAACCCCACCACAATGAGCAAAAAACCACATAACTCACATCTTCTAAATAAATTTCTCTTCAGATTCATTTTAATATTGTTCTTTAAAATACACCTAGATCTCATTAAGGACATAGATCTTGTGTCCTCCATGTACAACACATGAAAACTCATGTAAGAGAAGTTGAATTCTCACCGTCAGTGATTTCACTGTGGGAGGAGAATTTGTTGTAATAAGAAAATCTGTATAGCTTGTTGCTGGTTCAAGGGGGCAGACCACACTCAGACGCAGTTTGTACACAGCACTGTCCTTCAGTCCTGGCCAAGTTCCTGTAGGTCCAGGTATAACTAGAGGAAATTCTCTGCAGAGAAAAAACAAATGAATTTAAAAAAAAAGATGAATAACATAATAACCCAAATATAAAGTAAGAATTTTTTCTTAATACATCTAAAAATGAGGGATCAACTTATTCATTCATTCATTCATTCATTCATTCTGTAGTCTGTCTTACGACAGGTCTGTAGCCCCTTCCGAAGCGAATTCTCCACAAGGTGCGATCTAGTGCTTCCTCTTTCACCTTATAACCACACAAATTTAAGAGTGTTCTGTTAAGGTATTTTCATGAAAAATGAAGATGGTAACAGCAGGTCATCTTATATGCAGGGTCATAATACAGCAAGGCAAGCACAGTAATGAGTCAATGAAAATTATAGCATCATCTCTGTGGCCTGAAATGCAGTACGAAAACAGGGGCTTGCAGTGCAATGTCAGACATTCAGTAAAAGAATTTAATTGTTACAAACATTATGAAGTTTATGTACTTTAGCTGTTCTGGCTTTGAATTTGGGCTTTTTTTGGGGGGGAGGGGGGTCTACTACCTCTAACTAGTAATTTCATGCTGCCTTTCTTATAATTTCAGTTTTTTCAGTTAGAATATGTGTTGCAGTTACGGGCACTTCGCCTTCGTTGACTCTGTCTGCCTTGATATTGGCGAAGGAGTCCATTTGTGACATGGTGGCCTTTCCAATATTAGAATGCTGATGAAGGCAATGGTAGCCTGAGACTCCGATATAAGTGAGAAGCAAAATAGTTCTACAAATTTTCAAAAAATTCTCCCAATTTTCCTAAAATCTGTTAGACGTTCTCAAGCTATTAGAAGTGCAAGGACAGACAGGCAGACACAAAGCATAAACATCACAGAAATTTTCATAGACGCTCCACACAGGGATGCGTATGTGCCTAAATTACAAACAAAGTACCACCAACCTGCCCAGTACATCGTTAGCCTCCTCCAGAGTTACAAGCACTGTATCCCCAAGCCCAACTACTTCAGTCAAGCTGAAGTACTCATGGCCAGGTTCCTGCTGCACAGACCACCACATGTGACAACCTTCACGGACATTCGTCACTACCGCTGGAATTGTCACACCTTCTTTGGGGTTCACCAATTTCATCTGGGCTCCAGTAGGCACATTCACAATTGCTGGCATTCCTGGCACAACTACAACATGAGACTGTGCTTTCGACAGCGCCACGCCAGGTTTGGAGACTTCCACAGTAAACACGTACCTGCAAGTTCAAATACCAACCATTACATAATTAGTCTAACCAAGGCATTTTTTTTTTAATTTTTGTAATATTTGCCCATCAGTTTGTTGGTTTGTCTTTCACTGCCACAAAACCCAAATTAATGTTTCAGAAACTTACTATAATACCACCAGATGGCAGCAATAAATGGCACTGAAATGCATGCTTAATTTAATATTACTTAATTGACAGTTGCAGGAACAAAAGTTACCTCTAAAGTATCATAACAACACTACTTATTGTATAAATCTCTCCTTACACTATATAAAAAGGCTGTGTTAAGTGTTTTACCCTTTACACAGGTCCAATCTAAGAGACCAGAACAACAGGTAAACTGAATGGACTGAGGGACAACATGAATACCTCAGTCAGCATATCTGGTCTTTTGCACCCATATCAGAAACCAGGAGCTCCCAAATACAAACAGGAGTGTTAACCGGTCAACCACAACATTTAGTAACAACATTGCTACCACAGTAAACACATATGAGCTGCTGGAATTATTAGTGATGTAAACATTCATTATATTTAAGATTTTTGCTTTTATCTGAAAGTCCAACATGAACCCTTCCTTTTCAACTTTAAATCAGGGGAGAAAAAAAAATTTCTTCTTACATTCATGCAATATGAAATTTAGTTAATATGCAGTGTAATGTCTCTAAAACGTCACATATTTTTCCTCTGCTTTCAATCTTAACTCCAGTGTCATTAGCAAATTTTATACACATCTACTGGTTGAATTTACTTGTCCAATAAATTTTCATACATGACCAATTCAATTAACCACATACAGACACACATACCTCCCAACAGGCAGTGATCCTGGTGGAAGTGTCAGTACTGACTGCTGGAATGCATCTTTGAATGCACTTTCCAAAGTCATGGGTTCTCCTGCTCTTGGTAACAAGCATCTGCCACTCCCCTCCCTTCGACAGCACCATGAAAACTGAAATAAAATATATCTCAGGGTGAAGCAGTCCAAGACTTATCTTGGACTGCTTCACCCTGCTTTATCCTTTAAAACATCAGCAACTGCTCACCAGTCAACAAAGCATAACATCCCAGAACACTTGAATCTTCAGCATACGCTCAGAGAACCTGAAACCTCGCATACTACATACATTGTTACCACATCCAAAAAATCATACAAACGATTCTGTATGGTGCTACCATCTTAAGAGCAAGGTAAAAACCTGCAAAAGCTGTCACACAGCCCACAGGGACACTGAGATATAACAACCTTTGCTGTGTACTGAGCCCAGAAGTTTCAGGGCTACACCAAACACGAACAAAATAAATCACGGAGAAGTCACAGGACATTCACTGAAAGAGTAAGCAGTAGCCTGCCAACCCAGAATTAAACATATACGTAATTTTATTAACATTTTCTGTGTTCTATTGTAATCGTTTCTTAATGTTATATTGCAGAAACCAAACCATATATCACTGTTAACTGAAATGTTAGACTATAAAAACAAATGAATTCATCACATTAACAGAAGTCAAAGTGTCAAAACTTTTAAAAACGAAAATAAAGCATAAACATCTTGGAAAAAGGCCATCAGGATATGACATCAGAACACTGAAGTGACCCAACTCCATTCCTTTGACAAGTCCAACCAAAATCAGGATTAGAAACTTACGTGATAACGCAGAAAGATAAAGGTGTTTCTTCCGTTTATCTATTTTCTAACTGAAATTATTGAGCAGGAAGTAGAAATACCTAAAATCGACTGAAAAATATGTTCTCTCACAAGAGACAAAGTCACTTACAATATTCAATTTTCTTCAATTTCTTATATTTACTTGTATGCATTACCTGCAAGGACCCAGGTGACCTGTCAAGATCCTGCGACTGTGATGCATCCAACTGCAGCATCTGTCCTGTACCCATCACCATTTCATGCTTTGTGATGCGTGCCTCGATTCCTTGAAAGAGTACTGTCACAGCATGCCATGCCTGTGGCACATAAGGTCTTCAGTAAAACAGTGAACGGTCTATCAAAACATCTACCGCATAAATGATCCTTCCTCTCTGAACGCTGCTCACATATATGTACATATTCTGTTTAACTTTGCAGATTTCCTATCCTTTCACAATAGATTATGAGTAACATCACAAAGGAAGAACTCCATAACTTCATGGAGCAGAGTCCTTCCTGTAAAGCTAACAGGTCCTCAGCTAGTCAAGAAATTCCCTGCATTTTATGAAACCTGGAGGCACATTACCACATCCACAAGCACCCACCACCTTTTCCTATCCTCAGCCAGATCAAACAAAGGAAAAACACTGACTGTAAAATCATAACATTTAAAACTCTTTCCATTAAAGAAATGTAAATGCCTTCCTAATAGGGATTTTTGTATATTTATAGTATCAGATATACTCATATACATAATGATGATGAGTAAATGAACAATACTGAATCAAATCTTACGTTTGCAATAACCATTCCAGCAGAGTCATCAGACTCTGACGTACACGTACAGCTGATGTTGTACACCTTTCCGCCTCGTAACGTCCCGCTGTGAAGACGCAGCGTCTTCCCTCTTGACAGTTCCATCTGCTGTGCTAATTCACCCTTGATCTTCCACTGATACTAAACATAACAGACACAGAGTCAGTAACAATGGTAAGCATAAAATACAGCCACTGCAGTATAAATATTGTAATTAACGTGGAATTACAAGCTGTGAATTGTCTGTGAACAGAAGAATGCTATACATCAAAATTTAAGGTTTAAAATATGTAGATTATGAATAATCACAATATATTATAAAGCCTAATAAATAAAATGACATATAAATAAACTCTGATAAAGTATATAATGTGTATGTAAATCAGATCTCGTGACATGTAACACACAACAGAATATTTCTTACTGAACTCGCCTCATGTGTGATGCCTGTATGCACACTACCCATGCCTGGATTTGATGCCTGCTCCTATCCTGTTCAGCTTTCGTGACAAAAATTTTGCCTTTCATGAGTAAGCACAAAAGGCATGACATGTATGGGGGTTTAATAAAAGTGTGTAAATTATGTGGTAAAATACAGGACATCTTTTTGTTACACACTTCACAAACTGCTGTCATTTCATCCACCTTTCAAATCTGAAGCATCACAGAAAGTACCCACACAACATGACATTTGATGTTCTCACAGTGGTGTTGATGAAGATTGAAGCCTTCTGGTATATGCAGGATTTGAGACTCTCAGAGTGGTGTGGATAAATATCTTCTGGGATGTTACACTGTGTTTGACTGGTAAACAGTAACCGAATTTCTGAAGGATCATAGTGTCAAGCTGTCCAACACTGAAGACGGAGGCAATATGTTGCTCCACAATGATGGTATTTACAAGTCGACATATCATAACATCCCAGAAGACCCAAATCTGCTTCTGTGGTATGACACCATGTCAACAGGTAAACAGTTACATATAAAGTTGCTTAAAAGTTTTTGGGTTATAACCCGGTGTCAATTTTTGGTGTATAAGACCCTGAAGATGGGACAAACAAGTGTTCCCGAAACGTTGGTTATACACCAAAAATTGACGCCGGGTTACAACCCAAAAACTCTTAAGCAACATTACGACCACGGCGGAAGCATTCAATTACAGTTACATATATAAAGTTTATAGACTGTGTACTTACATTCAGAGTAGGCATCATAATCTGTGGATCACAAGAGACAAACATAGCCTCAATGTAAGAGGCAGTATTACTCAGTGTCGTTGCTGGTCCCTTTAGAACCAGTTGTGATGAACTGACTTGATCTGCAGAATCACTGCTCATTGTTTCAGGCATCACTTGGAAAGAGAAGTGCTTTGTTTCCCCTTGTACACCCAGCATGTTGATGCCACTGACACTTACTTTGTACTCAATACTTGGCATCAACTGAAACAAAATCACATGTCTTTAATCACTGATACTTATGGTACAGCCACAAGTTACAGGGTACAGAAAGTGGAAGACAAGTCTCGCTTCACGGCTGGAAACATAGGTTAACCTCACATACAAGTCATAGTACACTGTTCTTGGTCAACCAAAATTCATAATTCAATTACAGAGAGCATTAAAATCAAACAAAAGATGTCCAATGTGAAATCAGAGACAACGAATCCAAAAAAACTATAATGATTACATATTGTCTTATCTTAGCCATCCCAATGGCAATGTTGTTGAATGGTAAGACAGATAACTGGTTTACTAAATTACATACAAGTTGTATAATAACGGGTACAAACCATGGATGTGTTGATGGATATCTGATTATTTTGCAAAGATTTTGAAGCTCTCTGCAGGTAAGTCTGAAACATTCTAACGCTGCGCCAGATCATTAAGTTGTATCGCTGGTCCTTAGGTGTAGCCGAGAAGTCGACAGTCCAGCTATAGTCAAGTTTCTGCCCTCCGGATGATACAATTCTTAAATAAAACATATAACATTTGAAACAAAGTACAGCAGAACCCTGTTAAGAAGTCTTTCAAGGGACCAGAGATTAGGGACTCCTTAAGCAGGAAGACTTATTAAGAGGGAAGCTTATTAAAAGCAATAGGATTTCGGACTTTAAAAATCAGATTTCTTACAGGGGAAAACTTCTTATGCGGGGACTTCTTATACGGGTTCTACTGTACTGTAAAATATTCATGCTAACTCATATGTTAAGTGTTATAATGTGAACACAGGCACTACTCCAGATGCCTGAGAAGAAACACCTCTAAAATTTCTTACAGTTTTACCAATGGGTCAGACCCCCATGATACATGGTCATGACAGGATGTCACTGATACAGTCAATACAGACAATAATACTGAAAAGATATGTTAGGTTTAAACAAAAAGGCAACATTAGACAAAAGTACCATAACAACTTGTTTCCTGATTCTCGAGTCTACCACCCATAGCTCCTACAATGGCATTTACCTTATGACTTGAAGTGGGGATACTCTTGAACTAACTGAAGGAGTATTCACTGCTGCACGGCTGCGTCCCAGAGCACTGCCTTGTTGAGGATCAGGACAGATGATCTTTGGTGCCTCCACTTCACACTGCGGAGTACTAGTCTGATGTGGCAACAAAAACAAGCAAGATTTGAGACTCTCACAGCAGTGCTCATGAAGTTTCCAGTCTTCTGGTTATGGCATCATATAAATTGGTATATTGGTGACAATGTACCAAATAGACTCATGCAAAATACTACAATTACAACACTCTCTACTTGTAATCTTATCATAAAGGCCTGTCCAGCAACTGTTACCCATGTTTTAGAAAACTTTCAGCACAAAAATTGTAAAATATATTGACTACATAGTTGATGATCATTATGCTGCTTAAAGCAGCATAAATTAAATCTAAAATATAGAGCTTGATTTACTAAAAAATTCACATCTTCTTGGATGTCATGCTGTGTGTGCATGTAAGTAGTTCACAACACAAAGATAAAGAATCTACAATTCTTTGAAATTTCAGGAACGATTTACCCGAAAAAGATATAGCATAATATCGCAGAAGGCTTGAATCATCAGCAGCACTGTTGTGATTTATTTAGTATTAATATTAGTGCCTGACTCTCTATTATTATGCTTCACATTATGCTGATTGTACATTTTAATTTGCGCACTGTATTCTCGCTATGTGCTCAGACAATTCTCACACCTTGGTGTCTGATGCAGTCAGTGTTACTTTGCCTGACGCAGGAGCAGTAAGTGATGGATCTGACTGTTCCCGGAACACTTTGCTGTTGTCCAGTAACCGCAACTCCGAGTTCATTTGTAACTTTACATTTGATCCCAGAGTAACAACCAGGCTGTTAGCCACATAACTGCAGTTTGCATCTGAAACAAGTACACAGTATCCACTGACCATGTGCTACATGCAAGAGAAGTGTGAGTCTTTGGTGATACACACACATTGCCATCCCTCACATTTCAGTAATTAGGCTGTATCGTGCACGTTAATGTAACTAATCTTACACGTTTTTAATTTTTATGTATTCAATAAATGCATGTACATATATATGTATATATGTACTTGAAGATGGCACATCCCTGGTATGTTATTAAATACAAATGAATATTACAATCAGCAAACACATATTATATTCAGGAAGAATAAAGCTTTATTCTTCTGAATATAATGTTGTGCTGAGTGATTGTAGTATTCATTTGTACATATGTCTGTATATATACTGTTATGTATTATTTATGTATGTATGTACATATGTTTTAATGAGGCACTAGAACAGACTTTTCTCTTGCAAATTATCTTTGTATTTTCATCAGATATAAAACCTGACTTTTCCAATAAACCTGACAACTGCTTAATACACCACAACGTCAGCCTGACCCTGTAACTGGTCAGACTCAAGTACATATATTTTGTTAGTATGTACATGGTACATGCCTCCTGAAATCTGTTCTTCTGGTAAGGTCACTTTAAACCAATTCAAGCACTCAGATTTATGTAATTACAGCACTTCAAATTATCTTTAAAAAATGTTACAGCAATGTCAGGAAAGGAGGTATACTACAAAGAACACAAACAGTCATTAATTTATGGTATAAAGAGCATAATAAATACAGTTCAGGTCTTAGTTCAACACACTCAGACAGAATTACTCACCATCTCCAAGCAGTGACAGTGTGTCAGAGTCAAATATGTCAGCACACTTCTCAGATCCATCCACGTTGTGGTCAAATTCAATGCGTACTTTCCGCAAACCATCATAGAAATACGCCATCTGCATCACAGGTGCAGGAGCAACTGCTACCAGCTCTACTGGAGATGGACAGCTTTCCCTACAAATTTATTTATTTATTCATTCATTTTACATTCCACGGATCCTTGTAAGCAAAAAAAAAAAAACCTGACGAATGTGGAATTAGGCTCCATATACATATAATAAATGGTACAAAATATACGTGCCTAGAAAGCATGTGTCATATTAAAACAATAACAATATTTATTAATAGTAGTAGTAATAAAATAAAATATATAAAATAAGTTCGGTAATCAGATGTAAATTATAATACTAGTTGTCAAGGGTATAATAAAACAAGATCTTTAATTTTCATTGTAGTTAAAATATTCTTCCAATGAATAAAACGAATTTAAAAGACGGAATCTTTTTAAAGCAGATCTAAATTGTTTTGCGTCATGAACTAAGTCTTTTATGCTAGAAGGAAGACTATTAAAAACCTTGATTCCAAAGTAATATGATCCTTTTTGGAATGTTGTTAGATTAGATGATGGATAATGGAAATTATTGGTATATCTTGTGTTGATGCCATGAATCTCACAGTTAGATTTAAATTGTATATTGAATAATATACTGGATCCCCTCTGAGAAAGTTTCACCTTGCTAATTTTTAACTAGTTCTATGTTCTCTGCACAAAATTCACAACGAGAATTGCATGTTTCATCTCCCAAACAAACTGTTGGATGAAATTTTGTATTGTTAACCTACAGAACTGAATTACAAGATTGGTTCACAAACAGAAGCAGAATTTTTACTCCTAATAAACCAGATGCTAACTCCAAACAGCTCAGTCCTGCTTAAAATCATAATATTTGCTCAGACAGTCAACACATTCCTCACCTCACCTATCATGGAACCCACAGGTTCATTACCATGCTCACAAAAGCCCCACCACACACCCACATACTGAGTCACTTGGACATGTCCACACCCTCACACATTTTCTTCTCTAACAGCCACTGTTTTATAAAACAACTTTGTCATAATTTATTTTTAATTGCACTTATTTAAAAACAGACTTCTTCACTGATTTTCAAAAGACTGTTACGTTATTCTTATTCATATTCATGTATTCTGGCACGGGCAAGAGATTTTCTACTCCATAGGCCCCACACAGGCTTTGGGACCAACCCAGCCTCCTATTCAGTGTACACCAGGTTTCTTCCCTGGGGTAAAGAGGCTGGAGCACAAATTTGACCACTTTGTTTAACATCGAAGTTAAGAATGAGTACAGCTATATCTCTACTCCACCTACAGGTGTCACGGTGTGCACAAGGACAACTTCACCTTCACATATTTGTGTTTTTGCCTAGTAATGAAAGTCATAAACATACACAAATAATTAATTTAACCCACAATTTCAAGTCATACCTCTTTCCCCAAACATTTTATGTGAAAATGGGTATCACTTACATTCATCAATAAAGAATTAGGTACCAAAATGAGCACACTCATTAAAAATTACATTAAACTGGTAATCATTCATCAAGAAGGCTGTCATACACTTCTAGCAGATTTACCCATCAATGGCTGCATCCCAGGTATATGCAGCTCCCCATTCCATGTGACTTGCTCTCTGAGCTGTGTAGGGTTTGCATTTTACATGCCCTGCCGACACTTCTGCAGCTTGTACGACTTCTGCAGTCTGCTGTCCTTTCCTTTGCACATAGCACAGTACACTGCTATACTGACCAATTGCTGGTATTGTCAACTCCATCTGTGAGCCAAAGGATGCAAAATAGCTTATAACATTAGCGATTAAAGTTTCGGTCACGAAATGTTTAGAAGCATGAGATTTGCAGGAAAATAAGCATAATATATCATTTATATGCTTTAACAAGAACTCATATTGCCAGACACCTTTTAACTGATCCTTACTCTTACGTCTTTGCACAATTAGTAGCCCTCTGTAGTTTTTACTGCAATAATTTATGCATATAAGTAAGAGGATCAGCTGCTAGCTTGTACAGTGGAGAGCAAGGCTTATCTCAGGGAATATACGTGGAATGGGGTTGGGTGATGGACGTACAACTGTTAATTTTTTAAGTTACCAACAATTCTAACACTCACACCGTAGTAAATAAGTCAGTAAAACTTAATCAGATGATATGTAAGTTAATATATTTGCAAAACATCGAACCACAATACAATTTGTTCACAATTTACAACAACTTCCTTTCTTTAAAGTCTGTATCGCCTTAACTGACAAGCGATCGTTTGGAGCATAACTGTTTGAATTCTCTCTCTCTCTCTCTCTCTCCCAGCATTCTGTGCGTAACCTCTCACGGCTAGCGCTGGCTGGTCAACTGACTTATTTGAATCCCTGTCCCCCTCATATCCTAAGCTGCCATCACTCCAACTAACTTCTTCTTTCCTACCTCGAAAAGTGCAATATAATCAGTTATAACCTTTCAATGAAAGTTTCCCACACCTAAAACTTCCAAACACAGTGATTGCTATATATCCCAGGACTGTTAACATTACAAAACTGCATTTAGTCCACAGAGTGCATTTTGGTATGACTGTCAGGATGAACGGCAATAAAACAAAAAGGCAACTGAGGGAGAAAAGAGCTTCATGGCTGAATCAAAACATTGGGTTAGTCAAGGATAAAAATTAATTGTGCTTGTAGTGAAGTTTCCATTGTGATTCCAATGCTCCTCACCATACTGAAATAAAGCCAGTCATAAGTTAAAATGCAAGCAACAAAAATGGTTACAATAGAGCCAACCGCACTCACAATGTTTAAAAAATAATAGGTTACCACTAAAGAAGATCACAACTGAAAAATGTGCTCTTACCTGAAATTTCACACCAACAGTAACATTCTTGGGTTTGTATTCTGCAACACAAAGTTCCTTACTGTCCAATACCAAGAGAGTTACTTGACCTCTAGAGGCTATAGGTCCTAGTGTATTAGACTTGCAGTTAACCGTATATAAGCCAAGAAGATTTTCTGTTAGAAACACTTCCAACTGTATCACACCATCTTCTACACTCATCTTTTCAAACTGCTGTGCCTACAATACAGAAAACATAACATCAGCTAAATATTAGTAGCATCGGTCATATTAAGTCTCTCACTAATTTATGATTATATAATTTATTACTTTTCTTTTAATATAAACAGGACACCATGCAGTATATTGAAAAATGGGAGAACAATGACGGCATAACCCTTACAGTCCCTGTGATGATGAATATAGTGGGTCTGCCCAAGACTGTTCATTTTGGGTGAACTTTAATGCAAGGTCATGAGTGTAGTGTCTACATTTATAGAGCTGCTGCTTAAATTTCAATGAGTACTCCCAGTGTTTTATAAGAACTTAAATTTACTCTGCCTCTTGCTCCATTCATAATAACTGAATCAAGTATAACATCTATCAACCTTGTCTCCTTGTTGTTGTGGATTGGTTGGTTCTAGACTGCAAGCGATGTCAGGAAGATTACTGGGATTGATCCCGGCTCCTCTGAGATTGACAGTCGCTACCTTCTCCACTGCTTTGTCTAATATCATCGGATAAACGGACGTGATCCTCGTACAGCCTGTGGATAATACGTTTTATATCATACAGGATGTATGCTGCAGATTGACTTATTTGAGTGGAAAATGTTTTATGACACAGCCAGCAGGTTACATGTTTTCTGACCAAATAATAAATGAAGGAATGGCAGAAATGTCACTGATAACAGATTATATCCAATGTACCATAAAATAATCTTGAAGCAAAATGTCAGAGTAATTAGTTATGCATTTGAGAGATCTAATCATGGACTAGAAGGACAATATTAAAAACTTATCTCAGAAAAATGAGTTTTGTAGATGTGGACCAGATTTAAATAATAAACAAGGGGTAGAATTCAAGTCATATAAAAGCAAGTAATTACTTGAATCCACAGCAAACATTCAATTTATAAAATAGGTTACTGTACAATAGAGTTTTATTTCACAACCATTTCTGAAACTTACTGTCACGTGACTCATCTTCGAGACCCAGGCAAGCCCCACAGGCATCAGACATCTTATTGCTCCCCACCACATTGTCACAGCCAACACAGCTGTCATCTCCACCACAGACTGCGCAGCTGTCAAGCCCCTCGGTTTCCGACCGTCCTGTCTGTCCTCCCACACAAAGCCCACACCTACGGATACCAAAGATCACACACTGTCACACAAGGTGTTTTCAGGACTGCGTATGACGTTCAGAGAGCTAGACAGTTACCCTCGGTTTCAATAGCAGTAGATGATATAACGGCAGAATAGTAATAGATCTGTTTGCATTCTGTTAACTGTTACATTTTGGACTTATTAGTTTCTATTTAGATTTAGTTTCCAAAGCACTGTGTTCCTTTTTGCAGAATACTGGATGATGGACAAAGTCCAGGACATTTATTCACATACAGGGACATTATTTTATCTGACAACTCGCATCACTCTTCACTTAGACCAATTGTCATGATGGCAAGTAATGCAGCACTCATCACTATTCCAATTTTCCATAAGTCAGGGTCCATGTATTTTAGTTCAGTGTACTACAGTTAACATTATGTTTTTACTTGTCATATTTACAGAACATGCTAGAAATGCTTCCATGTGGCTCACATACATGCATCACATGCAACACAAACATTGTTCATTACATGTCACAGTTGTATGAGTAAAGGAGGCATATGGGAAGTGAATAGCTGCAGTTGTCAAAATAATGTCCCTGTATGATGACAGAGAGCTTTTAATGCTGCCAGTTGTATCAGACGCAAATACTCTTTGGTGTCTTGGATGTCAATGTGCCTTTGTAGACACAATCACTCACTCAATTCACTGTGGCCCCGCTATATGTATAGGGTGTTTTTTTAACTACTTAACCGACACAACGCTCTAGTGAGTTTTTATTAGACTTTCTTAAGGTTATTATCACTGCAATCATTTGTCTAGCTTGCATCATCAACTATTAAACCTCCCCGACATGCGGCATAAGACACAATGCTGGCAGAGCGTCGGGCGGAGTGTTGGACCGGCATTTATCAATCAAGCAAGAAAAAACACCCTATATGATGCGTATTTGTAAGTTACAGCCTCTAGATAAAGACACTGTTCTCACACAAACACAAAAAATCTTGGGCCCCTTTATGGAGATATTACTGTGCAGGCTACTAATTTAGAGACTCACAAATTGATAAATGATCCTGATCCACCACAAGCAGTTGTTTCATTTTTGCCCTGCAAAATAAAATTAAAAAACATGTAAAGTTAAATAATTCTGTTTGCTCATTATTTTTTTGCCATTGCCAAATTAAATTTTGTAAATGCATACTAAAACAGGCATATCATTAAGCAAGTGAGGTCCAAATATGAACAACTGTAACAGTCAAAAATATCAAACCATTTATCCAGAATATAGTAACTTCACCAATATGTAAAATAGCAATATGCCCATGAGAAATACTGTATGTGTGGTAATTTTCTGTTTTACAGTAACAACTGAACCATGCTAATTAGTCAATTAAACATTAAAATACTAAAAGAGGGTAGTACTCAGCAATCCATCAGTTTCTACTTAACACAAACAAATACCTTCTACCTACATATATCTCCTCAACAATAATGCATTTTATATCTTCAAAACTAGATTACAGTCTAGTCACTAATATAAATCCAAGAATTCTTCAGAACTATTCACCATTAAAAGAATTTCATAACCTATAAACTACAAACTTGCTCTACAGATTTCCTATAATACTAAAACCTTCACCTAGTCTACGCTCAAAAAAAAAAAAAAAAAAAAAAAAAAAAAAAAAAAAAAAAAAAAAAAAAAAAAAAAAAAAAAAAAAAAAAAAAAAAAGCTTAAAACCATGAAACTACTCCACAAAATCTTCTAAAAGAAAAATTATATAACATAATTAAATCCTCAACATAAAAGAACCTTAAATTAGGTAAAAGCTAGATCTTTCAAAGCAATTTCAATTTTTTCCATACACTTGGGATAACTAGAATAGATACAACTTAAAATTATATCAGAAACATGAATCCTTATGAATTATTACTCTTTATATAAAAATGAGATTTCATTTCTTTTTATAGAACTTAATATTGCAATTAACCTCCCATGAACATGGAGAATGGATAAGTTTGTGGTTAGAGGCTTCAGCATATAGGTGGATAAAAGTTTCCACACAACCATCCATTTTTTCCCTACTTCTAGTGTACCTGACATCTATGGTTTTAACTGCAGATACCTACACAAGAAGTGTATAAAAAAGTAACTGTGTCAAGTCTGCAAGTTTGAAGAATGGTTTAATGATTTGTCATTTGGTGATAAATTTGACAAACCAAGTGTACAAGGGTATTTTCAGTGTACTATCAGAATATGAACTTTGAGTTGCCTTTGCCACCCCCATCCCCCAACAAGCAAGTAGGTGAAGCGCGTATTTTATTTTAAAAAAAGATGCCGAAAGAAAGATGCAAATTCAAACAAAATTTCATTGCCAATGGATTTCTGTCTCATGTTCAATTTCAATTCTCACATCAACACATTTTCCCAAATATAGTTTTCACACAATGTACTAAAAAAAAGAAAAGGAAAAAAGAACTGACACAGGGAATAAGATAATTGCCTTAGATAATATTATTAGCCATTACATACATCCAAACCTCTCAATTCATGTAACCACTGAACATAATCATACAGCTGCCTTGGCACTAACATATACGTAGTACTAAGTTCATAGATCATACATCACCACGCGCTTTACAAACATCGGCAAAGGTGTAAGAAGTATATTTCGAAATTATCACAGTCACCAAAAAATCGTTCAGAAAGCAGCAAATTGCCCACACACCTACCTAGCTGCTAATCTCCTACAGACGCGGGAAACTAATTAAGTCGCAAACTTCTCACGTGGGAGCGACACTTCATTTAGGATTCCTAAACACAGCTTCGAAAAATACAGTTTTTCACTACGACTTTGTGTATCACGCACAGCAGTAGCACGGCGGCAGTGTAGAACTTTGCGACTCGCTACGGGCTGGAGAGTCCGGGATCGGATCCCGGTGGGGGCGAGATTTTCCGCACCCGTCCAGACGGGTCCTGGAGCCCATCCAGCATCCTGTATAATGGGTACTGGGTCTCTTTCCCGGGGATAAAGCAGCCGGGGCGTGGCGTTGACCACCCACCCCCATCTAGCGCCGAGGTTAAAGAAAGAGTAGAGCTATACCTCTACTCTTCCTCTGGGCCTTCGTGGCCTGTTCTAGGGTGAAATCTACCTTTTTTTCCATCTGATGACGATAACTAATGAATTACTGGAATCTGGGCATCTGAAATTTGTTATAAAGAGAGATAATAAACATATTTACATGTCACCTCTAACACACTGTTCTCAGTCAACAATCGAAGGCAGGAACTGTGGGTAACTCTGAAGTTACATTCTTCAGATATAAGGTAGACAAATGTTGTATTTAAAACGGTCTTAAAAAAACAAAAACAAAATAAAAGGAACACAGACCTAACAACGATAACAATAACAACAACAATAAATATGTAGGACTATAAACGTGTACAATAATCCAGAAGATGCCTTGTTATTAAATTCTTCGCAATATATACTTTCATATCTACGTCATTATTGCGCAAAAGGCTACGTTCTTCTGCAGCAGCTCAACCTCCTCAAGAGAGACGTCGGTAGGATAACTGGGTCCCATGCAAGGCTTATTGATGGGCCCTATTCCCCATCCATGAGGGATATGGTCACTTATTTTTAAAACTTTCATAAAGACTTGGTTTCGTATAAATCTGTTTATTTAATTTTTTTTTAGTTCTAGTAAATAGGCTCGAATTAGCCACAATAGTGAGTGGTGTTCAGTTAGTGTAAAAATAAAAATCTGTTTAGACGGGTTTGTGGGCCCCATGTATCTGTGGGGCCCCATGCTTTGCATTTCTTGCTATGTGGCTGCTAGGCCCCTGCTCCTTCACAACCTAATGAGACCGAAAAGGGGCGACGGCAGCGAGGTGCAGGGTGGTGCACTTGCATCACTTTGGAATTTTGACTTTAACTTTAGCGGCCTGGTTCAAATGCCCAGTGTATCCATGCAGGCCGGAGTTTTTCTTGGGCATTCCAATTTCCGAAATGCAATGATTTAGAGAATAAATATTTAAAAATCTTTATTCCAAGTGTTTCCTTGTTTGTCACAGTTCCTTTCCTTTTCCGTTGTACAGGAAGTTATTCTACTTTTTCTTCGAAATTTGCCAGACAATTTTGACGAGATCTGTATATTGCTCTTGATACAATTTTAGGCCTATGGGTCAGATTTATGATCTTCTCCCGGTTACTTTGTTCATCTAGAGAACACTCTGTGCCTTCAGAAATTATTTTGAAGGCCAGCTTCTTAGTGAAAAGAAAAGCCATTTCTCGCTGCTTTTACTTTAGCGGTGCCTATCAGTGTTACCAACGTGACAAATGTCCACATAATCTTCAAAAGATAAGACTTCTAATTCAAAATAGAGGTTAAACAGAAAGGATACGGTTGAATTGATACTAGACCCAGATTCTGGCTGTGACGTCTCTGACTGTGAACAACATGGCAGGCAGTGTGTGATAACCGACATATGACGAGAAAGAACAGCCAGTTACATCCCATCAATGATGGGATTGAGCATTAATTAAGGATTTTAGTCAAATTATAACTACGTCACTGTCTTGTCCAGCAACGATCATTAAACTAATCTAGCCATTGACGTAAGTGTAATGTGCACCGCCTTGCAGAAAATCCTGCTGGACGCTCCTGACCGCTGCAAGCTGCAGACTCGGTTTCGCTGCATTTGAGGAAATCTATAACCTAAACACGTAAAATTCATTGTATTATCTGTCAATGTTGGCAAAATGTGGAATCAGTTACTTACCACTTCACTGTTGCAATCCGATATTCCTCTTGCCCTTAAAATTAGGCAAAGCAGAATACAAATACCTGAATGAAGGAAAAGAAAGATGCTTATTAAACACCGATATGTAATAAAAAGAGGGAAGGAATATCCTACATGCAATAAAAAGAAGGAAGGCGAACGGATTGGTCACATCTTGGGTATAGGACCTGCCTTCTGAAACACGTTATTGAGGGAAAGAAGGAAGGGGTAGAAGTGACGGGAAGACGAGGAAGAAGATGGTAATGACCTTAAGGGAGCGAGAAGATACTGTAAATTGAAAGAGGAAGCACTAGATCACACTCTGTGAAGAACTCGCTTTGGAAGAGGCTACGGACTTGTCGTGAGACAGACTACAGACTGAACATGTTTTTCTTGTATCAAAAATTTTGCCAAAATGAGAGTAGGATATGAACGATGTCGTCAAGAATACAGTGCGAGTTTAGGATTAAGGTGTTTAGCAATATATATAAATTAATGAAATGTCAGTCTCGACACAACTGTATCTTTATTAGACGATAAATGCTGTCTAATTGAGCAACATGTTTCGACATAATTTACATCATCTTCAGGATCCTAACAACTTTAAAACAACAAGAGGAAGGCAATTTTATTTTAAAGTTGGTAAGAGCCTGAAGATATCGTAATTTAAGTCGAAACGTGTTGCTCATTTAGACAGACATGAACCACATCTGTCGCTAATAAGACAGTCGTGTTGCCATGAACATACATTTATATCACACATAAACATATTCACATGTATAGAGCTTGCAATATTGAAAACGTCATTGTCCAGTTTAGTAACGAAAATGTGCCACATAAAATTACCATGAATCAAATGTGCCACATAAAATTACCATGAACCAAATGTGCCACATAAAATTATCATGAATCAAATGTGCCACATAAAATTACCATAATCCAAATGTGCCACATAAAATTACCATGAACCAAATGTGCCACATAAAAATTACCATGAATCAAATGTGCCACATGACAATTACCATGAACCAAATGTGCCACATAACAAATTACCATGAACCAAATGTGCCACATACAATTACCATGAACCAAATGTGCCACATAACAATTACCATAACCAAATTTGCCACATAACAATTACCATGAACCAAATGTCCCACGTACGTAACAAACTGCATATTTCAAATACCGTGTCGAACAAGTCACATATTTGATGTGTCGGTGTGTCATAGGCCCCTTGTCGTCTTCTCCTGTGCGAAGGAAAAATTCTGTCTTTAAGAATCATAGAACGGCATGCACTGAATTTTAGCGTGTGTGTACACAGCATCGCCATGGTAACATAATTTGCTTTCTATAGGTCATGTTCTTATTACGCATGCGTGGGCTTCACAAGGCAAGTGCTACTTAAAAATCGATTACTATCTTTTACTTGTCAATTGTTTCCTGAATTACCGAAGTGTCAGGAAAATGGGATAATTAGCATCTAATTTAAGGAACCTTCCTGTCGGTTTTTCCGTCTGGAAGGTAAAAAATTAACAAGGCAGGCAATGTGCGTTAACGTAATACCGAGGCGCGTTCGCGTAACCATCGTTGCCATGGAAAAGCAATAAGTATTACATATTCTGAGTGTGGTCTGTAGCCTTAGTTATCCAGCATGCAAAGCGCATGCGCGATTATATTGTCATCTGTGGCCTGTCTGGTCTACCATATTTTTTTCACATTATCTCATAAATGGCACGATTTTCGGAAAAATGTTATTGAAAATAAAATGTGTGTTTTGATTTTCTCTACAACTTTTGTCTGAAGCATTTCTTACGGCAATAAGAATTCAGCGAGATATTATCATAAATGTACCTAAGTCTTTATGTAAAGTACCCGTTATTCTTGTCAGATTTTAATGAAACTTTGATTTTATCTACAATTTTCGAAAAATACTCACAATATCAAATTTCATGAAAATCCGTGCACTGGGTGAATGAGTGGAGCTGTACCTCTACTTCCACTGTATTTCTCGAGGCTTGGACAGGGACAACTTTGTACATATGAAGCAATGCACTCGGGGTGCATCCTGACCGTAGTACAAAGGATTTGAATTTCTTGGTCTGTCGAGATTCGAATCTCGCCCCGTGCATCTCGCACGCTAAATACTATGCCAACTATGTTACCTTGCTACAAGCAAGAGAGGCAATGTACGTATAGCGTACCATTGTAGCGCGTTCACGTGGTGTTTATACCTCCTTGACTATCCCAACAGCCCGATATCATTTCACTCAAAGAGAGCGTTTTTATAGCTTTTTCATGTAGACACCAAAAATAACGTAAGAAAACCTTCGCCACACAACCTTATAACAAAATTAAAAGACTGAAGAAAGAAAAGAGAAATAAGTATACCTCAAGATACAGCAAATTTAAATATAGTTTTTAATCTAAGATAAATATTAGAATATCAAATGTAAAAGTGTATACACATTGTTTCTGAAAATATATGGTTTTGTATATTGATGAATTTATATAAAAGCTTCTAATTTACAAAATAAAGAAGAATTTTAACTAATTTTCGTTGTTTTTGAGATCTTATAAAAACAAATGAAGTGTATACTTTTTATACACGTTTAACTTTTTTAAAAAAGTTTTATTTCACAGCCTTATGATGGTCCTGTAGTGGACCGAAATATGCAGCTGTGTCGCAATAGATGTGAACAGATCTGTTAGACAGAAAGTTTGTGTATTTTATCTACACAACAACAAAACGTACTTAGATCTTCACGTAAATTGCCCCATATTTTTGGCCAATTTTAACTACATTTTGATTTTCTTAACACACTTTCATGCAAGTCCCCCCAATACCAAATTTCACAGAAATGCGTCAAGTGGGAGCCGTGATCACACACTCAGGAGAGTCGAAGGACGGACTGGCAAAACTGATAGGCCCCTTTTTGCGGCTATGCGAACACACCTAAAAATACAACTCATTTTTAAAATATGGGTTATGTATTTATTTTGGTATTAAAGCAATTCTTAACTACTTGAATGAATAAATCATTGTCAAATGAAAATAAAAATTTTTAAGTGAAGTTACTTTATTTCATCTGTTACTTTTTAAGAATTTATTTGGGCACAAATCCTCAAAAATTTTTGCCAGCCCTGTCTGTAAACCAAAAATTTATAGAATATAAATTTTAAGGGGCCGCCAAATTATTAGCCTGCCCCGGGCGCCCACATGTCGGGCCAGCACTAGTACGCTCCTGATGTCAACAGAACTATCCACATCACTATATGATGATTCACCCTCACATAAGGTTTACACTTTAGAGAGTTCTGGTCTACAAAGACATGAAGGAAGATTGTGGCAACATTAGAACAAGAAAACTTCATTCTGACCTAAGAGAAGGTAATGATGGGGGGGGGGGCATTTGGATTGTATGAAGTCTTGCAGTGACTCACTTTACAGTGGTAATCTGCATCTATAACCCACTGAGCCATGCAGTCCAGGTATGGCACTATGTTGAGTGGTCAGCTTCACTTGCTTTGCATTAAATGAGGCTTTTCTATAATCTGATGTGATATTAATGAGGTTTTACACAATTGCAAATGAACACAAATGCCAAAAAATTTATTTCAATTCACATATTTAAAATAGGTATAAGAAATTACAATATCAACATGAAATCAGTAACACATTTATTTTAATTTTTTTAAGAAAATTCAAGAAACTATGAAGGAATATATATAAACATTAAAATACAGTACTGAATCAGAACTCTTATTCATTACACAATAATTACATAATAAAAATGCCAAGGAAGTTGGATTAAAATCCAGAATTTAAAGAAACCGTATCAACCATCCTTCCAAGAATTTAATCTTGCTCTTCTTTCACATTTTCTGCAAATTCCTCATCAGCCACATCTCCATCATCTTCATAGTCATCATCAGCTGTTGCTTCCTACAAATGATAATCATGACATCTTTAGGAAAAAATGACTTCAGGGATAAATATCTAGACACTAAAATGAGTGTAGAAGGACTATTTTAGAATCTGCGCTCCCAAAATTAAAATGTTACTTAAATCACAAGCAGCAATTCCTAGTGAATTTGTTATAATTTTTTTCCCCAACACACCTTAAGAAATTTTTCATGATATCTACTTACATTTGTGTTCTCATAAAAATGAAGACTAGAGGACAATTACTTTCTTCAGAAAAACTGTTAACTTAAGTTAACATGTAACTTTAGTATTAAAAAATATTCCAGGTTCAATCCCGAACATTGCCATTTATAGAAAAATTAACAACAAAAATAATTAAGAAAAATCTATCACAATCAGTGACAAGGAAAACATGCCATAGCATGGTTACAAGGGAAAGTGTGTCATGCATTCTTAAACTGAGCATTAGACATGGGTGAATGGTCAGCTTCACACTTCAGCGTGCATTCAATATATGTGACCACGTATCATAACACACAACTGGACACACAAGTATGCAAGTTATGTGCACATGCTTATATAAGTATTTGTATAATTTATTTTGTGCTTCAAACACATATGAATAAATTTTTTTTATACAGCCAATATACATGAATCTGTGAGCTAAATAAATATTGCTTTTCACTACATTACTGTTCAGGTTCTCAAACAAAAAATGTGTTTCACACTATAAGTTACCTGATATTGTTGGTACTCGGACACAAGATCGTTCATATTAGATTCAGCCTCCGTGAACTCCAGTTCATCCATGCCTTCGCCCGTGTACCAATGCAGGAAAGCCTTTCGTCTGAACATGGCTGCAAACTGTTCAGATATGCGCTTGAACAACTCCTGTATTGCTGTTGTGTTGCCAATAAAAGTTGAAGACATCTTCAGTCCCTTTGGAGGGATATCACACACTGCAGTCTTCACATTGTTTGGGATCCATTCAACAAAGTAACTGCTATTTTTATTCTGGACACTCAGCATTTGCTCATCAACTTCTTTCATGGACATTCGGCCCCTGAAGAAACAAAGTCTGAACTAAGTGTCTCAGCACATACAATTACCTGTATCTGTCACTTTACAGAAGAAAATCGTCAGAATTATGGTTGGTGCAAAACCCAGAACTTCATGTATAGGTCGATTTAAACAATAAGAGATTCTATCTGTTCTATGCCAATATATACTTTCATTACTGAGCTTCATTGTCAATAATCAAGAAATTGTTCAAACAAATTCATCTATACACAATAGTAATACAAAGAATAAGCACCTTCTTCATAGACCAAATACAAACGTACCTCCATTTCAAAGAAGTACATTCTGTGCTGGCATCAAATTTTTTAACAGTTTATCATGTAGTCTGACAATCCTTAAGAATAAAAAGGCAAAATTTACAGTAGCATTACGAAAATACTTAAGTACACACTTCTTTTACTCTGTAGATTAATTTTTATGTGTAAAGATTTGTAAACACAGGACTGCCATGTTGTTACAGGGTTTGTCTTTGTGAAACAAAGTTTGATGGAGCCTCAACAAGTGCATAAAGTACCCCTGTGAGCCAAATGGAAGCTACAGGTAGTCACCTATTTCAGCAGTTCAGTAATACATGTGGAGAAAACTGTCCTTTCTGACTTTGTCACTGAATGAATCAAAGTTTTACCTAAAAATAGCAGCAACCGTGAGGTACCGACCATGCCTTGGGTCGCAGGCAGCCATCATGTTCTTTGCATCAAACATCTGCTGGGTAAGTTCTGGCACTGTCAGGGCCCTATACTGTTGGCTGCCACGGGAGGTGAGAGGAGCAAAACCAGGCATGAAGAAATGAAGTCGTGGGAATGGAACCATGTTGACGGCCAGTTTACGGAGATCAGCATTTAGCTGACCTGGAACCTGAGGCAAGTGGTAACACCGGACATTGTGAGGGAAACGAGATGGTTCAGGTCACCATAAGATGGGTTAGACAGTTTTAAAGTACGGAAACAAATATCATAGAGGGCTTCATTGTCGATGCAGTATGTTTCATCAGTGTTCTCAACTAGCTGGTGGACTGACAAAGTAGCGTTGTATGGCTCCACCACTGTGTCGGATACCTAGAATACATGTGAAATATAATTAACAGACAGAATTTCACAAGAGTCAACATTAGTGCTCTTTTATTTTTTATATCAAGCCGTATTATAAAATTTGATCAGTCACAATAAGTCTCTGTGGTTCATAGTTTATGTATTTTACTGCATTAGGCATTCCATATGAAACGAAGGTTCTAGTAACAATATCTAGTAAGATGTATTTCAAAAAGTAGCACCTTGATTGATACTGAATGCAATAATATCACAGCTAACTGTAAAGCCTAATAGATATACAAGCCAAAGAACAAATTTAACTTAAGCTAAAGTAAAGCTTTAGCGATCATTCTACATTAGGCAACAATGCCCAGTGAATACTGAACACCTTTGCACACTTTGACACGCCAATTAATATCGCAACATCTAAATGAACATCCTGATAAGATTTAGTTCTCCTCTGGTGCTCAGTATCCAATTACTGCCTTGTGTGAGTTTTCATGTCATATAATATGGTAGATACCAAAGTTTTGGATGAAATTGCTACCTCCATATTCAGGGTAGAAAGTAAACTTTTAAAATCGAAGTAATGCAGTGTAGCGATATTTTGTCATACACATTTTTCAGTATACTCTGCTGAGTACATGTATCACACAAGTTAGTGAAACACAAAATGTGGTCAGTGAACTCCTTTGGAAAATGCAAAGTATTTCTATGACACGGCTGGATTATACACTTCAGTCTTCATCTATAACACAGATGCTACAACAGTGTCAGATATAAAAGAAATAGCAATTGTCAGGTGGCATGTCGTGTAACATATGCGTACCTTTGGTGAAGGCATGACTGAATATGTGTTCATGATCCTATCGGGATACTCTTCGCGGATTTTTGAAATGAGGAGAGTCCCCATCCCTGAGCCAGTCCCTCCGCCTAAAGAATGTGTTAGCTGAAATCCCTGCAGACAATCACAATTCTCACACTCCTTCCTCACGACATCCAACACTGCGTCCACAAGCTCAGCACCTTCCGTGTAATGACCCTTAGCCCAGTTATTTCCTGCCCCACTTTGACCAAAGACAAAATTATCTGGGCGGAATAGTTGACCATATGGGCCTGATCGAACAGCGTCCATTGTACCAGGCTCCAAATCCAGTAAAATGGCACGTGGAACGTACTTGCCACCTGTTGAAGAAGTTGCAACTGAAAATTAAAACAAATTATTTACTTAGTTCCTTGCTGAAAAGCTGCCTGTTTCATACACGTATTGTTCAGGGTTCCTTAACTCTGCCCTCCCAATGAAAACCCTGTCCAAGTATCAGTCAGGGACCAATCCGATGTCACCATAGCTCCTCCAGGACAAATCTGTAATTCTCAGTAACTCCACTCTTGCAAAGCTAATACTTTAGAAGTCAATTTTTAACACATTAAATAAATTAAATTATAGATAGCTTTCATAGACAGATGACACTGTTCAAAGTACACTATAAAAGAAAGATAGAAATGAAAGTATTTCATCCAACTATTAGTTTTTTAAGATTCAGGTCTTCTGGGATGTGATGCTGCCTAAACTGTTAGAGTTACTGCATTTCAAAGGATAGTAATGCCTTCACCTTCAGGATCAAGCACCTTACTGGACCTACTTGACCCTGAAGATGAAGGCACAATAATCTTTCAAAACATTGATAACTACTCACCAGTACACACCCCAGAAGACTTGAACCTTCATCAATGCTGCTGAGAGAACTTCAAATCTTGCAAGCATTATTTCTGTACACAATCAAAAACCTTGGAAATATAGTTGGAGGATAATAAATGTTCGCAAATAAGAAAGGGGGTTCAGCAGCTTGCTATCGACATGTACCAGAAGCCCCTTCCTCAGGGATAAACAGCCATTAAGAAGACACTCTCCTTCATCTACTGCCAACGTTAAGGATGTCTGGAGTTTTACCGCTACTCCCTCATAAACTTTCAGATTGTAGTACTTAAATTCAGGGACAATCTTACCTTTTTCACTTACCTTATAAGTGGTGTTATAATGTTTCCTATTGGTGGGATATATACCTATTCTTTTCTGGGTCCCTCCTAGTTTCAGTCTTTAAAACATACAGCACTGTTTATTTAAATTTACTTTATTTACTTACGTAATTGGTCACATGACTTTACTGACTATGATAATGATAAACTAATGGCAATTAATTTAATCACCATAATCATGTATCATATGATGAATGCATTGCATCCACAACAGTTTGGGGAAGGATAAAAGATATTGCACCTGAAGATGGTACAGTGGAAATCAAAACACTTGGTGAACATGACAAAGTGAAAAGTATGCATAAATTAGTTATGTACACCAAACACACAGTAATATCAAAAGGAGATGTCACCACATGAATAACAACTGAGGGTAAAGGTAAAGGTAAAGGTAAAGTTCTCCTTAGAACAGGCCACAAAGGCCCAGAGGGGGAATAGAGGTATAGCTATACTCTTTCTTTAACCTAGGTGCTAGATGAGGGTGGGTGGTCAACTCCACGCCCCGGCCGCTTTACCCCCGGGAAAGAGACCCGGTATCCATTGTATTAGGAGGATGGGTGGGCCCCAGGGCCGGTCTGGACGGCTGCGAAAAATCTTGCCCCCACCGAGATTTGGGGCCAACACAAATATTTTACAAAGTCACCGGTCAAGTCTGTACATAAAACTCTCTTCCAACGCTTAATTTCAAGTCTTCTCACAAGACTGTCAGGCAGAAAACACGCATTTGTGCTGCAGGATAAACTGAGTCTATATTTTCATTCAGGTCATACTTTAAGCACTTCATGCATAAATCATACAAATTTGGGGGGTGGGGGGGGGGGAGGTATGACATCATTAGGAAATACGTGACCAATTTTGGATGCCTGAAGAGATGTATCTGACAAGCCACAGGAAAGATTCACAATTGAGCTACAACCATTCAAACGCAGACAAAGGATGAATCATGGCACATGCAGTGTCATAATTCAGTTTAGTTCCATGCCAAGCATTGCGGTCTCCTGCTTCATATTCTTTTAAATCTCTTTTAAAAGTTCTTCGAGCTTTTCCTCAGTCCCATGAGGTAAAAGCCTTAAATTTGACCGTAACCACTTCCTTCCACCTGATTTACGATTCATCATACCCTAATCATCCTGTCATACTAAGCAGAAGCCCCACTGTAAGAAATACTAAATTCTTACCAGTGCCTCATGGTAACATACACTAATTCCCACCAGATGCTTCACATTAATATACACTAATTCTTACCGAATGCCTCAATGTAATACACTAATTCTTACCGAATGCCTCAATGTAATACACTAATTCTTACCAGATGTCTCACTTTAATAGACACTACTTACTGGATGCCTAATTTTAAAAGACACTAATTCTTACCGGATGCCTCATTGTAGTATACACTAATTCTTTCCAGCTGGAGATCTGACGTGCCATTGTAGGTGCCTGTAGCATCAATACCATGCTCATCAGATATCACTTCCCAAAACTGTAACAATAAGAAAATACATCAGCATAATGATTTAGGCATTTTGTGCACACATTTTGTCAAGTGAACATGACATACCAGTTCCTGTCTGTGCATTCACAATTTTTCCCTCCTCAAAACTACCTTAAAAATTAAAAGGTTTGGTGCACAGGGGTTCTACGCTGAAACTAATGTTGCAAATTTAGTTTTGGTCCTTATCAGTCCAGTCTAACCCTGCTTCACATGAAACTCACATAAGTTCTAATTCCTCAAAAGTGACGTACAGACATATATACGTTTAATTTCTTAATTTCTATAAGTTTTGTTTGTATAAGATCTGGCTGGCATTAAAGCACTCGTAAAAATGTAATGCCCCATAACACCACCACGTTTGAGGTTTTGTCATGTTAAACACCAACATCAGGGTCACAAATAGTTTCCTTAAAGATAAAATTACTTTCAAATATAAAATTTCAACAATACAAAAACGATGTTAAGAAATACACTTTGCTTTCGTCGAACATACACAAAGCACACATTTCGAGAACCCACAGCAACACAATACAGAACGGCAGCAGCAGCAAACTTTCCTCTTCACCACCAAACCCAGACAGGCCCATGTGATCACTCAACCCCCTACCCAGTAAGTACGCAGTCTCTTTTGAAGGGGCTAAAACGACCGGAAGGTGAAGCAACCCATTACTTCCCCGTAATGTGGCGGTTACGAATGTAGGAATTTCTGTTCTATGCCATCTTCATGGAGTGTTGCCTAAGAAGGAAAAGGGAATTGAAATTTGGTGTCGTTCGTTACTGAAGTGTATGTGATACGTGGCATTAGTTTCTTGCTTGTGAAAGGGATCGTGGGGGCATGTAAGAGAATGGCATGTACTTCATCATATAAAAAACAGAGTCAAACGGATATTTGCGTGATTTCAGGCTTCCGTCGCGGCGTAAATGAGATCTTCGCTTTTCTGAGATGATACGCAGTGTAGGTCTGTACTTAGTTACCGACGTTTCGGGAAAACCTATCGGTCCCATCGTCTCCCTGACCCTTGAAGATGGGACCGATAGGTTGTCCCGAAACGTCTGTAACTAACTACAAATCTACGCTGCGTAACATCCCAGAAAAGCGAAGATCTTCAACGGGTACTTGTTTGAAACACGAAGACGTTCGGGTTCCTTGGAATTCCGTTAAAGGCAGGTTTTACTGCAGATCATTTGCATCAAAACAAGACAGAAATTAACAACCAGAAATAATCTTCTTAGAAGGCTTACGGGAAGTAGATGGGTAGCAAACCCCAACGTTCTCCGACTAACTGCACAAGCACTTTGCTTTTCAACTGCAGAATACGCATGTCCAGTGTGCAATAGATCTGCCCATACCAATCAAGTCGACACGGCGCTCAACGAGACATGTAGGATAGTGACAAGATGTATGAAACCAACGTCATTGCCAAACCTTTATAGAGCGGCAGGCTTCGCAGCTCCTACATCTCGACGGAAGGCAGCGGAACACATAGAGAAAATCAAGCACACTGTCGATGAGCGACACGCACTGTACGGAGCCAGAACACCACAGAGAAGATTAAAATCGCGGAATAGCTTCCTCGGAACAGTGCAAGTTGAACCACCTGAAGACTTCCCCCTTACCCAGATTTGCCCTGGTAGCCACCTCCTTGATTTCAATACTTGGAAATCTCTTAACCGCATTAGAACAGGGGTGGCACCAGTAAAAACAAATATGGTGAAATGGGGCAAACAAACTCCGACGACCAATATTGTGGCTGTGGAGAGGTACAAGATATGGGACATCTCCTGTCATGCAGGGACTGCCTTGTGGCTGTGGAGAGGTACAAGATATGGGACATCTCCTGTCATGCTGGGACTGCCTTGTGGCTGTGGAGAGGTACAAGATATGGGACATTTCCTGTCATGCAGGGACTTCCTTGTGGCTGTGGAGAGGTACAAGATATGGGACATCTCCTGTCATGCTGGGACTGCCTTGTGGCTGTGGAGAGGTACAAGATATGGGACATCTCCTGTCATGCAGGGACTGCCTTGTGGCTGTGGAGAGGTACAAGATATGGGACATCTCCTGTCATGCAGGGACTGCCTTGTGGCTGTGGAGAGGTACAAGATATGGGACATCTCCTGTCATGCAGGGACTGCCTTGTGGCTGTGGAGAGGTACAAGATATGGGACATCTCCTGTCATGCAGGGACTGCCCCCAGAAATGCACCATCGAGGATTTATGGCTTGCAAATAAAAAAGGATTTGACGTAGCCCAATACTGGGCAAAAAATCTTTAATTTAATGGTCCGGACACGATAAAGTAAAGTACTGCAGATGTGATACGGTAAACGAAGTTTCTATTACGCCCGGTGACAACCGCTTCCAGTTCCTGGACGGGGTATCTCAAGTTACATCACGTGTCCTGACAACATTCTCGTGTGCTTCAAGCAGGAAGTGCCGTATGCGACGTGGAGGAGGTAGCGGACAGGCAAATCCGGCCTGTGTCAGAGAAGGAATAAGTATTAGCCTGCATATTATACGCCTGTTACAAATATAACTCCCAGGAAAAAAAAAGATGGCAGGAGATGTCTACACTGAATTCTAATCAGTCTAATCTATGCAGTCTCTCATTAGCCCTTTAAAGACCATTGGTTACTATATTTAAGTACGAAAGTTTCCACAAAACCCTGCATTTCCGTTTCACGCCAACCTTAAAATAAACAGCGATAATTTCCCCACACGTTCGACACTAAGCAATTATTATGTACAAGACACAGGGCGTTATTAGTGCGGTAGAAACTGAACGTTTACATACAGGGCCCTCATTTTTTTATCTGACAAATATCGTTCAATTCACGCAGCTCACTCATCGAACCGCCCAGACGAGCGACGTGTTTATTTCTAACCACAGGCGTAACTTTTGGGGGGGGGGGGGGGGGGCAAAATCGACAAAGCCTCTATTCTGAGACCCGTAAAACGCAGGTTTTCATGGTTTAACGTCTGAATACTCTACGTAAAACACTTTTAATGTGTATTTTTGTATTGTAGTAGTACTGTATAATAATTTTCCCTGTTTTGTGTGGGTGTGAAACTTGGTCTTACACATTGAAGGAGAAACATAGGCTGAAGGTGTTCGAGAATAGGGTGTAGAGAAGATATTTGGGCCTAAGGGGGCGAGGTAACAGGGCAGTGGAGAAGACTACATAAAGAGGAGCTTTACGATCTGTACTTCTCACCAAATACTATTCGGTGATCAAATCAAGCAGAATGAGACGGGCGGGGCATGTAGCACGTATGGGGGACAGGAGAGGTGCATACAGGGTTTTGGTGGGGAGACCTGAGGGAATGAGATCACTTGGAAGACCTAGCCGTAGATGGGAGGTTAATATTAAAATGGATCTTCAAGAAGTGGGATGGGGAGGCATGGACTGGATTGATCTGGCTCAGGACAGGGACAGGTGGCGAGCGCTTGTGAATGCGGTAATGAACCTTCGGGTTACATAAAATGCCGGGAATTTCTTAACTAGCTGAGGAACTGTTAGCTTCTCAGGAAGGACTCTGTTCCGTGGAGTTAGCTAGTATTTCTGTATTTTTGTATTTTTATGGCTTATTGCACATAAACTTGTCGTTTTGACTGTATTTTGGATACACGGCATGTACGAGTGTAATATATGTACGTGTGTACATATGTATGCAAGTTCTTATAAAATGTCACGTTGCCTAAGCAGCAGGAACACTTCAAGGACGAACTAGGCCAGCATATCACATCAGCACTTGTTTTCGCTTGAACGTAATTTAACCTGCATTTGTTTCTTCCCACACCAGGTAAAGGTTCAGATGTCCAGCTGCTTTGTAAAGTAACTCTACCGTACTTCCAGAGCAAAAATAAGACACAAACGCATAAATCATAAATAACAGGATTAGAAACTCATATATAGTGGCCAACAAATTAGTGCCATCTATGTGCGATCCGCCGTACTAACATGCCAACTGGCAGTACTTCCAGGCGTTTAATTAGTGCCATCTATGTGCGATCCGCCTTACTAACACGCCGATGTTCTGCCACTACTTCCCGGCGTTAAATATGTTTACGAACGGGTTGGTCACGGCGTTCCAATTCAGCTGCGTCCCCCCACACACCGAACACTTCACGACGTGTTCTACTGAACAGCAGCAATTCAGCGAATTTTGTGGTTTTCGCTATGGTGTAGGCAAGGACTCAAGTTCTTCTGGGATGTGAGACTGCGCCACTCGGTAATCGGATCCCGACGTTTCGAAACAACGTGATGACATCTTTAAGTGTCGAAATGTACCTAGGGAGAATTCTGAAAGAATTAAATAGTCAAACGAGTTGACTCCAGGAGTAATAGTGCAGACCTGTATTTGGAAAGCGCCTGCTTTGAATTCCGGCTGCCTCACCGATTATCCTGAGGTTCTTCGTGGTTTTCCTCAGATCATCCAAATACTTTGCCTTCAGACAAACCATGGCCACTTCCACATCATTTCCATTCCACTGCTCACATAGACTGAGTTACGGATATATCGTTACGTACAAGGTAAAAGGTAAAATTGTCCCTCTCTACGCCATGAAGGCTTATAAGGGGAGTAGAGGTATAGCTCCATTCATTCTTAACCCCGGCGTTAGATGGAGGAGAGTGGTCAACATCATGCCGCAGCCATTTTACCCATGGGAAAGAACCCCGTAACCATCTGAGTATGGGTGGGATCCAGAACAGTTATGAGCGTTTTGAAAAAGAGAAAAATCTCTTTCCCGTGCCGGAATTCGAACCCAGGACCGTCCATCCTGCAGTCTAGTCACTACACCAACTGAGCTATCCCTAAAACAGAATATAAATACAGTCGAACTCGGTTATAACGTCACGAAAGGGGCTGAATATTTTGTGCCACTACAAACGAGTGTTGCTATAACCGAGGAGTATAATGTTATGGCTAACAGAGAGGAATTAATTGGTACCGCAGAATATCGGACGGTATATATGAAGTGTCGCATAAACCGGTATCGTTATAACCGGGTTCTACCGTATATATAAAAGAAACCATGAAAATAATTCCGTTTCTTTCGCGATAGAAATAGTGTTTTTAACATCGTATGAAGTCTTAGCTGCTTAGTTGTGGGTCAGATAAAATAGGAAGGGTTGGAGCAGGGGTAACAAAAGTGTGACATGTATGATAAAAATGTCTAGAAAATACAGGGTATACACAAAACAATGGTGCGGTTTCAATAGTTTTCACTATTGAAACCGCACCATTCTTTTGTGTATACGCTGTATATTTAGGTAAGGGTTCGCGTATTCTGCGTCTTCACACGAAGGGGCCTCAATAACCGAGAAACAATTATTTACATCCTCTCCAGGTTACTGGAACAGAAGTCAGAACTCGTAGAGAGTAGCAGATTATCCTGTTTGAAGAATATCCCTGTTCTTCAGGCGGAAATGCACGCGTGGTGTGAGGCTTACTGTGTGAGGCTTGCTGTGTGAGGCTTACTGCTCGCATATGGGCGATGGATTTAGAACAGGACATGGAACAGAGGGCCGGCTGGTAACGGGGAAACCAAATGATGTTTGGAATATCCACCTCTCGATGACTCCAACATTCCTGGAGTTGACAAACGACGTCTGACGTCTGGTACGCCACGTCCCTTCCAGATGAGACACCAAGTGCTTATTTTAGCTTTGACTTCACCTTACAACAAGCAGGAATGAAATCTTCACAACAGAAGCTAAAAAAGCTTCGTATTTCCGAATGTCACTATTGCATTAACGTCTGGATCCTATTTTAAAACTGAAGTGGTGTATATTTCATATACTTGAGTATCGCTCCACGCCCAACATCAGCTAAACTGAGATGTTTCTTTTAGAATACGCCCCCCCCCCCCCCCCCCCCCCCCCGTCGCCCGCTCAATTTACTTATTCAAGCTTCCACTAATCATGAAAGATGAAATTCTCTATGACACCGTCTGAAGGACAAGTTCAAGCAAGTTTGTGGTCACGGAGTCACAGACCTCATTACCATAAACTGTAGGAAACATGACGAAAAATTGTGTGTCTGTCTGGAATAATGAACGACGAGGTCATTCACACCCACAAGTCGTCAAATGAAAAGTGAAAATTTTAGCAGACCCAAGCAGACAAGAAGTGAAAAATTTTTTGGATGTGTCGTCGTGTTGTGTGGTGGATAGATATCCAACATTTCGAAGGAACCTGTTGCCTCCACCTTCAGGGTAGTTGTTCTAACCTGAAGAGACGAGCAGGAGATAACTGTTCTGGAGTGTTGGTACCGTGTCGTCGTTTTGGCAGACAACGACGTTTTCGGATGAACTTTCTGTTTGCTTCTTCGGGAAAAATTCCCCATCCTGAAGATGGACAGCACGTCTTCTGGAATTGACGCTGTGTGGTTTCGAAATTAAGTTTCGGAGTAGCTTTCTGCCTCAGTCTTCAGGGTAGACTTCTACCCTGATAGGGAACATTATTATATTGAGTGTATCGTATTCTAAGATAAGGGTATTGACTGGTTAATGCACAGCAGTATACACACAGCATACACAAAAGAATGGTGCGGTATCAAAAGTGAATATCTATTGAAACCGCACCATTCTTTTGTGTATGCCCTGTATTATACTTTCATAACGGAATACGATATGTAAAAAATGCCTATTTATGCAACAATGCAGAATGACTTTGACCTTGACAGCATGAGTATGGTATCTTATCTCCTCGCTAGCCTTGGGAGGAAAACAGGTCATGTCAAAACGATGCCTCTGTCACTGCATTTATCATTTTACACCGGACGCCATTTGTTACATTTCAGAGTGAAATTTATAAACAGATGTAACGAGACAGAACACAACATAAAATAATAGCAATGACTCGCACCCACACGACACAACTGTACTTCACCCCAGTTTATTCTTAAGTGAAATTCGACGGTTACTGGTCACAGATATCGAAGAGTCCGACGTCCCGCTGCGAATCTATTACCAAGGTCACAGGTTTACTCCTGAGTAGACCACAGTAGAAATTCTATGCGTCTTTCAAGTTTATCCACTCAATACCAACCAACAAACAAAGAGTATTTTCGTGCAGTGTGCCAGCCCTGTAGATGAAGAGACGCAGCTTACAAAAAAAGTAGTTTAAAAAAGGGACTGGTGACCCAGTAAACATCACATTCTACATTTCAAGCCAGTGCCTAGTGTAATATCAATGTCTCGAACACAGGTGAAACGTCAGAAAAGGGAAATGGATCTGTTCTGTAACAACGTGGATAATTACTTTCTGCAGAATTCCATATTGTTACTTAACACGGTGGTTCCTAATACCACAAAAACTCGAGATTTGAACTATAACACAGTTTAAAAAAATCTAGTTCACGTGTACAGTAATTTTCTCTAGGGTCGATAAAATCTGCGGTCTTCTGGGTTATTACGCGGCGTCGTGTGGTAATTGTTTACCGACGTTTCGGGACAACGTATCGGTCCCATCCTCACGGGTCAAGAGTCCGAGTGGGAAAGAAAGCCTATAACATAGATTCTGGCAAGTACGGCGGGGTAGCAAAACGTATGATGTGATGACAGCCAATAGGGTGAGAGAGGGGTGGATACAAACAGCGTATAGCTGCTGGGGGTACAGAGAATGCAAACAGCTGAGACAGTTGGAAAAACATATGGAATAGAATAACAGTGAAGGAGGAAAATATAAGGATAAAGCTAGATAAATAAAATACAAATAAACCAACGGTAAAAACCCAGAAGATCGCAGATTTCATCAACATGGCGGCGGAAGCCTAAAATCAAGGTTCTCTAGGGTCGTCTTTAATATCATCACAGATAATATTCCATTAGATTTCGTAAACAAACCTGCATATATCTGGTCGTCACTTTACCACACAAACATCGCCGCCTGTCAGTTCGCGTATCGTATTGACGTAGCCGACACAGCCGTCCGTCTACACGCGCAGGGCAATATCGGCGGCAAGTCACGAACGTTGTTTGTCAGATAAAATAAGGAAGCAGCATATGCCTATACAGTGTCAACGTGACACACTACCCACTGCGTCATTCGTGCATTAATCACTATAATAATGTAACACTGGGTTACGAGTAAAAACGGCCAAAGTCCTTGTTATGTAACTGTGTCTCGTTTGCTTCCTGCGTTTCACGTAACTTCTGAAAACTATCCCCAGCAGTCTGGGAACAAATACCCGAAATGTATTCTGTTCACAGAGAAAGATACCAAGTATCACTAAGTACCTAACCAACCAACCAACCAACCAATCAACCAATCAACAACCAACCAACCACATAAAATCCTTCTTGAGAACCTAATACAATTCCTCAGCTAGTCAAGAAATTCCCCGCGCTTTACGTAATCAGAAGGTTCATTACCGTGTTCACAACAGCCCGCCACTTGTCCCTATCCTGAGCCAGATGAATCCAAACGATTTCTTTACGATCAATTTAATATTATCCTCCCATCTACGCCTAGGTCTTCCAAGCGGTCTCTTTCCCTCCTGTTTCCCCACCAAAATCCAGAAACTCTGTACACACATCTCCTCACCCATACGTGCCACACGTCCCACCCATCTCATCGTCCTTGATTTTATCACCCGAATAATATTTGCCGAGTACAAGTCAAGAATGTCCTTGTGACACGATCTCCCAGTCACTGTTACAACATCACCTTTAGACCCACATATCTTCCTCAGTGCCCTATTCTCAAACACACTCAGCCTGTCTATGTTCTTCCTCAATGTGAGACCAAGTTTTACACCCATATAAAACGATCAAATACGTAATAATGGGATCTACGGTTGCACTGACAGCCCTCGTACTGACAGGTATGCAGGTTAACACGACGTTACATGTGGTGTGGATACTCTTGCTGCTTTTAGTACAGGGTCTGACTGCACCCGTCACGGACCAGGACGGTTTACTCATGAGCGACGATGTACGGTGAACGGGAAGGTCAGTCGTTCCCTATTACAAAGCACTGGCGTGGGGCAGTGACGAACATATCACCCGATATTCGAACAATGAACTTTCTGAATGCATTACTACCGAACAGTGCTTAATATGCAGGCTGGGTACGCATCAGAGCCGGTCTGGTCCCTTTGCAGAAGCGAAACTTTTTTCCCCTGCCGGGGATCTAACCCCAAGTATGTAGTCTCAAATAAAATTTGATTTTCGAAAGATTTAGGATGATGAATAAGTGTTTAAATTTTGGCACGGTTTTCCAAGCCGTGTTACATTTTGGTCTGCATACTGAATCGGAAATCCTAGCCACACTTGCCGCTTTAACTTAGGTCACTATTGCCGTCAGAAAGGGGGGTCTGCGTCTTATCTTCACAGAGAGAAGCTTTCTGGCACTGTCTGCTGACACGTGCTTCATTTTCTTCTCCACGACCCCACAGTCCTCAGCTGTATTTAGAAACAAAGAATGTCTACGAAGGTCCCACTGGAGCCACAGACGGGGGCACTGGAACTGTCATCAAATCACATTTCACGTCGGCCATCCCAACCAAACCCGATGACTATCACAGCATCATCACACGCATGCTTCTATGGTCATGACTTACAATTCTCATATTACGAATACATCTCCAGCAGGCTTAATTTGTCATCTTCAAGGTGTAGTCCTATTACAATGTTCTGGCTCCAAGTTCCAAATCAGAATTGCTCCCACCATCTTTTTTTATGGTCTACATCGCCTCGTCACATTTCGGTATATACGAGGTGTGTCACGTCCCCGGGATTACCCGGTAAAAAAAACAGCTGTTCCAGTGGTCAATGTACAAGCGAACGGCGGCGGATAACGGGGTTCATCGACCGTCACGAAATGCCTCAATTTAAGACGAACGTTAAACAATAGCTGCTGTAACAAGTGACTACGAACTGTGACCGAAGCCTGACGCTTAACTGCTTCACTGCCTGACTTCATATTTAAATCGAACTGTAAATTTCACAAGACTACTTATGTTACACTGTCTGGTTGAATATTTGAGGATTTTTCGAGTGATAAAAATGCTTTATCACATGGCTAAGTAGGCCTACATGTAGTAGAGTTCTGCGCTCTTCTGGGATATTACGCGGCGTCTTAATTGTTTACCGACGTTTCGGGACAACGTATCGGTCCCATCTTCACGGGTCAAGAGTCCGAGTAGGAAAGTCCCGAAACGTCGGTAAACAATTACCACAAGACGCCGCGTAGTATCCCAGAAGAGCGCAGATCTCATCAACATAGATTACATGTAGTAATTTGCACAGTTCCAAAAATGGTGACGTGGGTCTTCATTGGAATATATTTGGGATGTCTTGACCCACAACTGAGAGAGCGGAACTAAAGTTAACTAACATCTTATTAATTTAATTACTCAAGACAACTTTAACAAAAGAAACTCACCAGAAACAAACGTAGGACTATACAACATCACTGGAAAAGAATCCACGAAAAGGGTCAGTGGTTGTGGGTGTCAAAGCAGGGATCACCAGTGGTGTGGGTGTCAAAGCAGGGATCACCAGTGGTGTGGGTGTCCAAAGCAGGGATCACCAGTGGTGTGGGTGTCAAAGCAGGGATCACCAGTGGTGTGGGTGTCAAAGCAGGGATCACCAGTGGTGTGGGTGCCAAAGCAGGGATCACCAGTGGTGTGGGTGTCAAAGCAGGGATCACCAGTGGTGTGGGTGTCAAAGCAGGGATCACCAGTGGTGTGGGTGCCAAAGCAGGTATCACCAGTGGTGTGGGTGTCAAAGCAGGGATCACCAAAGGCTTCAAACAGGATTAACGACGTTTCTAGAACATTAACCAACAAAATACAAAGAACGCTAAGAATCAGATGGCTTCAACAGTTTACGTGTGAAACTGAAGACTACCAAAAATATGACAAGAAATGGCCTAGAAAGAGCGAAGACAACCGGGAATAAGAACAAGCTGCTACATCCTGCAGGACAGACAAAAATGAGAGACTGGCTTCACAGAACGGATTAGCCACAAGGCAATTATAATTAAGGCCAATCGTGCATAGATCATGACAGTAGTGGTGCTGCAGATGCTGCTGATGATAATGGTAATAACGATGTTAATGAGGAGACAGACGTAATGGCGTGGATAAGACGGTCGCAGACCCTGCGGGACCCGTAGGTCAAGAGGCCCCCCACACATACAGAATACTTAAATTTGCTGCGGGTTGTTTTGAACTGAGTTCCGTGCTTCTGACAGAAAGCAGTATTCTAGATCCCTGTTACGAGCTACGGTAGTTAATTCACTAATAATTATAGGGGAAAGGGGGGAAGTTTATTCGTTCTACAAACTGAAACAGAGGGGGGGGGGCCGCAATTCTTGCAAGTTACCCCAGGCGCAAATCCACGTTTACTTCGCTGTACTCACAGTATTTAATTCATAATTTTGAAGCAGCCAACGTAACGATATGAACACCGTCCATATAGTTCAGTTCCGGTGTTAATGCCCTGTAGATGCAGTTATGGCAAACAAGGAGCGCAGGCATTAGCAAGGCTTGGCTTGTTATTTATACAGGAGTAACAGGGACTTTGGCCGATCCCAGTGGCCGTGCGGTCTAACGCGTGGGTCTTCGGCCGCTCGCTTACTAGGATCGTGGGTTCGAATCCCACCGGGGGCATGGATGTCTGTCTGTTGTGGGTGTTGTGTGTTGTCAGGTAGAGGTCTCTGCGACGGGCTGATCACTCGTCCAGAGGAGTCCTACCGAGTGTGGTGTGTCTAAAGTGTGTGATCATGAAACCTCGACGAAACGAGGAGGCCCAGGCACATATAGGGCTGTCGAGCCATAAAAAAAAACAGGGACTTTGTTCGGAATAAATTAAACCTCAGGCTGTACCTCGCGGACCTGAAATCACGGATAACACAAAGCATTTCTGAATAACATGTTTGTATAAATGCGGATAGAATAATTATTCATAGACCAAATAATAAAACCAACGAACGCACTATATTGACCACTTTTATTATGGCCTATTTCCCCTCACCCTACACGTGTTTCGGAACTTTAAAGTTCCATCTTCAGGGGTTGTCGTGTGCTACCAATTATTCACATATTAAAACAAATACACAATATGTACAATAGTCTGTTAAAGTATTAAAACCATAGGTAAATGAAGTTCAAAACTCTTTTAAAATTGTACGATATGTACTGTAGTCTATTAGAATCTTAAAATCTCACGTAAATATATATTTAAAACCTGTTTTAAAAATGTTTTAAAAATTGTGGACTGTTCGTAATATTCACTTTTTTACGGAACTACTGGCGTAGTTTTTTACAACTCCGTATTCCATTTCTTGTGTGTTGTGATGCTTCTGTGCTGTGTTTTCAAGGCTGTGTGTGTAGGGGGACTGTAAAAAAGTGAATATTACGAACAGTCCACAATTTTTTAAAACATTTTTAAAACAGGTTTTAAATATACATTTACGTGAGATTTTAAGATTCTAATAGACTACAGTACATATCGTACAATTTTAAAAGAGTTTTGAACTTAATTTACCTATGGTTTTAATACTTTAACTATTGTACATATTGTGTATTTGTTTTAATATGTGAATAATTGGTAGCACACGACAACCCCTGAAGATGGAACTTTAAAGTTCCGAAACACGTGTAGGGTGAGGGGAAATAGGCCATAATAAAAGTGGTCAATATAGTGCATTCGTTGGTTTTATTATTTGATTAAGAAATGCACGGTGGTAATACTGTGAAAATTATTCATAGAATTTAGTATATTTTTGTTTCGTGATTCTGAAATTATACCACGGGCGGCATTGCATAGGTAGAGCTGCGGTTTGCTCATCACTGATCCACACGAAGGCAACTGTAGGCATATACATAAAGGTAAAGCAATCGCATTACAGGCCTGTACAGGCCCTTAGGGTTCCAGGAGGTTGAGGCTCCCAGATTTCTAGACAATCGACACATGAATGTGGTAAGGTTGTCAGCCCTACGCACCGGCCGCCTTTACCTCCAGGAAATATTCCTGGTACTCATTTCTGTTCGAGGCTGAGTCGATCCCAGTGCCATAGTGCGGCCGGAAGGATTATGTCAATGAAAAATTCCAATGACACCATCGGGAATCGAACCCGTGACCTTCCGGCTTGTAGCGTAGTGCCTCAACCAACTGCGTCATTATAAAATGCTGTCTCAAGTAATAGTGCCTATGACGACCAGTTCCATAGTTCAGAGCGTGTACCAATACACACTACCACATTGTGAGAGGATGGTGTGGCGCCGTCTTGCCTTTCGCTTCACTTTATACGGTCTATATTTGGTGCGCTGAGTGTGATTCCAGAACCCTTTGAAATCCAAGTCGACCATCTTCCAGTCTCTATACAGCAGCGTGTAGTTACTTTAAAAAAACGAATTTATTACTTCACTTCTCGTCAAGACGTTTCTTCAAACTTTGGAAAAAAGAGCAAAAACTTTGGAAATAAAAGTTTAATGCCACATTAAAGACAGAGGGTTCAACAATTTATTCAAGAAAGCTCTCTAATGGGCCCTATTGAGAGACACTTCACATGCCCACAAACTACAATACCAGATGTATGGAGGGTACATTACACAGACGGTAAATTTTTTCCCCATGCACGCATTTGTGGGAGGAGAAATCACAGCTGAAGTCTCGTCTTAACCTCGACACTAGATAGAGGTAAATGTACATCTTCACGCCTCGGCCACTTTAACTCAAACTGGGAGAAATGTCCGGGTACCCAATGGGTGAGCCCAAGCGGTGGTCTGGACATTTTGGAAAAGAGAAAAACCTCTTGGCCCTGTGGGGAATCGAACCATGATTCCTCGAACGTCCATCCCCATTAAAATGGGACTTTCACAGACTTCCTGATGGCTATAAAAGCTCTTGTAGAAACTGACAGGCCCATTTTGTGAGACGCAAGACTCAGTACGATCGTCTACTGCTTAAATTATTCATTTATGGTTTAACGTAACTTTCAGCAGCTCAGATGGTGTAGTGACGGTAGCGCAATAACTGCACTATGAATTGGAAACTAGGTGCGAGGAAGTGTTCTGTTTGTCTTCAGTTTCCATAACATTTCTACTACAATACAGTCGAACTCGGTTATAACGTCATGAAAGGGACTGAATATTTTGTGTCGTTATAAACGAGTGTCGTTATAACAGAGTATAATCCTACGGTAAACACTGAGGAATTAATTGGTACCACAGAATATCTGACGCTATATACGAGGTGTCGCATTAACCGATGTTGTTATAACCGGGTTCGACTGTATTTAGTCTTGCTCTTCACCGTCATTTGAACGGAGAGATAGCTCCAAGGATTCTTAACGTTTCTCTCAGACCAATATTTGAACTGCATTATTACCTTATTTTTATATTCTTGGGATCGGCCTGATGATGGCAACAAAACAGTAACCAAAACATGTAGCTGATAAATAGGAGTGTTTTGACTGGAAAATCTTAATTTTTAATTCGTTGTAACTAAAAGGATGATGATAACTCCTGTGTTAATGAGTGCCTTCTGCATATTAACACTCCGTGACCAGCACCTGTAGTAAAATTAGTGTATGTGAACTGTATGAGCTTATGATCTATATGAATTTGGGCAAATCTGCAATAACCCTGGGGCAGTTTTTCAAAGTTAGCAAGTGTTTGTCCTTCATTCGAAAACGGCTAGATATCTCAAAGGGCGTATTACCACTCCCCCTGCATCATCCTAGATAAAGGAACCGTGCGAACCGCTAGCTGCCTTTCTAGTAACCGAAGCCGGGATTTCAGTATCTGAGAGGAAGGTTACAATAGGATCATTATTTTATCTGACAACTACCGGTTGCCACATTCTGTTAGTTCGTTTGGCGTATTAACGTAGCACCCCCCCCCCCCAAATAACCGCCCACGTGTGCGGTGCTGTATCTGCGGAAAGTGATAAACGACAGTTGTCAGATAAAATAAGCACCCTGTACTACACGCCCGCCTACTTAATTTTATCGCTCCAATAAATTACAAAAAAGAATTATTCAATTATTATTTTTGCAGCAGGTTTAAAACCTTGTGTATCATGGCGTCAATTCCTTGAAGTCAAAATCATCACAATTGTTTTGAACCTCGGATCTTACAACTTGAAGACGGACTATACAGTGTATAGATTCACACTTTCTGGTCAGAGAAGACACAATACTTTGTGAACAACTTCAGACTCGCTGCAAACTGACTAAGTACTATTGCAATCACTCGCCTCGTATGATAAACGTCTAGGAGGGAAAACTGACTAAGACGATTCCCAGGACGCATTTGGTCTCGCCATGGTTGGCTGGTGTAACCGTCTTAACTAAGCAACAAGAATTGTAGAAAGGCATTTCTAAGGAGCAATGTTTCATAAGCTTTAAATCTGAAACGGCCGCCAGTAAAACAGAAATAACTTGCTGTATCGTCACATTCCTGAGTGTCTCCACTTCGCTAACTGGCTACAAGAACAAACAGTTAAAGCGAATATTCAGACGAAAGACACACGATATGAATACAGTTATTTCCAAAGCACAGTACTTTACAGCAAGCAGACGGTGCTGTTCTTGTATTTGTCAATTCCTGCTCAGTAACTAACTCCATGGAGCAGAGTCCTTCCTGAGAACCTAACAGGTCCTCAGCTAGTTAGCGTTTTATGGAATCCGAAGGTTCATTACCGCGTTTACAAGCGCCCGCCACCTGCCCCTATCCTGAGCCAGATCAATCCATTCACTCAAACGAGAACACAACGGAGTAGGCCTACACAATGAAGACAAGTCTCCAGTTCACGCTTAAACCACTACTGTTGCCAGCTGGTTCCAGTTGTCGTCATCACGTTTTCTCCAGCAACTTGTCAAAAGCAAATAACCTGAAAAATCAATGTATTGTAACGGTTAACCTTTAATTAGCACGGTCATCGGACACAGGCCAGAAAACTTGAAAGTCTCTGTCTGTCTTTCATGCACCGTATACTTTTACAGTATTAGATAGCTGGGGTCGAGGAAACATTTCTTCGACAAAGTCAGAACTGGTTTGAAATGTAACCGTTTTGTGTCATTGAAATTTTTGTTTAAATTAAAAGCTATTACGTAAAACCACACATAAAATACAGGATCATTCGTTAAAGACATAACTGAATGTTGTAAACCATTAAAGACGTGACTTTATAAATACGCACACACAAAGGCTGTAGGCAGCACCAAGCAAAGTATCTGCAAAATCCGAGGTTCTCACAGCCACCTTTATGAAGCTCTAGTCTTGGTGCTAAGCTATGTCGCTGGATAAATAGTTAACCGATGTTTTGGAGGATAGTAGTGCTTCTATATACAAGGTCATTCCTGGATCGCTAGACCCTGAAGATAAAGGCGCTGGTATCCTTCCAACGCCGACCATGGTCACAAACAGCCCCAGTAGCGGACAGGCCTACACGGCTTAAAACTGTTCGTTCCACTATATTCATAAAATATATTAACTTTTACTGCCAAGTAAGAATTTACACATATAAAATTGAAAAATTATGACTAAATTGATTTAGTGATAGTTTTCAGTTCCTCGATAATTTAATTTCTATCGGATAATATTAAAATTGCTTATATTAAATTATACAGGATATGGTGACTATTGTATTAATGTAAGGGCTGATTAGTAAATACCTCTTTCTTTCCTTATTAGAGACCTACACCCGCTATAATGTAAATTGTGTATTATTTAGGATGGTACTGTTTTTATATATCAATAGTAATCAATAGCACATTATACAGTCTATGTATCTGAAATTCATCTCATTTTATTACATAATAGCACGTACAACCCAACTCTCAAGGCCCCCGAAAAAACCTCCACAACCCTACAACTTCCCTTAAATTGCTAATAGTAACAACGCATATTATACCATCTATAACCTTACAGTGTAACCCTGTGCGATCTGAACTCCATCTTGACAAGCTGACAGTCGCTTAAGGACTCAAAAAATACACTCCCCTTATGAGACTTAAGATGTATGATCGTGTTCACCTCAGCGCTAGATGGAGGTGTGCGGTCAACATCATGTTCCGGCGGACTTACTCCCGGAAAAGAAACTCTGTACCCGCGGAACAGGTGGCTGGAGGGCCTCACAGCCAGTCTTGACATTTGGAGAAGAGAAAGATCTCTTGCCTCTACCGGGACTCGAACCCCGGACCATCCAGCCCGGAGCCTAGTCACTATACTGACTACGCAATCCCGGCTCCGGACTCTACCCTAAGACAAGACGAATCCAGTCCACAGCCTCGAAACATATACTTAGGGCAACCGTTTTAATATTATCCTCCCACTGACAAGTAGCTCTCCAAAGTGTCTCTCCCTCAAGGTTTTCTTAACTAAAATTATGTAGGCAGTTCTAACCCCCACATGCGTCCTCTTGACCCCTCCAGTGGCGTAGGTAGACTTTTTGGCGACCCGGGCCAATAATCACAACGGCCACCCCTAACAGAAATTATGAACTTCAAAAAAATCACAATTTATTGAATTTCCTAATATTCGACTCAGTAATTTCAAATTTGTTGAGCGCAGATCAAATTTTTCATTTGAAGTATTCATTTTGCCGCTCAATTTTCTGCGCCTTCGACTGTGCTGCCTGGGGCAGCCGCACCACACGCCCCCCCCCCCCTTCCAGTTACAACCCTGGCCCAGTCTACTGCTCTTTAAAACAAACAACATTCACCATATGTTTTAAGACAGTTTCTGCATTTAATAAAATAGTGACTGCTAAGGGACAGAACTCAGACTAACCCTTAAAAACCATCTTTCTTCTGAAGGAATAACAGATCACTGCAGACTGCGCTCAGGGCTACGACAAAGCCATCGACACCATTGTAAATAGAACCTAAGTTATAACATGTGGGAACCGTTTACCAGGGAACTTTCTTTCAAACAGAAGTTTGAAATGAACCACGTAGAGAAGAGGGACAGTTTTCTGGAGCAGCCACTGGGAAATTCAAATAAAAACAATCTTTTGGTGAGCAAAAATTGCACAAGTCACACTTCACACTCGAATAACCAGATTGTTAAGTCATCTACAATGCAAGCTACTTATGGATGAAGTATAATGCTTGGCAGTAATTATTGAGTTGTGAAGTATAATGCTTGGCAGTAATTATTGAGTTGTGAAGTATAATGCTTGGCAGTAATTATTGACTTGTGAAGTATAATGTTGGCATAATTATGATTTGAAGTTAATGCTTGGCGTAATTATTGATGTAAGTATAATGCTTGGCAGTAATTATTACTTGTGAAGTATAATTGCTAATTATTGACTTGGAATTATAATTTGGCAGTTTTGACTGTGAAGTATAATGCTTGGCAGTAATTATTGAGTTTGAAGTATAATGCTTGCATAATTATTGAGTTATGAAGTATAATGTTGCAGTAATTATCCGTTATGAAGTATAATGCTTGGCAGTAATTATTCCGTTATGAAATATAATGCTTGACTGTAATTATTGAGTTACGAAGTATAATGCTTGGCAGTAATTATTCCGTTATTAAGTATAATGCTTGACTGTAATTATTGAGTTAGAAGTATAATGCTTGGCGTAATTATTCCGTTATGAAGTATAATGCTTGGCTGTAATTATTCCGTTATGAAGTATAATGCTTGGCAGTAATTATTCCGTTATGAAGTTAATGCTTCGCGTAATTATTCGTTATGAATTATGCTTGGCAGTAATTATTCCGTTATGAAGTATAATGCTTCGCTGTAATTATTGAGTTATGAAGTGTAATGCTTGGCTGTAATTATTGAGTTATGAGAAGCGTAACTTTTCAGAACTGTTTTTACAGTGACAGTAGACGATGATAGCCAGCTCATTACAGTCAGTGCTGTGGTTTCACTAATAGACTTCTTGGTCTTCTCGTATTGCATTATAGGTTAGCAGTTGGAGGCTGTACTTGGCGTATGGGGGGCGGTTACTTCTGCTTTATTCAATATGTTTTCCGCTGTTCATATATTGTGAATACGAAAGCATGTAGAACGAAACGGTCGTGATTTAATTTCAATACTATGACGTACTTCCTGGACGGAATGACAGCTGGCGCGCCGCCTGCAGACTCCAGTCTTTAACCTGTAGCCTAGTCTGCAGTATTTAGCCTGTAGTCTTTAGTCTGCAGTGCGCAATGTTCAGTGGGCAGTCTTCACTCGGCATTCTGCAGTCTATAGTCAGAAAGTTGACTTATCCCACTCTTTCACGCGAAGGTCTACTGCTGTCTCAATTATGCCTCATCTAAGACAGATAATCCCGGACAACGCTCTCATACAACCCAAGTATGAGTCACTTGACATGGCAGTGAACCTCTTGACCCCAAACAGAAAGGGCCCTGAAAGATACCAGCAGCCCGTTCCTTCAGGATTCCGATGCAGAGTGTAACACTGGATTCTGTGTATGTACCACGAAGAACATTTAAGAGTCTCTTCTGGATATTCTTGACCCTGAAGAAGAAGGCATTAAAATTCTTCGAAACGTCTCGCGGTGTTAACATCTCTGAAGACTTAATATTAACACGTAAATCAAGTTGTGTTTTTTCGAATATACACTACCACCTCCGTTAAGGGGCTACAACCTCAACACACAAGGACCACCACGAAAATGTTAAGTGTTACTGCGAAGTGCTGCGACCGGAGACTTTGATGGTACCAAAACAGAAGTTGCTATTTAAAAGGTTTCGTTCCACTCTTTGAGTTTCACAACAATCTTCACACATCCAATGATTGAGGCTTCTTTTACTGCACATCTTGGAGGCATGCACGTGTAATCCTAAGTTAATGCAGTAATGCTGCCTTTCAGGCAAATCTTCCAGGTTTGGCTGACAAAGAAAAGGAAGGAACAAAGTTTCAATCAAGCCAATAGAATTCAGTTGGAGGGCAACACGACAGGACATTTCAGACATTTCTAGGCATGACAGTCACAGTGCATGCACGCTGATACAAGAAAAGTCACGTCATGAAATCTTATAAAAAAGAACTGAAAAGCAAAGCATTGTGTCTACACAGAGGATTGGCTCAGTATCTCTGCTCCCTCACACGATGTACACGCTCGGTATCCTTTACAGTCGCTGCTATCCGAGTGCAGCTTAGTGTTCCAAAGGATTACGTCACACAGACTTCATATCCATGGAGTTTTTATAACATTTTTTTTCTTAACCGTTGGTAATGGGTTGACAAATTATGGACCATGAGGAGTACTGAATACACACGACGTTTCGGAAGCATAATCTGTCTGTCCTTCAAACGATACGATTACGAATCCGTGGCACTGATCAGAAGCAACCCTAGGACTATTTGAATACCAAACTTCTACGCTAAACGCAAGAGCACTGACGTGGAATCCACAGCTACTAAAATCGGAGGTAACATAGGTAACATAGGTAACATTAAAATAGGTTTTGTCCGTAACTGCCAAACATGAATTACAAGCGGCTGCCGAAACGTCGAATGTATTGAGTACACATCAGAAAATGAAAAATATCGAAAGCAATTCTTGTTTAACAAGTATGTCAATGTACAAAGTTCCAAGATCCTAGACTGACTGTCAGTACGGTTGTTCCCACTCGTGTTTCTTGTTTGTGCTTCTGTTTGTTTGTGTTTTGCTTGCGTGTTTTTTGTTTGTTTGCTCGCTCGCTTGTTTTAACGTTCCTTTAAAGCCAAGGATGATGTTTTCGGTTGGGAGTGTAGCAAGAATGAAATAGATTTATATAAAATATGAGTCAGACAACCTGTACGGTAAGACCATATGGGAGGCCAACTTGTGAATGAGATAATATTAAAAGGAGAAACACACGTAGTGTTTGAGCAGTTAAATTTACCCCACACGACGCCCAGTGGCGGGCCCTTCTAAGATTTAAAATCAAAATAAGGTTTCTATAAAATGTGAGGACAGGTCTATACAACGAGCGTTTTACGGGGGCTCCTAAAAATGACCGCGCTCTGTGCAGTTGGTTCGTTAAAGAGTTACTGTATTATTCTGCGGTGTACCCCAGTACATAGATCGGCGATCGAAAAGAAAGAAGTCTCACTGACGCTCAAGATCATGTCCTTACATTATGCAGCCTGTCAGGTGAACACCAGAACGAATCTGTAAGGCCAGGCACAAAAGGGCGAGAAACTAATGAAAAATGACGAAAAACAGAACCATAGAAAGTAAAAGGCGGAGTAAAGAAAAAACCTCAAGAAAAAAGGCAGGTAAAAACAGCAAGTTGAATGATTACGTAAAGGGAAATGCATTGGGGTAAATCGTGGATGAATGGGACAGAGTTAATCGAAAAGCAGATTGATTTGAAAAACAAAATACAAATAACATAAGTATAAAAATAGATCACTGTCATTGTCATTTACCAAACACAACAATTAACAACTGCAGATACACAGTACAATAACCATCTTCATACATCTGTAGTAATAACAATAGTAGTTAAATAATTAAATTTATTATTACAGCCATTCCTTGTCCATTGTTATTTGTGTTTGTACGTTGTGCTGTTTCTGTAATTGGCCATCTGGCTGTTGACTCGGCACATTAATAAACCAGAATTGAATTAAATTTCAGGTGTTTCCCTTCCCTCTCACTTTCTGCAGTCTCTTGAACTGGAGACCCGGTTCAGGGAAAAGTTCACTGCATTTTACTTGGGAATGTTTCTGGGAGAGACGCGAGTCTGGCACGATTAGTTTGAAATACAGTCGAACCCGGTTATAACGACATCGGTGTATACGACACCTCGTCTATAACGTCAGATATTCAGTGGTACCAATTAATTCCTCACTGTTAACCGTAAAGTTACACTACTCGGTTATAACAACACTCGTTTATAACGACACAAAATATTCAGTCCCTTTCATGACGTTATAACCGAGTTCGACTGTGCTTTTACCTTAAAAGTGACTATAATTTTGGACATTGTCCCGTCGATTCTGGGTAAAATACCCGCAGCGTTTCGGTGAATGGATATACGTCCGTCTTCAGTGTAAAATGGAGAGGGAGAACGTACTATGCCATTACGTTTCCTACAATTGTCCACAGCGTCGTATTGTGACCCCACATCACAGAAACAGCAGCCAACAAAAAAAGTGCTGACGCCGTGAGCAATGGTGTCCAGTTTGCTGCCTTGGACATGACTAGTGAAAGCTGCTGTGCGTGTCTTTCGTAGAACCAAACTGGCTAAGTTTCAGCACCAGTACCGCCGTTCGTTCATATAGTAGGCACCACCTTAATGACAGCTGATCCCAGTGGCCGTGCGGTCTAAGGCGTGGGTCTGCGGCCGCTCGCTTACTGGGATTGTGGGTTCGAATTTCACCGGGGGGTATGTATGGATGTCTGTCTTTTGTGACTGTTGTGTGTTGTCAGGTAGAGGTCTCTGCGACGGGCTGGGTCCTCGTCCAGAGAGTCCTACCGAGTGTGATGTGTCTGAGTGTGATCGTGAAGCCTCGAAAAATGAGGCGGCCTAGGCCCCCGAGGGGCTGTCGAGCCATTGGGGAAAAAAAAAAACCTTAATGACATGTTCCTAATCAGTTTCACGTCAATACCCTTTCCCGTACCCCTGCACTACCAGTACAGCCATCACAACTACACGCCTTTTTTCTCCCGAGCTGTTCAGTAGGACGTTACACCCATAGTTCCTGATAAGGACAACCTCCACCGCTCTTAGTATTTCCTCTCTGAATCTCATACGGGCTGCACAGATAAAAGTGTAAAGACAGCTCCACAACAAAATAACATTCAGTTACTGTATTAATTCGTCAGAACTATAACTTGGAGACTTGACTAATTTAGTTGTTCGGAACAGAAACCTCAATAACTCCGAAACAAGTAACCGTTTCTCGTCGTATCAGTGGAATTACGTAGTCACACTACCCCCGTTCACGATAACGTCATGTTAGGGAGTAGAGGTAGGCTCCACTCATTCTTATCCTCGATAATTGATGGAGGTGAGTAAACAGCTTGATACCCCAGCCGCTTTTCTCCGGGGATATAGCCAACGGTACCCACTGAACAGGAGATTGGGTGGGCCCCAGAGACGGTCTGGAAGCTTCTAAACAAATTTCTTGTCCCTGTGGGAAATCGAACCACGATTACTCTGTCGCAGAGCTTTTTGCCTAGTCACAATACCGATTTAGATATCCCAGCTCCCTGTACTGAAGGGTACCATGTCCTAAAGGCATATGGAGGGATAAACGTATGGTTCCACGTATTCCTGATGGAGGTTTGGTCAACAGCACGCCTCGGTCCTTTAACCGTGGGGGGAAAAAATCTTAGGTGCCCATTCAACAGAACGGGTTTGGTGGGTCCCAGGGACGGTGTGAAAGTTTTTGAAAAGAAAAAAATATCCTGCCCCTGCCATTAAAGTATAAAGATGTAACTGTTTGGATTTTAGCGCAGGATAGTGTTTGTGTTTCTTGATTGGGTGGGAAATCGTTCGCTTCTCAAGGACTCTGGTCTATGTAGTCAGACTTGGCGTTATCACGGATTTCAACACGAAGTTTGCTGTTTTCCGGGATGTGACGTCGTGTAGTTTGTTTGATAAGCACCGGCATTTCAGAGAAACGGGCGGTCTCCGTTTTCAGAGCCAAAAGATAAGCTGAGCAACCAAAAAGTCGAAGATGAAGAGCCTGCAAAAAGTGGCCTTAATACAGGGGAGACGGAAACGAGAAAGTAGCTGCGGATAACAAAATATCAAACTGTATAATGAAGGGAATATGGGTCCTGTCGTATGACTCGGCTATAAATTGAGCCCGTAACACCGTAATTTAATCGACAGAGTGGCGCAAAATTCAGCTGACACCAGACACACAGTACTTACAGTTACTGACTACCTGAAATGCTCAAAGTGCTTCTACATTGACACATTGTTAGTGGCCCTTCCGGAGTGCTTGCACGGACTGTCTCAAACAAAAGGCGAAATTATCGTATGTATATGTCAAGTGACCTCTGCGCCACTGTGTATATTATGGTAATGGATGGAGTTCAATGGAGCGCTCAGAGGAAAACTTCAATTGTTAAGAGCTTTTATACATTTATAGGTTTATCATGTTCGGAGAACTGAATTACATCGCATCTGAGGTTCTAGTTTAAGTTAAAGCATCACAACTTTGAGCTTTACACGCCACGTGGAGCGAATTCGGTGTTTTGTGACCAAGTCGCGAGAATCGGTGACAAGATACGATTCATGCGCGTTTAGAAATTCCGTTAAGATATGTTGCCGATTGACATGTTTGAGACATTTCTTACAGGGAAGATGTTGTACCTACGTACCAGACTACACGGCGTCATATCCCGTAATGACGTAAGATAGTAATTGTAGTATTCACTGCCGTAAAAAAAATTTTATTCCCAGCAAAACACATCGAAACACTAAGACACGTTTAGGCAAATTTGATGTATTTTGTACAGTGACTGCAGGTTCAAAGCTGGTACACTGCACAAATTTGGGTTAACAAAAACAAGAATGTTAAAACAAAAGCAGCATGAAGAAACTAATTGAGAAATGTCTAGGACAGTTAAAACTGAGGACTTGAATATTTATTAGTAAGTAAAAGAATATAAGATTACAGATAAATGTCGTTAAACCGCTGTATTCTCATTTCTCACTTCGTTCCAAATTAACGCACGTACGTAGACAGACGGAGTATCAAATCGAAAGAGGCTCGAGCCTGTCAAGTGAGGGGCAGAACCAGAAAAATCGCTGCATTTTAACCGCTTAAAGCGCAGTGGTAATTACGTGTCCCACATGCTGTAATATTACTAATTCTCTATTTTGCCCACAAATTTTATTTATGTGATTCGTACGATCTCAGGACAAACAGCGATTATTTCCCTTTACAACAATAAATGGTTGGTTTTTATAACGGAGACGGAGCGTGTTTACTGCGCGGTACGGACTGTATTTATGTGTTTTGTTGGATCTCGAAACAGCGATTATTTCACTGTCAACTTATCGAACTGTTTATAACGGAGACGAGTGTGTTTACTGCGCGGTACGGCGTATTTATGTGTTTGTGTGGATCTAGAACAAACAGCGATTATTCACAGTACAACATTAACTGACTGGTTTGTATAACTGAGATGGAGTGTGTTTACTGCGCGGTACGAACTGTATTTATGTGTTTTGTGTGGATCTCAGAACAAACAGCGATTATTTCACTGTACAACATTATCTGACTGGTTTTTATAACGGAGACGGAGCGTGTTTACTGCGCGGTACGACTTATTTATGTGTTTTGTGTGGATCTCAGAACAACACGATTATTCCCTTACAACATTAATGGTTGTTTTTATAACGGAGACGGAGCGTGTTTACTGCGCGGTACGGACTTTATAACGGACAAAAACTGTTTTATGTGTAAGGTATTAACTGTATACATAATACACAGATACAATTATGTTTACATATGTCGCTTATCGGAGAAAGAGCCTCCAAAAATAACGAAAATTCTATAAAATATTGGCACTAAAACAATAATACCAATCTAACAGATTGAAAACACCATAATTTTCGTGATCAAAAGTTTATTAAGCGTTACTGCTGGTCAGATTTGAGGCTCTAACATAATCGTTTTTTATGATTCGGGCGTCTTTAGTAGTTTGACGCTGTGTCACTCGGCCGATGGCACCGTTTCGAATTCCAAAGCGTCGTACCACTCTTGTCCTTCGTAATGTCTCGGAGGAAACCACGTGATACATCGCCATGAATGACACAGAGCAGTATAGACCGCGTTCCTTATTAAAGAATTAGTCACCTACATACGAAAACGACGAACACAAACTCTGTGATTCATTAAATGAAAACAATAGATAAGCTTCATTCAAGGAACAAAATGAGTCACGCAACAGCATAATTATAGCTGAATGTTGACCGATAACAAGCAACATAAACAGCCACGTCAGATCAACACGTGACCTCAGGTCTCATTACAGGCGCGTTCGCAAAATTACGAAAAGTGGCTATTAGCTTCGTCATGTCCGTCGGTCTGTCCGCATGAACTCGGCTCCCACTGGACGGATTTTCATGAAATTTGATATTTGAAGATTTTTCGAAAATCTGTCGAGAAAATTCAAGTTTCATTAAAATCCGACACTAATAGCGGGTACTTTACATGCAAGACCTATGTACATTTATGATATCTTGCTGAATTCTTCTTAGAATGAGAAATGTTTCACACAAAAGTTGTACAGAAAATCAGAAAACACGTTTTAGGTTCAATAATTGTTTTCCCAAAAATCGTGCCGTTTACGAGATAATGTGGAAAAATATGGTACAGCCAGACAGGCCACACATGGCAATACAATGCGGCGCATGCGCATTGCATGCCGGATAACTAAGGCTACAGACATACTCAGAATATGTAATATTTGTTGGTTTTCCACGGCAGCAATGGTTACGCGAACGCGTCTCAATGTTACGTGAAACGTACATTGCCTGTCTTGTTGTCCTCTAAAACCTGTAAATTGAATCAGCAGGGTTCCATCCGATCAGAATTAATTTCCCTGCAGTTGTACTACTGGGACTTTTACTGTGACTGAAATGACGAAAGGTATAGATGGTCATGGCATATTACATCGTCCTCTGTTCACTGCTATGCCAGATTTCGATTACAGATTTCTAAAGAACCGTCTTGCTTGCTTTCCCATTAACAATTATTGAAAAATTAATGGTCTTTTTTAGAAAAATTCTTCACAAAGTTGGAAAAAATGTTGTTTGTGAAACTGGAACAAAAACAGAGATTTCCAAACTGTGGAACGCGAACCCCAAACGGGCGAGAGATACGTCTCAAAAGATTTCAACAGAGGAAAATGTACTATTCCTTTCATTTTTTGTATGAAAATATTATTCGAAATCAAATTCACATACCAACTGTTGACGCCATGAGGGTACTCTACGTATTTCACTAAGATTTTTTTTTGTAATGTTACGCACTTACTCCCCGACTTACGAACAGGATTACGTTCTGAACATTCATTCGGTCGTAATTCGAATTAGTCGTAAGTCGAATATGCGGAATGAGGTGCAATATACATGCTGCAGCAGGTCGAGGAATGTTCAAGCAAGACGTCTTCCTGTTGCAAAGTAATAAGAACAGTCTTCAACGAAATGTAAAAAGGTTAATCTGATACATTTCACACTATTACCACCGTGCATCTTTTAATCAAATAATTAAACCAACAAATGCACTATCTTAGTGCATTTGTTGGTTTAATTATTGATTTAGTTAATCTCGATAGTTGTTAAATACATCGCGGAAAAAATATTTTTATAGTTTTGAAATAAAATTTTCTTAAGGAAACTTTGGTCGTAAATTCGGATAGTCGTAAGTCGGGGAGTGGCTGTACCTGCCCAATGCTGATACATATTTCATTCACTCTAGTCTGAGCCCCTTACAAGGAAACTGTGTGTAAAACACAAACTGTAGATTCCCAAGGAATAAGCCGGTTCAAATGGGTATTTGGAACAACAGAACAGGTAAAGACAAATTGTATTCTAGGTTCACCGTGCATTCTCACTAACCAATGTCTCACTAACCAATGTCTCACTACCAACTAAATGCACATTTAAAAAAAAACCAATATAAGGTTTATTTAAAATCGTCTAAAAGGCCCCTACATATGTTTCGGTTTTCAAAAAACATCATCAGGGGGTCACAGAATTGTACTTTTCAAAATACGTCCATTCATTCCTCTATCAGCAGGAGTGAAAGTGATGAATTGCATTGCGTGTGCTGATAGAGGAATGCATGGACGTATTTTGAAAAGTACAATTCTGTGACCCCCTGATGATGGTTTTTTGAAAACCGAAACATATGTAGGGGCCTTTTAGACGATTTTCAAGAAACCTTATATTGGTTTTTTTTTTAATGTGTATTTAGTTGGTAGTGATACATGAGGTAAAGACAAATTCTTGCAACAAAAAGGAAAAAGAATGATTTGTGTATTATAATTTCACAAGTCAGCGGTGCGTTAGTCAACAGCTGAACATCGCCGAGCTCGGCGAATATGACTCACGTAACGTGTGTTTGGAACGTCCATAGACCAATTTCTAAGAACTTATAACACAGAATAAATATCCTGTCTTTCCGTCACAGAAATTTCACTGCCGGTTCAATGCTACTGCATATTCCAAAAATACTGTTAGAATCCTAGCCACTATGGGTTACATTAGCTCATATTCTTCGTGGTTTTCCTCTGTCCCTTATTAACCCTTATCGGTCCAAATTAGAGTTAAACTCAACTCCAACACACAAGTGATTCTTGGCGGTCAGTTGTGTGTTGCAGTAAAGAATTCCTGACACGTGAATAATATACAGAAATTGGTAAAAATTACAAATCTTTCATTCGAAAATAACTAAAACAGGACTTTAAATTAAACTCAAATTTAAAAAAAAAACACACAAAATTTCTCATTATTTTTGCAAGTTTAGACTTCAGAGGTTGGCACTACAACCGTTAATAAAATACACATATATTGTGTAACAAGTTCCATTGAATCCTTGTAATCAGCTCACCATGTCGGTTGGTACACTAAGTCTGCACTGGCACTAAATATTCTAGTGTGTGTCAAAGTTTATGACTTCTTCGAAATGTTCTATCTCCGTATGATAACGTAATCAAATCCCTTATGATCCAGCTACAGCAATATGAACTTGGGCCCGAGATATTTTAGTATACATGACTATACAAAAATTACATCCAAATTCTTCAATGTGGGTGATAAAACGTGCTGGTATAATGCGACACATATAATTTTTCCGCGTCCTGCGCGAGGAAAAATGTAGAGAGAGAGGAAGGGGCGGAGCTAAGTGCAAAGGTAGAGGGCTCTGGCACCATGTTTGCCACATAGTCACTCTCTCTCAATTTTCACAGAGGTAACATCGTTTAAACGTGTTACTAACGGAGCATATATTGGGAACAGTTTATTTCGACTTGGCAATAGCGCACTGTATCCCAGACCTGGGCAATCAACGCAACGCTGCCACGTTGTTATAACGTAAAGACAAATACCTCCCACTCCTATACGCTACTAAATATCCTTCTCAGGACGGTGGCTGAAAGGAAAATGACTGATGTAGCAACAACGGTGATGCTAAAGCGACAGAAAGGGAGTAGCGGGGACTGACTGATTTTGGTCTCTGCGTCGCGGAAAAGATATTTGAGTCGAGTTCTAGCAATGTTCTCCTCGCAGCATTGTGGTAGAATACGCACAGAAAACCCAAAACCAGAGCTTGTACGGTGTGTTTAAAATGAATTTATCGGTAAGAAACACATTACTGTTTGTTAATCTTGTCTGAAACATGTAAAACGTGAAATGTAACATACAATAACAAAACCTGAGTTTTAATGACTTTTTAATGGAATGCATCCCGTGTACTGTGACGTACGAATATTGGCATATACAGGGTATACACAAAAGAATGGTGCGGTTTTAATAGTGTTCACTATTAACCCCGCACAATTCTTTTGTGTATGCCCTGATATATATATATTACCGTCAAACAACAAACTTTTTATATCATCAGTAATTTGTACATACTTCGGTCCTTACGGACCATCATCAGGCACTAAAACACATTATTTAAAACATAAGAAAACACAAATGTACATGTTTTGAAATTTCAAAACACCTACACGCAGCTTCATATGACGAACACCCTGTATAATGAGCATAACTACCAGGGTTATCCAGAAAGTAAAAGATACAAACGCAATAAATTTTTTTTAAAAAATAGTTATTAACAAAATTGAGTGAAGAAAACTCTTAACGCATACCTTTAGCTATTTTTCAACATAATCACCACCTTTGTCAAGGCATTTGTTTAGCCTGGGTACGAGGTTTTGTATTCCGATGTCACAGAACTCCGCCGCCTGTGCACGCAACCATGCAGTGACTTCGTTTTTCACCTCTTCGTCTTCGTGAAACTTCTGGCCGGCCAGATATTTCTTTAAATGCAAAAACAAATGGAAATCGCTGGGAGCGAGGTCTGGGCTGTGAGCGGGATGGTCTGCGGTGATTTCCCTTCCCCTCTCACCCGTGTTGTACGAGTGTTGCACAGGCGGCGGAGTTCTATGACATCGGAACACAAAACCTCGTACCCAGGCTAAACAAATGCCTTGACAAAGGTGGTGATTATGTTGAAAAATAGCTAAAGGTATGCGTTAAGAGGTTTTTTCACTCAATTTTGTTAATAACTATTTTTAAAAAATTTTATTGCTTATGTATCTTTACTTTCTGGACGTCCTACGTACAAGTACGAAGTATAAGAATGTAGAGTATTAATAACGCTACGTGGTAACATGTCCAGAACAAATCGTACAAAATGGTATATCGTTTAAGAGTATTATACGAGTAGTTATAAAAATGGTTGATGCATAAAACCGTACAAGGCGGAGATGACGGATATTGCCTCCGAGGTTGAGGACATGTCTGTTTACTAGTAGCCAGGGCACAGAAATTTACACAAACCGACGCCAGGAAATGGAGATAAAAACAGAACATTATTTGAATGGCATGTTTGTACAGCAGTACGATTAACTTTGGATTGGATATTTTCAGGCGTCATAAAGGGAGGAGGAATGAATGACTTAAAATAAACCAGAGCGGTCATTCATTCCATACCAGCTTCCAGACATTGACCTCTGAGCCTGTATTACAAGACCTGCTGGAACACCCTATATTTGTGTACCAACATGGATAAGACACTCAAATGTAAACAAGGTACGGCTTAGGCCACCTTTCCTTCGAATTTAAACTACAGTTAGGTTTTAGGTTTTAAGGTTGTACGTATGTAACGTATGTATGTATGTGTGTACGTATGTAATGTATGATATAATGTAGTAATGTATGTATGTAGTATGTAATGTATGTATTATGTAAGTATGTAATCGTATGTATGTATGATGTGTACGTATGTAATGTATGAATATATAATGTATGTAATGTATGTATGTACGTATGTAATGTATGTATATATGTACGTATGTAACGTATGTATGTATGTGTGTACGTATGAATGTATGAATATAATGTATGTAATGTATGTATGTACGTATGTAATGTATGTATATAATGTATGTATGTACGTATGTAATGTATGAATATAACGTACGTAATGTATGTATGTATGTATGTATATAATGTATGTACGTATGTAATGTATGTATAAAATGCATGTATGTACGTATGTAATGTATGTATATAATGTATGTATGTACGTATGTAATGTATGAATATAATGTATGTAATGTATGTATGTAATGTATGTATAAAATACATGTATATAATGTATGCATGTATGTAATGTATGTATATAATGTATGTATGTACGTATGTAATGTATGAATATAATGTATGTAATGTATGTATAAAATGCATGTATATAATGTATGCATGTATGTAATGTATGTATATAATGTATGTATGTATGTCTGCGTACGTATTGATTCATTTTGTCTTCACTCATAACTTTGTGTTTCGTTCCGTTAACGTAACAGGTCTGAATTTGGTTTACATTTTGAAATAAAGATGGCTTGCAGCGCACACACGGACCCAAAGCTGAGCCCTGTTTACAACAAACAGTATGTCGAACGATCTTATACACACGTTACTCAATAGCAGGAAAGTTAAAAGAACTGTTGGCGACACTGAAAATACGAAAACTTTTAGTGGGGGTGGAGACGATGCGGAGCGACCAACACTCTGCAAGTTAAGCAATGTCCGCACAACGATAACACTCTGCAAGTTAAGCAATGTCCGCACAACGATAACACTATGCAAGTTAAGCAATGTCCGCACAACGATAACACTCTGCAAGTTAAGCAATGTCCGCACAACATAACACTCTGCAAGTTAAGCAATGTCCGCACAACGATAACACTCTGCAAGTTAAGCAATGTCCGCACAACATAACACTCTGCAAGTTAAGCAACGTCCGCACAACGATAACACTCTGCAAGTTAAGCAATGTCCGCACAACATAACACTCTGCAAGTTAAGCAATGTCCGCACAACGATAACACTCTGCAAGTTAAGCAATGTCCGCACAACGATAACACTATGCAAGTTAAGCAATGTCCGCACAACGATAACACTCTGCAAGTTAAGCAATGTCCGCACAACGATAACACTCTGCAAGTTAAGCAACGTCCGCACAACGATAACACTCTGCAAGTTAAGCAATGTCCGCACAACATAACACTCTGCAAGTTAAGCAATGTCCGCACAACGATAACACTCTGCAAGTTAAGCAATGTCCGCACAACGATAACACTCTGCAAGTTAAGCAATGTCCCACAACGATAACACTCTGCAAGTTAAGCAATGTCCGCACAACGATAACACTCTGCAAGTTAAGCAATGTCCGCACAACGATAACACTCTGCAAGTTAAGCAATGTCCCCACAACGATAACACTCTGCAAGTTAAGCAATGTCCGCACAACGATAACACTCTGCAAGTTAAGCAATGTCCGCACAACGATAACACTCTGCAAGTTAAGCAATGTCCGCACAACGATAACACTCCATGCGCGAGATTTAAACTTCGGGAATGTTTTAAACAGTACTCAACACGGTAGTATATTAACGACACGTTTCGCGTTTGTAGAACACGCACCAAAGATATCGTCCTGTCTTAGCAACAGATTTACCATCAATCATAATTGGTGTCTCCTAAGCTTCGGGAAAATAGTAAACGGATTTACAATCGATCGTGCTAGATGGTTAACTGTTGATCGACCATCAGCTCCATCCTTAGACTAAACTCTCTCTCAATTACAGATCAACTGCGACGACATATTATAATAAATGTAGGCAGGTCTTCATGTAATGTCTTATTTTTGCCCCATTTTAAAGAAAATCTGGAAGTGTCATCAATTACAGTAAAAATTCCAAATACGAAATTTCATAACAGGCTGCAGAATGAAGAGGCTACGGACCTGTTGTAAGACAGACTGCAGAATGAAGAGGCTACGGACCTGTCGTAAGACAGACTGCAGAATGAAGAGGCTACGGACCTGTCGTAAGACAGACTGCAGAATGAAGAAGCTACGGACCTGTCGTAAGACAGGCTGCAGAATGAAGAGGCTACGGACCTGTCGTAAGACATCTGCAGAATGAAGAGGCTACGGACCTGTCGTAAGACAGACTGCAGAATGAAGAGGCTACGGACCTGTCGTAAGACAGACTGCAGAATGAAGAGGCTACGGACCTGTCGTAAGACAGACTGCAGAATGAATGAGGTGATTGAGATAGAAAAGAAACAGGAGCAAGTCGTCATATTCCGACGGCACTGAAGTGACAGCAGATGCAGCAGGCGCCTAATTACGACGCGCTATCTGCCCACCTGTAGTTGAAGCTGGTCTGACTAATTTTTAGTATTTGATTCGCATTATTTCAGGTTTTGCGCATAAAGCGGGCCTTCATTAACATTTTCATTTCGCATAACATGCGACCACACTCTATTTGCATAAACGAGACTGCGAATTTCGATAAGAAATAATGAATTCATTAAAACAATTCCCGACAGTCAAGTGTTTTATCTCCTCTACTCAACCCACTTCACAAGCTACAAACCTTTCTGTAAAACTAACTTTCCATCATTTTTAGTTCTTGCAAGTGACCGTTTTCAAAGACGTTTCCCGCAAAACACCAAATGTCTGTTCCTATGTCCTGTTCATAGGCACACCCAGAATTTTTCTTTGGCGGGGGGGGGGGGGGGGACTGATCCTGAGGCTATATATAATTTACGTCTAATTTTAAAGACTGTGTTTAAAAAAATCATGCCACATTCTCCGAGCCAACATCCAGTTAGGTTACGGGGAAAATTAAAACTGAAAAAAGAAATATGTACTTATTCACAAATTTTTATTATATATTTCAATATTGCAATGTACCAGTCATCAGCCGATTTCAGTGACTGATTTAGGCTGAATCGTAAATCATGTAAAACGGTTTTTTTTTTTTTTTTTTTTTATTTCGCTTTGGGTGCGGCTGCAGCCCGGCAGCCCCGCCCCCCTTGGGTGTGCCAATGGTCCTGTTAACCTCCGTCAACACAATTTCTTCCTTGTTGACTTTCCAACCTCAACAACACCAAGCAAGGTAATTAAATTACAAATGTCTCCACGCACAGAGCAACACAAAGGCAGGGTCCTTCGTTCTGTATATTCTGTACACAAGTCACAACAGCACGAACCGAGTGTAATTGAACCGTCGAACTTCAGGCGGCAGCGTCTGGTTTGGTCTACAGGAATCCACAAACCCTCCATTTTGTTCATTACCACTGTTTCTGGGTCATTCGCTATCTTGGGTGTTACCTCTTACAGTCAAAGACAGAGGTGAAGTTGTCCCTGCGCATGATATGAAGGCATATGGGGTAATAAAGTTTGGCTCCACTAATTCTTAACCTCGGCACTAAGTGGGATAAGGGGTCCAGCTTCACGCCCCGGCCGCTTTATCCCGGAGAAACAGCCCTCTCAGTACCCAATGAACAGGAAGCTGGGTGGTCCCAGAGCCGGTCTGGATGTTTTAGAGAAAAGATAAACCTTGCCCCTACCGGGAATCAAACCACGATTCCTTGGTCAAGTACCGACAGAGTACTGGGGGGAATTAAAACAGTTTCAATACAAGAGTCTTAGACCGCGTCATAAATACGTATGGTGGGCTGGACAGTAAAGCTCCATGAATTCCAGTGTTGTATCCCCGAAATTTCGGAGAAGGCCGGTGGGGCGTATCGTGGATGTTGCTCCACCGGAATAGGGTTCGTATAGGTTGTGAGGGATGCTTGAAACAAACTCGTTGTACCAGGTTCCAGGCACTTTAATTACAATAGGCCGTATTTACAGAAAAGAGGCCGGGAAGGCCTCGCAGCAACTTATACAGACTATCTGGATCAACGGCAGCATCGGGAATGCACCCTTTCAGGCGTCAGAGGTTTTATCAGACAGGCTTGTGTGTGGTCTGTGCGTAGGAGTATTCGTTACTCCTCCACATGTGACTGTGCGTCTGCATGGAGTCACACAGTGGCCACCATAGTTCCAGGAAGAATAACAAATAAGCAGTTGCAAACATTGGGCAAAGCGAATACAAAGAGACGTATGCTGAGAAAGTACTAATTAGCAAGTGATAAGGTCCGATGATACGGACAAAGTACAGAAGGTACTGCATCAATGCAATGTCGTTGCCTCAGTTACTATAATATATATATATATATATATATATATATATGTAAGAAACATCCGTAATATAACAGATATATGCAACACCAGACCTTTACAATAGAGTGCAGAGCTTAGCGCTCCAGCCACATTATCCCCAGGGATAGCATCTGGTATTAATCGAATAAGAGGCTGGGTAGGCCCCAGACGCATTTTCTGAAACGCTGTCACCGTTCATATTCACGTTTGCTCGAATGCAATGACAACTGCGTCTCTTACTGCACAAGGTTCCCATAGCTCGCCCTTAGCATTCGCACGTTGTCTTGCAATAACAATGCGATCCCTGCAACCCCTGTATAGCAGCAGCTGTGGGATTCTAGTTCTCAAAAGACGTAACCCCCCTCTCCAAGCCAGACGGTCACATTACAGTCTTCAAAAGTTCCAACATGTAAGGTCTGTCCTTATAGAGCAGAGATTAACAACTACCGCCGGTCTCATAATGGAACACCGGGAGGTTAAGACCTTTTGATTTGAAAACCTTCCAGAACATTCGAATATGCTGACTCATAAAAGTTGTCTGTCTTGTTAAAAATGGTCCGCTTTAACTGCGAATTGTTGCGTTAAAATATTGATGAAAACTGTGTAACAAACACTAGCATACAACGGAAAATATTTATTTTAGAACACCAAGACAATGCCAAATTCAAAAGCAGAAAGAATTCGTTTATAATACATTTTATCTGACGTCGTAACTTGGGCCGGCAATTTTACAGAACAGATAAAGTGTGTGTTCAACAAGAACTCCAGTATGGCGATCCTGGTAAAGCCGGGATTAGACGGCGCGTGGCTCGGCACGTTTTACGTCATAACTGACGTCACTGACAAAGAATCGTATTCAAACGCGCCGTGTAACCGGCCTGGCGCGGCACGGAGTGTGATTGGTGGAGCGAGGCTCGTGGGATCGCCTCAGAAGCGGTTTTCTCACGATCCTCAAAGCGACTCGGCGCAAGCAGCTGTTGCAGCTACACGGCGCTTGCAGTCTACGCGCCAAGCCAGTCTCGTCCAAGTCTGTATACACGTAGGTCTGGTCTTTGTTTTCTGCTGTCGGGGTGCGCGAAGAGTGAAATTGGTATTGGCTAGAATGGAGTGGTCAAACGAGGACATTTTTACGTTCATAGAACTTTATAAATCGGAACCAGTGATTTGGAACCCAAAGAACGCTTCACATAGTGATCGACATAAAGTACATTATGCGTGGCTAAGAATCAAAGTAGGATTGGAAGAGGCTGGGAAACAGTTTTCTGTGAAACAGCTTAAGACAAAGAAGGATTCTTTGATGGCAACATTCCGGAAGCTGTCACAGAGAGTCCGGCAGTCCATGAAGACTGGCAGTGGTATTGATGAAGTGTATAGGCCTGACTGGATTTTTTTTGATACGCTGGCAAAGTTCCTCTCTGTTGTCTACTTACCAAGAAAGCCAATAAGCTCACAGGTAGGTGAATACGTTATTTATTTAATATTTATATAACTGTCTTAATATTATCCATGTCGACCTCGGTGGACTAGTGGTTAGCGTGCTCGCCACTGGACCCAAGGTTCGCGGGTTCGATGGATTTTTAAGGATGATAAAAATCCGGAGCACCACTTCCTTCGGAGGGGAAGTAAAGCCGTCGGTCCCATGTCGTAGATTTACGGCATGTAAAAGAACCTTACGGGTATGAATAAAAATGTTGCGTAAGCCAAATTGCCTCCATTTCTCATCCAAGTCTCCTGACTGCCTGCCAGATGGCTCTGGCGTGCACATCAGGATCGACAGAACACTAAGCGCGGCTAGCTGGCCGGTCACCAACTGCCATGAATGCGCATGACTTAGTAACCTCGACAAGAGGAGGCCCAGGCCCATACAGGGCTGTTGAGCCAAGAATTATTATTATTATTTAATATTATCCATATTATTAATGGTAGTTTGGCTAAAAACAAGGTAAGCCACTTTTGTAGGTGTAAATACTTTACATATAATTATACAGGGTGTAAGTGCATATATTATCAACTTAAAACTAAATGTAAACACAATGTAAACGTGTCAGTAATTAATGTCGATAACATAATGTGTAACCAAATTATACGGATTACACATTGCGTGCACTGTGCTTGTAATCATTTACATACACCAACATACGCACACAACAAAATTACAAATTATTCATAAACTTGAAGCCTCCTACATGTTTCAGCGATAAGTCGCCATCATCAGGGTGACGTCAAGACAAAGGAATGTATAATATTAATACATCAGTCTTACATTTATATATTTTTAATATTCCACATATGAGATTGCTGTATTAATGGCATGTATTACTTTGTATCGACGTCTCCCTGAGGATGGCCATTTATCGCTGAAACTTCTAGGAGGCTTCAAGTTTACGTACGACTTACAATTTTATTCTGTTCATATGTTGGTGTGTTATAAATGATTATAAGTAATACAGGGATCTGCGCTCTTCTGGGGTATTACGCAACGTCGAATCCTTTACCGAAGTTTCGGGACAATGTATCGGTCCCATCTACAATGGGCAAGAAGTCCAAGAAGAAAAAATTACCACTCGACGCTGCGTAATACCCCAGAAGAGCGCAGATCTCAATATCGCAACGGAAGCCTGAAATCACGGAACGTAAGACAGAGTTTTCAAATTATGACACTGTGAGCGTAACTGTAAAAGCGATCGGCCAAGAGCAGTCAATGCTTGTATCAAGCTTAACACTGCGTCACGTACACTAATGAACACCCTGTATTATCACAGACTGCCTTACGAGGAAAAAAAAACACACAAACACATCTGTTATTGTAATTATGCATGAAATAAGTCTTCTATATGCAAGCATACCACTACGTCAAAAGGAAAATACTGCCTCTATATTTAGACTGCTAAGTCAATAATAAAGACTGCTACTGGTACCACTATTTAGTGTTACTAAAATGTCACTAAATGTCCATCCTTCGCGCCTTGTATCAATTAAACAGTTCGTCAGAACACTTCGTAAAAATAACCATTTTTGTGAACATGTTACATTTAGAGCTGTGGCCTTTCGGCGTGTGACACCGTGCACTTTGGTAGAATGTTACTAACGTTTAAGACCGTGGTTCGTAACGGGTGTACCGCGGCACAAAACTGGCCGTAAAGCTCCTAACAGGAGAGTGTTTATATGACACTGCTGACACAAATTAAAAGTTATTTAAAACTAAAAAGGATTTTCCTTATACACACGTATACTAAGTTACGAAATGGGTTGGGGGTTCAATAAAGTTTTTGTCAATCTGAGCTAGCATTATTACACAGAGTGGCGCAAACGTCACTTGACATTCTATAAAGATGTTATCTCTAACGTAATGCGACTTTTGCGCCACCCTGTATAACGTTTGAAAAAAAAAAAACTCCATTTACTTAAACGTGTTAAACTGATATTTGTATCAGAACATCATCTTTCTCGCGATAATTAATTTTTATGCAATAAATTACTTTATTTATACATACATGGACATTTGCTATAAATGTAAGCTCTCTACAGCTATTTCAGTTCTAGAGTACCGCGGAAATAAAAACGAAAATCCCTAGCGTGCCGCCGGCAGCAAAGTTTGGGAAGTACTGGATTGGAAAGGAACCTGTTGTCCCCCCCCCCCCATTTTGCGGGGGGGGGGGGGGGCGAGACAGCAAGTTTCTCCAAAATTTCAGTAACATGAGTACACGATGCCACATCCCAAAAGACAGCATCCGTAATATTAAGGTTTAGGAGGAAACGGAACTATCATATTCTACTTGTTTTTCAGACCAATACAAGCAATTTTTACATACTGCAAAACTATTCGACCTGCTGCCCTGAAATCAGTCTGCTTTACTAATTAGTGCCGTATTACAAATGCAACTGCCCTCAAGCACTTGCAGCACACAAACTGAAACATTTGAAGACTAACTGCAAAGTACGATAATCCCACAGAACAGTCTCCGAACCGGTGACTTTTTATTACGCTTTCTAAAGGTTATTATCACTGCGATCCTTTTTTGTAGCTCCCTTCACAGACTGTTACCCCTCCCGGCCGCCTCTTATCGGTCAAGCAGGAAAAGGCCCACCCTGTATTTACTTAACGGAACTAAGATTATAACTCAGCACAGGTAAATAAAACAAGGACGAAAGAGATAACAAATACAGCTTCACGCGCGCACATTTTGTAATGCGGTAAGTATGGAGACCATAAGGCAAGTGTACGGAACGAGTAGCATCAATTACGAAGACGATATTCTGTCCAGGCCAAACACCTCTTTGCCCTTCTGAGGGTAACATAACTGGGCCCACTTTTACTGAACATGATCGAAAAAATTCCTATTTTTTTCAGAACTGAAAAAATAAGGAAGGTGTACATTTTCCTACAGGACACCCCAGTTTTCTTCTACCCTAAATTAAACGTTTTCGCGTTGTTGGATGAGGAAATGCCATATTTAACGTACATGGACTTAGATTTAATTTTCTGGAGGGTGGATCCGGTGCAAGGTCACAAAATGCAGTTTACAAAACTCTTGGACATGCAGTGTTTTAACGATTACGATGCGAGGTTACGGCAATTATTCCAACCATAACACCAGAAATACTCGACTATATTTGTCGTCGCGATATCAGCCACAATGTATAAGGTGACCGCGACGTACCTCACTAACAACGATTCTGTGTGTGTGTGAGTCGTTTAAGTTTTGTTCCATTTAACGTGTTTACGAAAATACTGCGTTTTCAAATTACGACGCTGCGAACGTGCTTGTAAAAGCGAGCAGGTCCTGGACACTTCTAACGCTTCACCCCTGATCTATACACAATCATGTTAACAGAAACGCAGTCTCACACAAAAAATTCAAATTCCCTTGTATGATATGCTAACAACTTGTGAAGTGAAGTTAATCTTACCTTAGCCCCAATCTGGTTTCCGCATTGGCCGGCTTGCAAATGCACAATTTCCCTCATGATTGCTCAATGAAAGTGCTGACGAGAATCTAAGTACAACACGTGGAAGACACGGCTAGGAAATGACACCGAAAGCTTCCGGCAGGCACGACGTCTGAACGCAGTCTGAAGGACAGGACAGAGCTAGTTGGAGGTTGCGCCCTTATTGCTAGGCTGGCAAGACGATCTCCCCTCCTCCTGGCCCCCCTTCTCCTTCCCCTGCAAAGGAAACTAACGCGTCACAGAACTAAATAACGAAAGAGGCTTTGGGGAAAGAAAAAGGATATATGAAAAAATGTGCTACAGAAAAGTAGGCTCTAAGGCATACGCACGCAGCCGCTTTAAGACCACCAGAAGTTCGTACCAGGATTTATAAATTTTGAAATTATTTATTCCGCGCGTTTTGATTAAATTGATTAAATTTTCCCGGAACTACCGATTGTGTAGGAGGTTGGGTGGGAAATTAGGGCAGATTTACACGAAGAGGGGAAGAGAAATGTCTTTTTCCATTAAGATGTTGCATACTTTGTGTATCATTCAAATATTTATTACTTAACTAACATAATACATTTCACACTGTTGACACCGTGCATCTTCGTCATATTAAATTAAGTTATAAACCAACCGATGCACACTAAAACCACTTTTTAAGTAGCTTTATTATAAAATTGTTAAAATTGTACCCCTACACGTGTTTCGATCCTAGGATCATCGTCAGGGGGGTTTATTGCCAAACTTTAGATAATTTTGTTTTAAAATAGTACCCAGGAGTGTCATTGTCTGTATTATTGTTGTGTTTTCAATCTTTTTAGTTGTCATTAAGGTTTTGGTGATTTGTATAGTCTCCTGTATGGGGATATTGACATAAAGATCTTTTATGTCGAATGTGATAAGTCGGCTTGATTCTGTGATATTTCGTTTTTTAAGTTCATTGGCTAATTGGGTAGAGTTGTATGTTGTGTATCTAATAAACCCCCCTGACGATGATCCTAGGATCGAAACACGTGTAGGGGTACAATTTTAACAATTTTATAATAAAGCTACTTAAAAAGTGGTTTTAATGTGCATCGGTTGGTTTATAACTTAATTTAATAATATAATACACTTTATCGGGTAAATGTATTTAATAATCTATGTTACAACTTAACTCCGAATTAAGGTGTAATGTAGACTATTAGATACATTTTAAACAATAAATATTATTTTACCCTTAATTTTTGAAATGTATTCTGTGTATTTTTATTAAATTTTTAATTTATAAAACCAACTAAATGCACAAATGACATACACAACATTACAGTCTTTCGTAGCTCCTACATGTTTCGGCGTATAATCTTGCCTTCATCAGGGAGTCCACACACCAAATTAAAACATAATATAATATAGCATATATTCCCAGTCCGACAAAATGTACAATTCAGTCACATTAATTGAGCAATTCCACTGTCCTACATGTTTCGAACCCTTAATTTGGGTTTATCTTCAGGGACTCATTACACACTATTTACATCAACCGGTACAATTGTTTACATGAATTCTTTACATCTCTGTATGTACGTTGTCCAAAAGTAATAAAAAGTGAAAATTGTTTTATATTGGTTAAAATGCTAAAAGTTGTATAAAAGTTGAATAGTCTGTGTTGATTTGATATCCTGTTTTATCGGAGAAGGTTGTCTGCTGGGTATTGAGAACAGTCCCTGAAGATGAACCCAAATTAAGGGTTCGAAACATGTAGGACAGTGGAATTGCATAATTAATGTGATTGAATTGTACATTTTTGTCGGACTGTCAATTATAAAGTTAAAATGTACGGTGTGAATAATATTAAGTTTATAATACAGCATATTACAACAGCAATACTCACTTTGTGTATCATTCCGCAGCTATAAGCACAGTGCAAGATGGTTGATATCCATAGACACGTTACAAGTACAATACATTATAACAGTGTTACATGTACATCGTGTTTATGTTCGCAGTTAAATTACAAATATATAAAATCGTGCAATATGGTTAAAATTGTACTATTTATGTCGTTTCAGCATTTCTCTTTGTACACAAACATCTAGTGTCGCTTTCGATCCATTATGGACCAGTAAACAATAACCTCGTACACACAGAACACGACACGTGGTATACTCATACACACACAGAACTCGACACGTGGTATACTCGTACACACAGAACACGACACGTTGTATACTCGTACACACAGAACACGACACGTGGTACACTCGTACACACAGAACACGACACGTGGTATACTCGTACGCACACAGAACACGACACGTTGTATACTCGTACACACAGAACACGACACGTGGTACACTCGTACACACAGAACACGACACGTGGTATACTCGTACACACAGAACACGACACGTGGTACACTCGTACACACAGAGAACACGACACGTGGTACACTCGTACACACAGAACACGACACGTGGTATACTCGTACACACAGAACACGACACGTGGTACACTCGTACACACATAACACGACACGTGGTACACTCGTACACACAGAACACGACATGTGGTACACTCGTACACACAGAACACGACACGTGGTACACTCGTACACAGAACACGACACGTGGTGTACTCGTACACACAGAACACGACACGTGGTACACTCGTACACACAGAACACGACACGTGGTACACTCGTACACACAGAACACGGCACGTGGTACACTCGTACACACAGAACACGACACGTGGTACACTCGTACACACAGAACACGACACGTGGTACACTCGTACACACAGAACACGACACGTGGTACAGACAGAGACCGCAACAGATCGAACACAAAACTGGACATTTGTTTACAAAGACAAATGCTGCAAACATAGGCGTAACTCAGGCCGGTGCAAGGGGGCCAAGTACCCCTCAAACATTTTTTCTTTCTTTCTAACTTGACTCCTTCTAAATTAAAGTTCAAAAATCCATCATCGATTTTGCCCCCCCCCCTCCCCCAATATTATTAGCCAAGTTGCGCCTGTGGCTGCAACGACATAAAGATAATATTAAAAATACTTCACGATACTCAAATAGAATTACAGCGCAGAGAATGGGGTACGTTGTGTTCAACATTAAATTGCACTATGGAGCAAGGAAAAATTAAATTAAAAATTACATATAATTTTGATCGCGGACATGATGATGATGATGGTATGATAATGGTTGTGGTGGTGATTATGAAGGTGATGATTATGATAGAGATTATTATTATTATGTCACAGCAGTTTAGCTGGTTTACAAAAGAACACGGGTCACTGCCCAAGCACGTCTTATTCATAATTCATAATTTTGCTAAAACTTTCTGACTGTGCGGCGTTTATTAAGTATTACTGCTTTCTGCAATCGAATATATAGAGCAGGGCGAAGATTGAGCAGTTTCAAGCTGTCATGTAATTTACTTGTGATAATAACCGTTGTAGATATGTGGATAGTACTAGTGGTACTGTATATATACCGAAATGCAGTTGCCATATCCTTGTTAGCTCTGCTTGTAGTTCTGTATATGTCTGGAGATTCTAGGTGATTGTGCTCTAGAGGCTGTGAGCGTAAGGAAATGCTTCATCTATTAAACGTGTTTCTGATGGTTTTGTCAGGCATAACTAGGCCTATATCTGGTCTGCTGTTACGGACATTTCGACTTGTTGTTACGTACCTGTCATATTTAAAGTCCGACAAATGTACAATTCAATCACATTAATTGTGCACTTTCACTGTCCTACATGTTTCGAACCCTTAATTTGGGTTCATCTTCAGGGACACATTATCTGAAATCGCACACTAGTTACACCAACTGGCACAATTATTTACATGAATTGTGCCAGTTGGTGTAACTAGTGTGCGATTTCAGATAATGTGTCCCTGAAATGAACCCAAATTAAGGGTTCGAAACATGTAGGACAGTGAAAGTGCATAATTAATGTGATTGAATTGTACATTTGTCGGACTTTAAATATAAACTTAAAATGTACGGAATGTATAATATTAAGTACCTGTCATAGTAGCCGATCTCAGTGGCCGCGCGGTCTAAGGATTGGGTCTGCGGCCGCTTGCTTACTGGGATTGTGGGTTCGAATCCCACCGGGGGCATGGATGTTTGTGTTGTGTTTATTGAAAGGACGGTAGCATAGAACGTAAAAAGTGACATGAAGGACGAAAGGATTTAAACAGTACAAAAATGGATCAAAGGGGAAAAACCCCGGACAGGCAAAAAAAAAAATCCCGCCTAGGGCAAGGATGTCTGTCTCTTGTGAGTGTTGTGTGTTGTCAGGTAGAGGTCTCTGCGACGAGCTGGTCCCTCGTCCAGAGGAGTCCTACCGAGTGTGGTGTGTCTGAGTGTGATCGTGAAGCCTCGAAAAATGAGGCGGCCTAGGCCCCCGAGGGGCTGTCGAGCCATTGAAAAAAAGAACCTGTCATAGTATACTATATAGCATAAGTTCTCTGACACATTTATAATACAACATTGGTGGTCACTTTGACAGTCCACATTTGATAGCCAATCCTTGATGGGCAATGTTGGCTACTTTACTGTGACGACGAGTGTAATCGCCTTGAGATAGTACACGACATGCACTGTTAAGTGTTGAATCGTTGACCCCTTTTGGTGTCGCGGTGTAGTATGGGTTCAGCTATACCGCCACTTTCCCCCATTGCCTGCTTGGCATGTTAGGGGATGGCCTGTACCCTTTAGTGGGCTCGGATAGCTCAGTCGGTATAGCGACTCGCTACAAGCTGGACGGTCCGGGAATCGAATACCGGTGGGGCGAGATTTTCAGCACCTGTCCAGACCGGTCCTGGGGCCTACCCAGCCTCCTGTACAAGGGTCATTCCTGGGGATAAAGCGGCCGGGGCGTGGCGTTGACCACCCACCCCCCATCTAGCGCCGAGGTTAAAGGAAGAGTAGAGCTATACCTATACTCCCCCTCTGGGCCTTCATGGCCTGTTTTAGGGGAACTTTACCTTTATGGTTTCTGATTTCTCTCGGCATATTCTGCAGATATCGTTAGTTGTGTTCGGATCCTTCAAATGCATTTATTGTTATATTATTATTATTATTATTATTATTACCTACCCTTTTTGAAACTGTCGGCCTTCGTGTGCCAAATCGAAATTTAGAGATTTTAAACTGTTTCATGTTGACTCAAACCGTCGCTACTGTCCTTCCGCTAAACGCACTTCCGCTGCTAATGCCATCAGTACGATATTTGTATATTTAATTGTAGGTCAGTTTTGATTAATGACTTGTTATTAGTGTAAATATTGAACTTGACGCTGTAGTTCGGTCACTGCGACATTTTTAAATCAAGTCATCTGTGTTCTGTCAGGTATTGGATTTCTGCCCGAGTACTTGTTTTATATTGTTTTACTTAATATTTGTTTTGTTTCTTTAGTGTTTTGTCTTGTGTATTTGTACTGTTTTGTATTTTATTTGTGCTTTTGTGCTGGCTTTGTAATTGGCACTTGTGCTGTTAAGTCTGCACGTTAATAAATACCACATTGAATTGAATTGAAGTATTGATGGTGGTGGCGTCCCACCTTTCGTTTTATTTCTTTCGTTCGTCCCTCCTTCTTCTTCTTCTTTCTATGGGCCGTCGGCATTCGCTCCGGATGCACCGCAGCCTTAGGCTTATTGTGCTCCGTTCGTCCCTCTTTCTTGTTCCTTTTCTGTCCCACTACCTGCCCCCCTCCCCAGCAATACTGTGATGGTCACTGACGTACAATTTCGTACATTCTCGTCTCTCCAGTATTCCCGTGTTGTGCGGTCCCTAAAACAGGAAGTATCACATCAGTTCATCGAGCCAATAACACTGTCTTCTCACTGCACCAGCAGCAATCCTGTTTTTTTCTTCGAGACGCCCTTCAAACAGTATCCAGAGCATTAAATGCAGCTGAGCGTAACGACTACCTGCCGGTGCTGCCTACTGGTCTTCGGCTCCAATTACACTCACGGTCTCCAGCATCAACACCGTTAACGACGGAACATTTCACTGGACACGCTCAGCAGCCGGTTCAATCAAATTCACGCCCCCAGAACGACCTATTTTAACCTTTTGAAGACCAGAAGCAATGTGAAAGTACTTTTCTGTCCAATGCCCCCTCGATATCGGCAATACCATTGCTTTGTTTAAAGGCTTTCAGGCTTCGCCCGCTTGTCCTTCTGGTAACGAAAGCATTAAGACGGAGATGAGTACGAAACATTGGTGGGATGACATGGAAAGGGGAGGAAAACCAGTCCAAGTGATAGAAGACTAAAGTTGATCTACATTACGGGTGTAGTGTAAGATGAAGGTAAATTTCACCCTATAACCTGTCATGAAGGCCCAGAGGAGGATTAGACGTATAGTTGTACTCTTTCTTTAACCTTGGTGCTACATGGGGTGGGGGTTGGCCAAAGCCACGTCCTGGCCACTTTATTATCGGGAAAAAAAACCCGGTGCCCATTGAATTGGAGTCTGGGTGAGGCCCAGGGCCGGTCCGGCCGGGTGCGAAAAATCTCATCATCGCCGGGATTCAATCCCCGGACCGTCCAGCCCGTAGCGAGTCGCTATACCGACTGAGCTATCCCGGCCCACACGTGTATACTGTTTATATGATAAAAATTCAGTTCGTACCTCACAGGGAACACAATGTGGTTACGTTCGAAAGACCAATCAGTTAATACTAAACAGCAGTGTTTCCCAAACGTTTTTGCTCGCCGGCCCGTTTTGACTTCGAAAAATAACCACGGATCCTCACATCCTTGCTCACGTAAATATAGGGTGTCCGGATGATAGGTATCCAAAATTAAAAATTTATATCTCAAAACGGATTTTAGATAGCTACGAATACATAGCAGTAGCATGCCTAACAATGCGTTGCATGATTTGACCTTAATTAAACTGACTGTCGCTCGCTTCGTGGGTACAGGAAGTTTCTTAATTAGATATTCTAACGGTCATACGAAATAAACACATCGCCAATTAAAGAAGTTCCGCTATTATTTATAACAAAACATTATTCCTTGCATTTAACAGAATAAATAAACTTCCAAGTAGCCATTACAGGAATGTATCCACGGATCCCCCGGAAACTGGTCGCAGATCCTTTGGGATCCGCGGATCACACTTGGGGAACCACTGCTCTACAGGGCTGTGAGAATGATACTGGTCACATGGTACAAACACAGTGTGGGCAGAATTTAGAGTGGTGTTAAGCCTGGCAGTACATATAATAACCACTAGGGTTTAAAGGTAATAATTCTCCTATATCTTCGTTGTAACAAATGGTCATTTCTCGAGAGGTTATCACACCAAAATATGTACGTACGTAGGTACGTATTTCTTGTTTAATTCTTCCAACCGTCACGTTCAGCTGACCATAAACACGTTAATTTCGCCACACCAACTGACTGTATATGTCGCCCTCGGTGGACTAGTGGTTAGTGTGCCCGCCACTGGACCCAAGGTTTGCGGGTTCGATCCCGACCGAGGGCGATGGATTCTTAAGGGTGATAAAAATCCGGAGCACCACTTCCTTCGGAGGGGAAGTAAAGCCGTCGGTACCATATCGTAGATTTACGGCATGTAAAAGAACCTTCGGACATGAATAGAACTAGTAATGTCCGTAAGCAAAATTCAAACGGCCATTTCTCACCCAAGTCTCCTGATTGAGCAAAAACTCGTGCGGTCATTGAGCTGGTCACTCACTACAGAATGCACACTTACCGACCAGGAAACCTTCGGGATGCCCAAGCCCACATAAGGGCTGCAGTGCAAAGGAACAACAGCTGACTGTATATAAAACTCAGGTCACTACTGGCGGTCAGTCAGCCATATCAGATCCTACTACTTCAATGTAGCTCACGTTACACATTTATCGTAACTTGATAAGTCAAACAGAAATATGTGTAACCTGAAAACCTTATAGTAGCTTATAGTTTTACAACGAAACGGGTATTAACCCCAATAACATTGATTGATTAATGGGTTTGCATTTAACTCAGCAGATCGGAACATATTATAACGAAAATCGTAGACAACTGTCTGCTGGGATGTGACGGCATAGAAACTGGTAAAGATTTATCGACGTTTCGGAGGAACCTGTTACCCTCATTTTCTGTGCGAGGTGAAGGTACACGACGTCACATCCCGGAAGACAGAAATATTCACAGACACCGCTGCTAGAATCTCAGATCTTGGAACTGAAGTCCGTTTTCAAAATACCACAATTGAAACTGTCTCCAACAGTACTGCCAACATAATGCACTTCCCACGGTATCCCATGACATTTATTCACATAATTCCAACTAAGTTCACTTGCATTTAGTTGGAATTATATGAATAGCATGCATAATGCACGGGATATGAATACCATGCAGATCCTATAATCTATTCCTCATGTCTGTGTGAGATAGTGAAGCCTGGATAAAGAGGCCCTGGCCCACTAGACGCTGTTGCGCCATGGAAAAAGACCACGCCTGTTCCTCACACTCCAACAGACACACCTAACACACTGTCAATGTTACATTCACCAGCCCACTGATGGAGACACTTTCATCCCTCAAACTGTTGCACAACCCAATTAAACCTCAAACATGATGTATAGCTTATCACCTCAAACAGGGCAGTTCCAAGATAATGGTGTGAAGATTTTGATGTGTTACATATTTTTTGTACACATACTCCTCATCTATCTCACAGCGGACAGGAACGCAAGCGGCACCAAAAGACCTTGTTTCCAGGGGTCCATTTTAACCTTCATCGGGATACTGTAATCGAACCTAGCTGCCTCCGCCATCGGTTTTGGCGACTCACTGAAGTATATGTATAGTCCAACAGATGGCAGCATGTGACGAGCCTCTAAAAGTCATTCAAAAATTGGTAGCAGATGGCACTACATTCCTCTCTCACAAATCCAGGCGAAAAGCATATATCCGTAATTGATGCCACAAGACCTACTTTCTACTGTTCTCTTTGGTCCGCGTGTGGAACGTATGGCCCCAGGGTGGAAGAATCGACAAGTGGGAAAGAAGGAGAGGCGGTAGATGAGGTTCGTATCAGATTGCACAGTCTCCTTCCGTTGTTACCTTTCCAGCCAGAAGACCACACCCAATGTGTTTACCCCCAGTCCCTCGGGTGTTACATCCAGTGCATCCAACCGTGGAATTTCCCTTCATTGTAGATAATTTTCCATGACACGGGTACGTAGTGATATACAAAAAAATCTGCTTACGACAATTGCTTGCAAGGTTTTTTTCTGGCATTGTTTAACCACTGAAATGGGGTAAACGTTCGTAGGGATGTGAGGGGAGGAAGTCGTGGCCTATTTGAAAGCATATCTTAAAGATTTTGCAGAAATTCAACCTAATTCACATCATATTCGTTTTCAACAGAAGATCTCAATCGGTAATTCAGGTAAAAAAAAAACACTTCAAGGCGTGCGTCCTCTCAGCCCTGAAGTCCAAATCAGAGGCACACGTTCTGGGAGGATTGATTCACTTCCATCTATAACCTCAAACTTAAAATTTTCTGAAAATCTTCATTCAGCAATTCGAAACGGGAGCCCTGCACAAAGGGGCATCACCTCATTTACAGTACAAGATATTTTTTTTGCAAGTTGGTAGACATTAAGACGATCAGGGAATCCCCTTTTCTTATACCCAGAAATTTTTTCCCCCTCCCTAATGACAGCAGTCCGACATCAGGCAGACATTTCAGTACCGTTACCAGCTGCACAAACTATTTTTCTTATAATCCATCTGAATGTTACCTCCCATCTATGTCTTCGTTATCCAGGTGATGTCTTCCCTCGATGCTTTCCAACCTAAATGTTCCACATTTTTATGTTACGCCCACGCTTCTTGATTTAAACTTCTTCACAATCTGAAGCGAAGAGAAGCAATTGTATGCAGCATAAGCGTAACTTGGCTAGTAACAAGGATCGACCATGGGTATTAGGAGCTTTATAATAAGGCGTCATGCATCAGAGAGTCCTTGCTAAAGTTGCATCGACTAGCATAAAACTTTAGCAATTTGTAGCCTTTAATCATAGTTATATTATTGGTTTAGCAGTAGTAGTAGTAGTAGTGGTAGTCATGAGCGTGCGCATCACAATTCATTAGCGTCCGCACCCAAAGAATTTTATTTTTCTTTCTTTTAAAAGGCGAACACTTACTGAACACAAATTATGGAAACTAAAACGTAACTATTCTGAAACTAACAATGAAATCTATTTAGAAATACATACTTAGTAAATCAAACAAAATGCCACATTTTTGCTGTTTTTGAGACATTAGCTTATGCCTGGACACACCCTGTACCAATGCCTATGGTGGTGTTGGTGATAGTAGTAGTAGTAGTAGTAGTAGTAGTAATTAGTAGTAGTAGTAATTCAATTCAATGTGTATTTATTAACGTGCAGACTTAACAGCACAAGTGCCAATTACAAAGCCAGCACAAAAGCACAAATAAAACACAAAACAGTACAAATACACAAGACAAAACACTAAAGAAACAAAACAAATATATAGTAAAACAATATACAAGAAGTACTCGGGCAGAAATCCAATACCTGACAGAACACAGATGACTTGATTTAAAAATATCGCAGTGACCGAACTGCAGCGTCCAGTTCAATATTTACACTAATAACAAGTCATTAATCAAAACAGACCTACAATTAAATATACAAATATCGTACTGATGGCATTAGCAGCGGAAGTGCGTTTAGCGGAAGGACAGTTGCGACGGTTTGAGTCAACATGAAACAGTTTAAAATATCTGAAATAATAATAATAATAATAAATTTCACACTGTTGACACCGTGCATCTTCGTCATATTAAATTAAGTTTCAGACCAACTGATGCACAACTAAAACCACTTTTATTGTAGCTTTATATATAATTTTAACAGTTATAATAAAGCTACAATAAAACTGGTTTTAATTGTGCATTAGTTGGTCTGAAACTTAATTTAATAATAATAATAATAATAATAATAACAATAGGCTACTATATCCAGCTAGAGTGATTCACGCAGCTGAACTGATACGAGACGAAGTGGAATCTTACCATTCCTAGATCGAGTCCCTGCCAGTCTTTATCACGGTTTCCTGTAGATGGATGAAAAAGCAATCCCATTACAGGCCTGGACAGGCCCGTAGGGTTCCAGGAGGTTGAGGCTCTCAGATTACTAGACAAGCGGCACATGAAGGTGGTAAGGTTGTCAGGCCTACGCACCGGCCGCCTTTACCCCCCAGGAAATATTCCTGGTGTTCATTTCTGTTAGAGGCTGAGTCGACCCCAGGGCTACAGTGCGGCCGAAAGGATTATGTCAACGATCCAGTAGGTGGATACCAAAATAATATGTACTACGTTTCGGGATTCAGCTTTGTGACCCTAGAAGTTGGGGAAATGAATGAGAAACAGAGCCGCAAATCAGTGTCAAACTATAGGTCGACCACAGAAACAGGGCCGTTCAGTTTTCTTACACAGCAAGTTACGAGAAGAGCTTGCAGCGCATGACAGCTTTGCAAGTAGAAATCTAAGGACTCTAGACCTCTGAGTATGCAAATGAGCGATCAGCATCACGCTCCGACATATTTAAGACTAGAATAACTAGAGGATTAGAAACAGGTCTGAAAATCGTAGCGCGGGAAATCCCCGCGTTTACTAGAAACCTAACCTCTGCCGTCCAGTCGGTAACTTAGCACTCAACTGTCCCGACTTCCTTTTAATTTGTTATCTATATAAATAGGCAATGAGTAAATCTGAATTCATGCTTATTCGTCTTAGTGTTATATTTATGTGTATAAAGCTCACTAATTTAAACACTGATGTCCTCCGCGATGTGACGCGGTGTAGTGTACCAGAAAATACGGTGTCACGACTCCTTTTAGTCACAGCAGTGGCAACGTAAAAACTCTGCTGACATGGAATATAATCTCAGTACCAAAATGTTTTGGGAAGTACCCTAAAAAAAACTACGCACCATCGCTACTGGAAATTTTAAAAATACAAAATACTTTCCACATAGAATTTGCATATTATGTTGACCTTACTCCATTCCACAGTTCACAATCCTAACTTGTGAGGTACATTAGTGGGGCTGCTTCATCTTACAACCGCCATGTCGCTGCTGTTATGGCGGGCAATTAAGACAGTGTCATGGCGTAGTCTCATGTTTCACGACAATCGGTAAAATGATTCAGAATTTATCAGGGGGACACACAAACGCACATGTAGGCACGCTGCTGCGAATAGCCTGCCTTCCCGTATGAATAAAATAAGGCTAAAAAAAAAAGTAATACAGAGTGTGTCAGGAAAGGGGAAACACGAAAATACGCACAATCGCGTTTCCATACTCGCGAATTCATTTGCTTTCCAACTCGTCCAGCACTATGCCCACATTTTCTGACCCAAGTCAGCCATGATTCAACTTCGCGAGCTCTGCGCAGCTTCTGTTCAACATACGCCATGCGCGTCGCGTTACATTACACCCAGTCCGCGTCTCGGTCTTGCGGTAGGACACATTCGCGAAATTTCACGCAGACGAAAGTGTTTGGTTCCTTTTCTCTGCGTAACCATGGCTCCCAAAAGAAAGCTAAGTGACACTAGAAATGAAAGTGTAAACGTGAAACCTGTAGGCAGAACAAGGAAGGTAATGACGCTTTTGCAGAAGGTACAAGTTCTTGATACACTCGCGACTGGCATGGGGGTTTCGAGTGTGGGAAGACTGTTCGGTGTGAACGAATCAACAGTGCGATATATCAAGAAAGTTGAGCAGCAGATAAGGGAGGTTGTTGCCCGGAGTTCGGTTGCAAGTGCTAAAGTATCTTGTGTGGCCCGTGACAAAGATCTAGTAGAAACAGAGAGAGCTCTGAGTTCCTGGATAGAGCATATGGGTAGGAAGAATGTGTCTATTGATCAGACCGCCATTCGCAAAAAGGCCCGTAGTCTTTATGAACAGTTTCGGAAGGTGGGAGGTACTGACAGACGACATCAAGCCTTCACTGCCAGTAAGGGCTGGTTTGAGAACTTCAAGAGGCGGTTCCCAGCGCACAGCACTCAACTCCAAGGCGAGACAGCAATGACCAAAACGGTACATTGATTTAACACGCTTCATGAGCTTATTCAGTTACCACTCGCGAATATACAGTGAGCAGCTCCGCGACTTCTACTCACCAAATACCATCCGGTTGATCAATTCAGGGCGGGACGTGTGGCACGTACAGGATGTATACACAGTTTCGGTGGGGAAACCTGAAGGAAGACCTACGAGTACATGGGAGGATAATATTCAAATGGATCTTGAAGAATTCTGAATCGGATTCATGTGACGCGGGATAGGAACAAGTGGCGGGCTGTTGTAAATGCGGCGATGAACTTTCGGGTTCCATAAAATGAGGGGGATTTCTTGACTGGCTGAGGAACTGTTAGCTTTTCAAGAAGGACTTTCCTACACGCAGTTAGCAGTGCCTCTAGTATAGAATATTGCTGTATATGCACGAACGTACCGTATTTATTGTAAGGCAACTTGTCAATAATACCTGTTTGTCGTTACTAACTCCACGACACATCCTTATTCAGAAGCTAATGGTTGCTCAGCCAGTCAGTTTGTGGAACCCTAAAATTCATTACCATACTGACAAAACCCGCCTTATCCTGAGTCACACAAAACCAGTTCACATCCTTCCCAGATTAATTCTAACATCGTCCTCCCATTTGCGTCTAGTTATTCCAAATGGTCTTTGGGTTTCTCGACCAAAAACTTTTATGCAATTCTCATCTTCACGTGCGTTTTCATAATGTATTTTGACAGCAGTGAATTGTTTTCCGATTAAAATATACGGAAGTGTAATTTTTTTCGATTGTTTTGGTCTCTTACATTAAGGGAATGGGTAGAGGGTCTTCGAGAGCAGGGTGCTGAGGAAGACATTTGGGCACACGAGGGAGGAAATAAAAGGAGACAGCACAGCGGTATGATTTGTTTACAACAAATATTAATTAGGGGGGGGGGGAGTTGGTGATATGGGCGGCGCTTGTGACACTTGTGGGGGAGAAAAGAAATGCATAATGGATTTTCGTAAGAAAACCCGTAAGGAAAGAATCATTTGGAAGACCTAGGCGTAGACGGAAAGATAATTTTAAAATGGATCTTAGAGAAATAGGATGGGAGGACTGATCTAGCTCAGGACAGAGTAAAGTGGCGGGTAACGAAACGTCAGGTCCCGTCAGATTGTGGGAATTGCTTCGCTAGCTGAGGAATTACTAGCTTTTGAAGAAGGACTCTGCTCCAAAGGCGTTAGTCAGTTAGTTAAGGAATTATCCCCGTCCGACCTCTAAGGAGGACCACTTCTTTTCGGCTGTCCGCGAACCTTTGCACGAAGGGGCGGGTATTTAAATTTTACCGCATTATTTTTGTAAAACGCGAGTGTTATTTGAACATAAAAAAATTAAATTATGAAATAAATGGCATTTTGTTGGAAATCAAACAGCGACTGTGTAACCACAAACTTGAAGCTGCCGGCCCTCTATATCCGGAGGCTGCTGCTTCGATCCTCTTTCTCAGGCTATGCTATGCCTTCGACGATAATTATACAGTAGAACTCGGTTATAGCGTCATGAAAGGGACTGAATATTTTGTGTCGTTATAAACGAGTGTTGTTATAACCGAGGAGTGTAACGTTATGGTTAACAGTGACTAATTAATTGGTACCACAGAATATGTGACGCTATAGACGAGTTGTCGCATAAACCGACGTAATTATAACTGGGTTTGATTGTACTTTATCACATTCAATGAAACTAGTGTTTAATTGCCCTGCAGCCAGACAGAGGTTTCGTATTTGTCGTCACTTCCGGTAATGGGTCTTCAAGGTAACATCTGTATTATAATATGTTACTGTTAAACACAGGTCCTCATTTTATCTGACAAATATCGTTTGTCACTTTCCACCGATATACCGCCGCGCGTTTGGGCGGTCGGATGAGTGGTCTATGTCAGCGTTTCCCAAACTTCGAGGCCACGAACATTTTTAATTCAGTAAATATTTACGGAACTCATGTTTTGTGGTCCCTTATTTATCAGCTCAACAAAATCTATTAGTAACCAAATGAAACGTTCTTATAAAAATTCTTATATGGACAGTATCTTAAAACTATGATCAGTAAATTCAAATTTAATAAAAATCTATGGACTTTTTTGGTTTTTCGATTTTTTTCTCGCAGAACACCAGTTGGTGTGCCGGGGAACATAGTTTGGGAAACGCTGGTGTTGCCGTTACACGTGAGAGTAAAACTCTCGCGAATCTCTCTCAGATACTCTCGAGAGGCACTCTCTCACGTGTAAACCGCCTTCGAGAGCGACTATCGAAGGTCATGGCAACGTCGCGGGGAGCTGGCTTCAGAGCACAGCGCCACGCCTCCTCGTAGCTGCACACTTAACTACACCACGAATACTGGTATAGCTGCGAGTAGTCTGCGAGAGCAATCGAAGAAATGGCTTCACGGAAGGTATGGACGAAAGACGAAACCCAGCATTTAATAAGTTTGTATAAGTCATGTCCGGAGGTTTGGGACAACCACCACGTGCATTATAAAGACCGCGAGAAAAGAAGCAAGTGTTGGCATTCAATGGGGGTGGCGATGAACACGACCTCGGCTGAAGTGCAGCGCAAAATTCACAACCTCCGGAATCAAGTAAGTGTAACAGTTTACTGTAACGTGCTTCATATATTATATGACTTAACTCTAAAGGACCTCCTTTGTGTGGAATAGCCTAACATAATCTGTAAACTGCCTGCGTTATTTATGTGAATCTGCAGAGTTTGTGCGACCAACATTTGGGAGGTTCCCGGTTGCAATCTGAGCTTGGACACCGACAATCTTCAGGTCCTTAGTGTTTTTACTCACCCCCCCCCCCCCCCCGGAAAATTCCAGGACAGTAGGCCTACCTTAACTTAGGCCTAATGACCGCCTCCTTCCACATCCTTTCCAATTCATTATTCACTGCCATCTAATCGTTCGACGCTAAATAGTCTAGCTACTGAAAGCGTCGTTAAATAAACTACAACTAAATAAATAAATAATTGGTGCGCCGATCCGAAAGGCCGCGCGGTCTAAGGCGTGGGTCTGCGGCCGCTCGCTTGATGGGATTGCGGGTTCGAATCCCGCCGGGAGTATGAATGTCTGTCTCTTGTGAGTGTTGTGTGTTGTCAGGTAGAGGTCTCTGCGACGGGCTGGTCCCCCGTCCAGAGGAGTCCTACCGAGTATGGTGTGTCTAAGTGTGATCGTGAAGCCTCGATAATGAGGAGGCCCTGGCCCACTAGGGGCTGTTGCGCCATAAAAAATGTCTTTGGTGCAATGTGTATCATGTGATGTGTACATTTAAATGTGTACGTATCTTATGTTTATTCATATGACCCACATATAGGCTATTGAAACCATGTAACCGTCCACTTGAAAGTACGACCGCTCACTGTAACGGATTTAAACTGCGCGGTCGGTTTGCCCGAGACTTGTCTCCAAAAGGGAACATTTACGGAGAAGTGCCAAGCCGCTTCTAACTACCACAACTATAGATAATTCTATAATAATCACATGGCTTGTATTTAACTAGTTTATTTAAGAAAGTTCTTTGAATAGATACATTTACATTCACTAATCAATTGAAACATGAGACTTACACAGACTGTCGAACATAATGCTGCTGATGGGTTCAATACAAGACGTTAGACTGGTCTATAGGCAAGCAAGGATGTAATCATGCTCTAGAGCAGTGGTTTTCAACCTGGGGTACGCATACCTCCGGGGGTACGCGAAGACATCTTAGGGGGTACGTAAAACTAAAAAAAAATAAATATATTATTTCATGATAAACACTGAATAATCAGGGTTAGATTTAGGGTTAGCCACAAGAGACCCGGACGTAAGGACATGCGATTTGGGAGCGCCATTTCTCTCTCTCTCTCTCTCTCTCTCTCTCTCATTATCTGGGCGGCTAGTTTCATTTATTCCACATAGTGCATATAATAACTAACTCCATGGAGCAGAGTCCTTCTTGAGAAGTTAACAGGTCGTCAGCTAGTCAAGAAATTCCCCGCGTTTTATGGAACCCGAAGGTTCATTACCGCACTCACAAGAGCCCGCCACCTGTCCCTATCCGGAGCCATATTAATCCAGTCCATGCCCCCCCATCCCACTTCTTGAAGATCCATTTTAATATTATCCTCCCATCTACGCCTGGGTCTTTCAAGAGTGCATATAATATATTTGTTATTTAATAGCTTGATTCTCCTTTTTCTCATTTAAAACTTATTATTTAATACATTATTTTGGATGTAATTTATTTAACTTATTTTAGATGTAGATTGTAGACTATGTATAACTTGAATTATGCACCAACAACTTTGGGGGTACAAAGGTGAAGAGAAATTATATGTGGGGGTACGCGAACAAAAGAGGTTGAATACTGCTGGTCTAGAATGTGTCCGTACTCATCATCGCGAGGCCAAAAACCTTTACAATCCTGCAAATATTCTGGTATGCTTTCTTCTCTTTCTTTGTTAAGAAAACAAAAGAACCACTTACATGCCAACGACTATGTGTCACTACAGCAAATAAAGAGACTTTAAAGTAGGTCTTAATCACCTATATTTATTAGGAATTTTTCCATTGTCACAACAACACAACGTTTCGTAAACCAACCGTTGTGACAATGGAAAAAGTCCTGATAGCTGTAACTGATAAGACCTACGTGAAACCATTGTTAACAAGACAGCCAATGTACGTATAAACGTAACATTGAGACGCGTTCGTGTAACCATTGTTGCCGTGGCAAAGCAGTGTTACATATATAATTTAAAGCTTTCACGGCGACTGAACTGAATATAATGTTCTCGGGCTGGCAGCCGCGTCAGAGCTTAATGGCGAGTACGCCAAAGTTTCGAGGACCATGTCTGTCCTCGTCGTCAGGGAATTGAATGCCTCCGAAATCTGTCCGCGTCATAATAAACATATTATATATTCTGAGTGTGTGTCTGTAGCCTTAGTTATCCAGCATTCAATGCGCATGCGCCGTATTATATTGTCATCTGTGACCTGCCCGCCTGTACCATATTTTTCCACATTATCTCATAAACGGCACGATTTTCGGGACAAGGTTATTGAGCATAAAATGTGTATTTAGATGTTCTCTACAACTTTTGTCTGAAACATTTATCATTCTAAGAAGAATTCAGCGAGATACTATCATAAATGTACAAAGGTCTTCATGTAAAGTATCCGTTATTCTTGTCAGATTTTAATCACACATGAAACTCCTCAACAGATTTTCGGAAAATACTCAAATACCAAATTTCGTGAAAATCCGTCCAGTGGAAGCCGAGTTGTTCTATGTGTACGGACGAACACACAGACATGACGAAGTTAATAGTCGCTTTTCACAATTTTGCGGATGCGCCTACAAATTTGTATGATTCAGGAGTCATTAAGCCTTTAATGTCAATGAGGCTGTTATACCCCATACGCATCTGTATGACTTGTAAGTCTGCAACTCGAACAGCAATTAGAGGTTTGAACTGCGAGCTCTCTCCGCACATTTTAAAATTTGAGTAGTACTATTTGGTTTAATTTATGCGCTGTTACATAAACCGGACAACAGTCAAATCACCATTTTATCGTCTCATATATGGGAGCTCTGTCCGAGATTTGAACTACGGACCCTGACCGGATACATTATGTAACACATTTAAGTTGCCAGATTATGCAATTATTAGATTATTTTGCCCTGTTTAGGTCTCTCAAGAACTACAGAAGATAAAGAAAAGGAAAAGTGTAAGTGGTACAGAAGAAATATGCAACAGTACATGGCCACATTTCAACGCACTGAAATTCATCATGCCCTCCTTGTCACCAAGGGAGTCGACGTCAAATCTGGTGAGTGAGAAATCAACATAATGAACAGCCCATAAGGAAACATCTTTAGTTACTTAATTCTGTAATCACCGTGCATCTTTTCACAGTCACTAATTTACATACACCAACTGGATGCAACTATATTTAAAAAACTGTATAGTTTTTTAAAAACATATTTAGAAACCTTTTAAAACCCGACATATGTTTCGGCTCTTATAGAGCCATCTTCAGGGGTTTATTGTCGTTAAAACTGCATATATTAAAACGTCGTTTTCATTGGTTCACTTTTAGGCAAGGTTTCCCACTTTTCCACTGCTTGGTGTGCACAGACACTATTTGTTATTCGTACTAAAACAGTATGTTAATGTTTCGGTAGGTATTGTATTTGATGCATGGTACTGGTTTATCTTGTTCATTAGGTCATAGGCCATAGTAAACATACTACAGCATCAGACGCACACACAAAAAGTACAGCCAACACCATGTAAAATACGACCCAATGAACAAGATAAACCAGTACCATGCATCAAATACAATACCAACGAAAACATTAACATATTATTTTAGTACGAATAACAAATAGTGTCTGTGCATACCAAGCAGTGGAAAAGTGGAAAACCTTGCCTAAAAGTGAACCAATGAAAACGACGTTTTAATATATGCAGTTTTAACGACGATAAACCCCCTGAAGATGGCTCTATAAGAGCCGAAACATATGTCGGGTTTTAAAAGGTTTTTAAATATGTTTTAAAAAACTATACAGTTTTTTAAATAAAGTTGCATCCAGTTGGTGTATGTAAACAGTATCTTTAGTAATGTTGCAAGCTGCTCCTTCTTCTTTAAGGTGGTGCATACCAGGTGCGTTATTAAATACGTTGTGTTGACTGATTTCGAACATTCATTTATATTCTTCTTCTTTAGCACTTCAGGCGTTTCCGTTCGGCCTTGGCTTCCTTTTTTGGGGCTTTTTAACTTTACCATTTTTTGCAGGATGAGGTTGGCAGCCTCATGCCCAACCCCCAAGCTGGAAGGCCAGGCTTTTATATTGATGGTACTAGACGGCGCGTGGCTCGGCACGTTTTACGTCATAACTGACGTCATTGACAAAGAATCGTATTCAAACGCGCCATGTATCCGGCCTGGCGCTACGCGGCTTGTGATTGGGCGAGCGAGTTTCGTTGGATCGCCGCAGAAGCGGTTTTCTCACGATCCTCAAAGCGACTCGGCGCAAGCAGCTGTTGCAGCTACACGGCGCTTGCAGTCTACGCGCCAAGCCAGTCTCGTCCAAGTCTGTATACACGTAGGTCTGGTCTTTGTTTTCTGCTGTCGGGGTGCGCGAAGAGTGAAATTGGTATTGGCTAGAATGGAGTGGTCAAACGAGGACATTTTTTACGTTCATAGAACTTTATAAATCGGAACCAGTGATTTGGAACCCAAAGAACGTTTCACATAGTGATCGACATAAAGTACATTCTGCGTGGGAAAGAATCAAAGAAGGATTGGAAGAGACTGGGAAACAGTTTTCTGTGAAACAGCTTAAGACAAAGAAGGATGCTTTGATGGCAACATTCCGGAAGCTGTCACAGAGAGTCCGGCAGTCCATGAAGACTGGCAGTGGTATTGATGAAGTGTATAGGCCTGACTGGATTTTTTTTGATACGCTGGCAAAGTTCCTCTCTGTTGTCTACTTACCAAGAAAGCCAATAAGCTCACAGGTAGGTGAATACGTTATTTATTTAATATTTATATAACTGTCTTAATATTATCCACATCGTTAATGGGAGTTTGGCTAAAAACAAGGTAAACCAAGGTAACACGTTATTTCACAAGCCGAACCTACCCGAGCAAGGCCGCTGGTCCGCCATTTGTCGAGCTGCGCCGCGTCATGTAGCCAGATTGTCTTTTCTGTTCCGATCTGTTGGCCGAGTAAGTGACGTCACGTCACTCGACGACCCGCGCTCCGTCTAGTGCCGGCCTAGGGAACCGTTCTAGCTCCCTCGTTCAGGATCGCTCTTCTGAGATCTGTCCAGCTTGGGTAACCCCACCAGCAGCCCCGAGCTGCACTAGAGCACGCACTGCCCTCCCCCCCTCTTTCGCTGTAACGTAAACCACGGAAAAGGCGGTGCCCCCCGGCGAGGAATGTTACAAGCACAGACAGTTAATGTGAATGAAGAAGGCATCACTTGATTAGAATTACAGTTTTGTAAGTGGAGTAAGTGGCCGCGCGGTCTAAGTCGTGGGTCTGCGGTCGCTCTCCTGCTGGGATTGTGGGTTCGAATCCCGCCGGGGGCTTGGATGTCTGTCTGTTGTGAGTGTTGTGTGTTGTCAGATAGAGGTCTCTGCGACGGGCTGGTCACTCGTCCAGAGGATTCCTACCGAGTGTGGTGTGTCTGAGAGTGATCGTGAAGCCTCGAAAAAAGGGGAGGTAAAGTCCCACCTAGGGATGTAGTACCATTGGAAGAAGAAGAAGTAGAAGGAGAAATTGAGTCATAACAATGGTACAGCAGGCAGTGTACGTGACACGTATTTGTTATAACTGTCAAGCCAAATACGTGTATATTGCCAAGTGATTTCCACTTGGGGACTCATTACAAGTCCTCTGAGTTCATCCCATAACCGAGCCGATAGGAAGTGACAAATGATATTTGTCAGATAAAAATAACGACCCTGTAGTGCACCGCGTGCTTTATGTGAGAGGGTTTACTTCTGGGGATGCCGTTTTGCTCGCGGAATATATACATTATTGTGAGGAAGAATTGCTCTGCCATCTAACTTGAGGTATTTCCTATGGACACGTTACATTATCGTGTTCTGAGTCGTAAAATTAAAACACCGAACCGTTCTGTAGATGTTTGTTGCGTTAGATGGTTTGATTGCTACGTGCATCCAACCCAGTGACGTGGCTAGATTTTTTAGCGCCCCGGGGGGGGGGGGGGGGGGTAATCACAGTGGGCGCCCCGACGAGCTAAACTAAATTGTCTAAATTCTGTGCTCTTTTATTCACCCGCAATTAGGAATCCCGTTCGTCCCGGTTTTATGGATTTTAAAGAGCTCTGTTCCGGTGTCCCACAAAATTCCGTAGCCAAATGTCCCGGGTTTCTCCAAGTCATAAAAATACGACATTTCTGACACTGCATACGAAAATGTTGACTTTCCCAACGAAGATTTTGACTTTCCCACGGCGGGAGAAAACACCAATAGGAATAGGACAGCCATCAACCAACCACGAACAGGAAGAAGTAGGAGATGGACAGGAAGATGTGTAGATTGGTGACTGTATAGAGTGTGGACTGAGACTGCGAAGGATGAGGAACGGATATGTGAAGAAAAGTCAGTAGTGGATGGTGAGACCGATAGGTTGTCCCGAAACGTCGGTAACTACTAATCAACGCTGCAAAACATCCCACGAGAGCGAATATGTCATTTACACCGCGGCGGAAGCTTGAAATTTCGTATTTTTTCTCAATCAAATATACACATACATATACAGGGTGACGCAGAAGACCCTTTACAGTCGATGTTTAACATGTTGCCTATAGTGTCAAGTGACATCTGCGCCACGCTGTATATATATACGTTTATTGTTTCAGGACGCAGCAAAGCCACAACCCCAGACGTCAGTTGACCATGACAGTGGCAAGAGCAGATCCATACAAAAGGCAGGCGAACCGGCACCAAAGAGAACTAGAAGAAAGGATTCAGAAGTGGATGAAAATCGTGATAGCATAAGAACTGTCAACACGCAGAACTCAAAGCGAGATGAGTTTTCGATTTTTGGCGAACATGTGGCTTTTAAATTGAGGAATTTAAAGGACAGGCGTTCGCAGTCCATTGCCCAATTTGAGATTAGCAGTATTCTATTCCAAATAGAGATGGGAAATTTCAGGAACTTAACACATTTCAACAGCAACAATGTCTCTCCTGCTGGAGTACAAGCACCATATTTAGGTACAGCAGCTGCACAAATACCGTCGTCAACAAATTATTCTACCCTGTCTCCTGTAGTTTTGTTGCAGTCTGCTTCTTCGCAAGTGCCAGTTTCGGCTTCGCCCCCGCCCCAAGTGCCGAAAGGAAGTCCGCAGTCAGTACACTCGAATTGTTCAGTTGCCGAAGACACCGAAACAAAATCCGAAAATTATACAGTAACAATGGCTTCGACCGCTGGCTATACCGAAGACCTTCCAAAGCCTACAGACCACTACATTCTTGCGTGATTTCAGGCTTCCTCCGCGATGTAAATGAGATCTTCTGGTATCTTACGCAGCGTAGATTCGTAGTTGATTACCGACGTTTCGGGACAACATATCGGTCCCACCTTCAAGGGTCAAGCAGTCCAGGAAGACTGCTTGACCCTTGAAGATTAAGGTTGTTCCGAATCATCGGTAACCAGCCACGAATCTACGCTGCATAAACTCGCAGAAGAGCGAAGGTCTCAGTATATTCTTGTTTGCAATCGTGAATGTGCCGTCTGAATTTCTCATATCACAGTCCAAATAGTCTTTTAGCCTTCAATCGCTGAAACTGACTCTCTGAAGCTCGTACATACTTTTGGTCTGGATAGCTCAGTCGGTATAGCTACTCGCTACGGGCTGGACGGTCCCGGAATCGAATCCCGGTGAGGGCGAAATTTTCCCCACCCGTCCAGACCGGCCCTGGGGCCCACACAGCCTCCTGTACATTGGGTACCGGGTCTCCTTCTTGGGGTAAAACGTCTGGGGCGTGGCGTTGACCACCCACCCCCATCTAACGCCGAGGTTAAAGAAAGAGTAAAGCTATACGTCTACCCCCCTCTGGGCCTTCGTGGCATATTTCATGGTGAACTTTATCTTTTACCTGTTTAGTAATTTAACCGTGGTCTTCTGTAGAAGGTTTTCTGTATCGCCTTAATGATGACAAGCAAATCAATTCTTTCAACAAGTGGTCATTCCATTTATATCCACTGGAATGTAAGAACCCCAGGAACAATCCACGTGGCCACGATAATTGCAGTACGAGGTTTCTGTGGCCAGGGGCCTAATGTCGTTTGCGGTATCTAAAGGGCAGATGTTGGCATTAGCTAATAGACTGGTAATAGCAAAATTGCAATCGGTGACAAACTCAGCTGCATAAATTCAGGAAAAATCCATAACTAGTCATAAAATAATTTGTGACTTTTCAAAAGTAAGTCAAAATAGGAAAAGAGACTGAGAATTAAATCAATATCTGTCCAAACACAACTAAATTATATTTATTATATAGCACTACATGTTTCGACCTATTTCAGGTCATCCTCGGGTTCTCAATTGGTATTTAAAACATACTGAGGAAGAATACACATTATGTAAGTCCATAAAATAAAATTAAAATTGTTATGGCCATAAACAAGAACAATGTGTGGATAGAGGTTCTACCACAACTGTTACAACAACTGTTTACAGATTATATTTCTTTCTGAATATGTTTTGAAGACCAATTATGAGCCTGAGGATGACCTGAAGCAGGTCGAAATATGTAGGACTGTATGATAAATAGAATTTAGTTGTGTTTAGACAGATATTGATTTAATTATTGTACTATTAACAACACAACGGGATTACGTTCGTTAAAATTAGGAAAAGAGAATTTGTACCTGATGTGAAGATGAAGTGGCAGGAGGATTGAGAAAAATACATAATGCAGATTGATGGTATATCCTGTAGGAAGGTTAGTTAAAGGAGGATTATAGGATTAAAATGTGTAAAGTGAAAATGAGAGGTTCATACACATTTTTGATAGAGAAACCTTAACGGAGGTTAAAGTCAGTTAAATGTTATCACAAAAGTTTTATCAACATTATCATTATTTCCTAATTACCACCATCACAGTTTATGTACACAAATTTAAATACGTCAATCCGTCTGTTGGCCACCAGCTTGTGATTTGTTTCACGTGTTTTTTCACCTTTCATGCTGTAAGCATTAGTTTGTGTTTTGCTGTAGCTTCCAGTGTTCTGTATGTGTAAAACACAAATAAACGATAAACCAATAAACAAACAAACAAATCCAGTGCTTAATTAAGTACCTACACGCACCAGCAGAACAGCCGCACCGGGTACATGTGAAAAGGTGCATGGAACAGAGAGAGGTGGAAATGCTCTAGAATAAACAGAAAAGCAGCACTGAATGTCGCCAATATACAGAACAGATTACGAACTGCAAAAGGACTGCCATAAAAGTTCCTGTGGATGTACAAGTTGTTTAAAATTGAACTAATGGATGTAAAGCATATGTAAAACTTTGACCCCCTGAGGATGGCTTGTTAAAAGCCGAAACATATGTAGGGGTAATTGACTTACTTATGAGAATATAGTGCATATGTTGGTTTCTAAAACTTTTAATTAGTTATCAAGATGCACGGTGAATACAACGTGAAAGGACAAATTCCTGTTACAGTTTGGTTTCTTTGGCAGAGAACTTATCCGAGGGTCAAAATTGGTTAACTACAGCCCTTTGTCTCTGAGTGGCCCCTCAGACTAACCTCCGTCTAGTGCCGATTTTAAGAATACGTGGACCTCTACCTCGACTATCCCATACGCCTTTACTGCTTGGTGCATATTCCATTCTTCCATACGCGTATCGCATATTTTTCATTACGCGAACCATTTGCGGGTTGAAAAATTTTTACCAACAAATGCACACAGACATATAATGTCAATAGTTTCTTTTATTAATAGCTTTCCCCAGTACGTATTTCGGCGTGTTTACATCGCCATCTTCAGGGGGTCGTTGAAGTTTTTAACATAGGCCAATATTTATAAAATACATCGTAACAGCCATAGTTATGTATAATAATGTTACAATGTTAATCAGTGGTCTATGTTAAAAACTTTAACGACCCCCTGAAGATGGCGATGTAAACACGCCGAAATACGTATTGGGGAAAGCTATTAATAAAAAAACTGTTGACATTATATGTCTGTGTGCATTTGTTGGTATAAATTGTTCAATTAAGCAAAAATGCACGGTGAATGCAACATAAAATTCATTTGCGGGTTGTCGAACCCCGCAACTCGTACAAAAATACCGGCTTTTAAACTGTCGTAATTATGCCAACAAAATATAAAATACCATAAATAAGCACACAGGCCACATTACATTCTTTGTATTGTCTCTCGAAATGATAAACTCGACAAGCCGAGCGATCGATAGAGCCTGCCAGCTGGAAGCCCGCCTATACAGCGCGGGTGGCAACGACCGACTTAGCCAAGGTTACCACCACAAATCCCGGACGGGGAAGGAGGGGTACAACACGAGGTGCGCGGGAGTAATGCGTGGCGCATTGTCATACGGTATGATTTCATGACAGCGTGTGGATTGGACCACGCAGCTCTGTTACTGCACCAGCAATGCAGGAGGTATCGAGATATCGTAGTATGACCTCTAAGAAATGTATTATGACTTTACCATAACTGAAATATGGTAATGAGACGCGGGGACAGACAGAAGACGGAGAAATGTACGAACAGCATAACAATTACAGCATGTCTCACACACACAGACCAACTTTCACACCCATACAAAACAACAGGAAAACTTATAGCTGTGTATATTAATTTTTTACGCTTTTCGATTGCAAACTGGAGGACATATTGTGGACCGAATGGTAGCAGGCATTATCCCAGTACGGTCAGCTCTTAATTCCTTAATGAATGCAATTTTGACTTGTTAGTGTTGTTCCCAAATACTCTTACTTTTGCTACATTTTCAAAGGATTTATTTTCTGTATTTATGTTGTGATTTTCTCCAGCATTCCGTTCATGAGCCGTACACATATAATTAGTTTCCAAGACAGATAATCCTGTAACTAGGTTAGAGAAGTTTTGGTTATCCCCATCACTCATCTATGGCTCTGTTATATCTGCTGGCTTCCGGTTGTACGCCAAGGAGTTGCACCAGCCACACTGCCAGCCAGTTCCGCCCAAGGCACAGGCACACGCCTAACACACAAGGAAGCGTAACCACAGAATGGTGGAAATAATGAATACGAACCACACAACGTAACTCCGCAGGGGATCAATATGTATTTATTAGTCATGCAAGAGAAGTCAAATACGAATCCTTGAAACTTGAGCTGGAGGGTTGACCTGAATACCTAACACACCTCGCGTGTCACCGATTACTTCACGTTGAGGTCACTGCTTCGGTGTTCAAGGTTCACCTACAGTGGTCTTAAGAACAGACAAGCGTTCGGCTCTTCAGTTAGTGCTAAATTTAAGAATGCGTTATTCCTCCACTCCCCCATACGCCTTCTTGAAAGGGCGCAAATAATTACAGGGACGTGGCGCCGTTTAGTTTTGCGATGAGAGAACAAACCAATTATATATTATACTCGTGCGGAAGTGGTGACACCAAAACCTTCGCTAAAGACATACGCATCTAGAAATTCACGCATGCCCTGAAGTGAATGTCGCCCTTAAAATGATGCAATTAACAGTACAGAAAATGCACGCATAACGTAATATTGACCGGCGTTCGGTTCTTTGCATCTTGATTTATTTGGTTTATAACAACCTAATTGTAATAATTACACTTCGTTATGAATGGAATATTCCCACTGATATACATACTATCCACACATTCACTAACTTCTGTACTAACCACCAAGGATGGGAAACAATGCTTGCTCGCTCATGGCCTATATATGTTCCGTTACGTAATACCCGTTTGCTTACGTATGACTGCAAATGCAGTTGCCATCAGGGCCGGTTTAACGCTATCGCCGTATGTGAGGTTGCATGGGGCCACGAACAGGGTGGGTATTTCAAAACTTTCATTCGCATCTGAATTAGCATTTCATAACTACAAATAGGTACGGTCTTGCTGGGCCCAGATAATATACTAAACCGGTCCTGTACTGTATGCACTTTGCGTCACTTCTCTAAGTTTCTCAACCATAGAATTCAGCAACATATTTTGAGGACTTCATGTAGTGTCCCATTAGTTTTTGTCAGATTTTAACCGAATTTGGTCGACAAAGTTTAGTAAAAATCCCCCGCACCAATACAAAATTTCACAAAAATCCGTCCACTGGGAGGCGAGTTATGCCACGCGTCGGGACACACCAAATTCTGGCCGCTTTTCACAAGTGATTTCTGTTGTAACGTTACTCCGGGTAAAATGGAATAAACACATACTGCAATGCCTCAATATGGTTCGAGTCTGACAGAGAAGCGACATGCACCTGTACACCACGTGGCTGGGTAACAGAAACTACTGCGGTGGTTTCGCCTTCAAGCGAAGTTCGGCTCTTTTACGTTACTCAGCTGAGTTGAAGGCCGCACAACGCGTCTAACCAAGAACACAATTTCCGTTACAACGGATCCCAACGCACATTCTTACTGCTGCACAAGGCAGTTACTTAACACAAAAGATACTGACGTAATCACAGATTATTACCAAAAACCAACATCAGATCATTACTGTTATATACCTAACACTACAGATTGTGTGTAATGGATCCAAATGACAGAACCCCCGAGTAAAACCTGCATGTTCTAAATGTGTCCACAGAACACAGTAAGTCATATTTCCTGAACAGCATCACTAATTTTATACGGACATTACCTGGCCCGTCACTAAGCATGACGGAAATGGAACTAGTCAAGTCATACCCACGTCATGAACGCATATAGGGGCAGTACAGCGCCACTCAATCTTAACCTCGGCACTAGATGGAGGTGAGTGGTCAACATCACGCACCGGCCGCTTTACCTTCGGGAAAGAACACCAGTACCCATTGAACATGAAGCTGGATGGGCCCCAAAGCCGGACTTTATTTAAGAGAAAAATTTCTTCGCCCTATCGTGATTCGAACCTTAGGTTAGTCGCTATACAGAGCTACCCGTTACGATGTAACTACCGGAGATGAACTGTAAAGTACATTTCGATATTTGGGAGACGTAGTTTAATTCAGGGCACAAATCCCGGGCGCCTCAATATGGAACCTGTTTCTTGTCAGTCTCCTAGTGCCTAGAATTGTATGGCTACTAGTAATTTTTTGGAAAATATTTACACCCATGAATTAGTGTATTGCAAAAAGTTGATGTCTGGGCCCTATACTATTGGCTGTCTTTAGACCTTTAGTATCCTGAGTCACCTTGTGTAGTACATAAAATGCTACAGCAATTCATTACAAACATCACAAAATGGCTGAAATTATTTTTGTAAAGCAACATGTCTGTATCATAAAAACAGCTGCAGTTCAGCAGAACACTCAAGTCAAATGTATTAACTTCATCAGTGTCATAGCAACATGAAATAAACATGCTATCAACTGTAGTTTTCTGAAATAGCATGTCAGCAACAAAAACAGCTATAGAACAGACTGGAAGTGAATGATTCTGCACGCACGCGTATTAGTACTAAGTGGTTGATGCACTTTGCAGCTTTGTGAACCAAAAACACAGGTTTTTAATTATTTAAAAAATATTTGACTTGTATATAAAATATCAATGCATGTTTTATAAGTGCACCTAATAACAATGAAAGGAAATACCACTTTAAGACCACAGTAATAAAATGTAATGAATCATGCAACTCCATGCAGCAAGTACCTTTATGAGAAGTGAAGTTACTCAGCTACTCAATAAACATCTACACCTCTTTATGGTTCATCAGCCTGTTCACAACAGGCCACAGCCAAATTCATCGAATTCATGTCCTTCTATTTCTTTAAGGTCCATTTTAATATCACCCTGCAATCTACATCTAGGTTTTCCAAGTAATTTCCTTCAGGTACGCCACCAAAACCCTGTATACACATTCTCTTCAATTTGTGCCACATGTCCTGCCCATCCCATCCTTGAGTTGATTAGCATAATAAAGTGCATCTGAAACATTTTGTATCATGGTTTATTAGCCCCCACTTGCATCCAAGATGGAGAAGAGAGCTTGAGGCTGTTACTCCTTAACCCATTAAGAGCTACCCACCCTCCTTAACTGGATATGCCATGTTGTTGTCACAGGGAGCCACCTCGTACACAACAGGCAGTGTAATCCAACACAGGTACCTGGATATATTACATGATGGGAAGCTGAAGCCAAGGATGTACTTGAAGTTCTGTATTTGCAGGCAAGAACACACCAGAACCCTGAACTATGTACCTGTTCTACACTTCCTGACCAAAGCTGGTGAATGCTGGAGAACACAACACCTACACATTCTTGTTACACGCAGCAAAGTGAAATCCCACCACTGAACAGCATGGTCACAGCCAATATCTCAGCTCAAAGTTAGGTGTTGGTGTTTCGAAGTGTATTCCAAAGGTTCCAACTGCCACTGAGACACTGCATTAACACACGCATGTAGACAAGTGTGCTACTTTTAAACACAATCTGAGTCACACCAACTAATGCACATAAACTTCTTTCACGATAGTTTATTATTAAAATTATAAATAAAAAATTGGGAATTTTAATAATAAACTATTGTGAAAAAAGTTTATGTGCATTAGTTGGTGTTTATTGAACATATCTTAATTGAAAATGCACGGTAAATACAATGTTACAATCGGAGTCATCTGTCCCTGCAGGAAAACTAGTGCTTCAAACCCTTAGCAAAGAAATCCACATCAAGCGCACCGATTGCTTCCGCAGCTCAAGACTGTGGTAAATGTTGCAACATTGACGATCCATACTGCTCGAACCACAGTTTGGTGACCTTGGCACTGCGGCGTGGAGTATGATGCTAATGGTGAGCCATCCCGGTTTCATTCTTCAAACAGCTTGTCTCCATTTGTCCAGTGTGTTACAGCAGCACCTCACCTGTGCAGAGGAAGCTGAGCCTCTCAAACCGCTGTAAGAATGACAAACTAGCTCCATGCATTTGAAGCAGATTCCTTTGCTAAGGCCTTTCATGCACCAAGTTTCCCCACAGGTACAAATGCCTCAACAGAGGCAGTAAGTATGCTGAATAGTAGCGTGCATGTCTATAATATGTAAATTTTAATAAAATCTGTTTAATGTATTATATGTAGTGTCACAGGAGCAGTTTGTACCTTACTTCTAGAGCATCCCTCATACCATCACTTAACGATTTCCCAGGTGATCCCACCAACACCAGGCAACGGCGATTTTCTTCTACCTACTCTTAACAGATGGCAGGAGTTTCTTCGAAGGTACTGCAAAGACCTACATGTACACACACAATGTACCATGTCTGCAAAAACATCACAGGTTTCAGCCTGGAAATTTCAATTTTGTAATTTTGTTTGCCAACTTCCTTGTTAAATGCTTATAACTTGCATCCACTTCTTCCTGCATTAAACAAAATAGTGTGTAACCATAATAAACAGTGGCAAAAAATGGATCAAATGTTAACATACACCACAAATGCGAAATTTGTCAGCCTTTTTAATTAGTCAATTACCTCCTGAAATGGCACAATTTTTAGACAATACAGAAATGAGAACAAATGAATACATATCCAATACTTTTACAAAAATCAATACATGAACTTTCAGCCTTAAAAAATTTCATTGTCTACCGGGGAATTTCATGGCAATATGTGAAATGTTATATAAGTATCTTCCTCTCCACTCATGAGTACAAGCTCTGCAGAATTCAAAGGCTGATTACTACAAAAGTGCTGAAATGCAATCTTACACATAACTGAAAGAAGAAAATATTGAAACAAAGTGCAAAAATAGAGAGTATTGAAAGTTTCGAGACAATACAAAAACTGTTTCAGCTGCTCAGTTCTCGTCGACTTCGGCCTCCTGCTCCTCATCGAACTCTGCGTCCTCGTCTGCGGTGGCTTCCTGGTACTGCTGGTACTCAGACACCAGGTCGTTCATGTTTGATTCAGCCTCGGTGAATTCCATCTCATCCATGCCCTCACCTGTGTACCAATGTAAGAAAGCCTTTCGTCTAAACATAGCTGTGAACTGCTCTGAAATGCGTTTGAACAGCTCCTGAATGGCAGTGGAGTTGCCAATGAAGGTTGCAGACATCTTGAGACCTCTGGGTGGAATGTCGCACACAGCAGTCTTCACATTGTTGGGGATCCACTCCACGAAGTAGCTGCTGTTCTTGTTCTGAATGTTCAGCATCTGTTCATCAACCTCCTTCATGGACATGCGTCCTCGGAAGACAGCAGCAACTGTAAGGTATCGACCATGCCTTGGATCGCAGGCAGCCATCATGTTCTTTGCATCAAACATCTGCTGGGTAAGTTCTGGCACTGTCAGGGCCCTATACTGTTGGCTGCCACGGGAGGTGAGAGGAGCAAAACCAGGCATGAAGAAATGAAGTCGTGGGAATGGAACCATGTTGACGGCCAGTTTACGGAGATCAGCATTTAGCTGACCTGGGAACCTGAGGCAAGTGGTAACACCGGACATTGTGAGGGAAACGAGATGGTTCAGGTCACCGTATGTAGGAGTCGTAAGTTTCAGCGTTCTGAAGCAAATGTCATAGAGGGCCTCATTGTCAATACAGTATGTCTCATCAGTATTTTCAACCAACTGATGTACAGACAATGTGGCATTGTATGGTTCGACGACAGTGTCTGATACTTTTGGAGATGGTACAACGGAGTATGTGTTCATTATCCTGTCTGGGTACTCTTCTCTAATCTTGGAAATAAGCAAAGTACCCATGCCCGAACCAGTTCCACCTCCCAAGGAGTGGGTGAGCTGAAAACCCTGTAGACAGTCGCAGCTTTCAGCCTCTTTCCTTACGACATCCAACACTGAATCAACAAGTTCGGCACCCTCAGTGTAGTGACCTTTCGCCCAGTTGTTGCCAGCACCACTCTGACCAAAAACAAAGTTGTCAGGCCTAAAAATTTGACCAAATGGACCTGATCGGACAGAATCCATCGTGCCGGGTTCAAGATCCACCAATATGGCACGCGGTACATATTTACCACCAGATGCCTCATTGTAGTAGACATTTATTCTCTCTAGCTGAAGGTCGGAGTCACCATGGTAGGCGCCAGTTGGGTCGATGCCGTGCTCATCAGAGATGATCTCCCAGAACTGCAGACAAAAAAACATGCCAAAAATACTCTTTGAGGTCTGGCAAAGTAATTCCTAAACCTAACAGCCTGCCAACTAACATTTACTACCTTGACTGCCTTAATTTTATTAACTACACATTTCAGCAATGATTCAGTAACATCTCCAACAGCAGAGTTCATTTCAGATGACACAAAACTGGTATATGCTCAGTAACACTATCACAGGCATTTGCAGGCAGTGTCCATATTTTGGGGAAAATTACCAGACTGCAAGAGTTAATGTTTGCCTAAACATTGGATACAATGAAATCAGTGACTCACATCAGTGATTCTCAAGATGGGCCATGCCATGTTTCTAAGGGACCACAGGAGAATGACTGAAAATTAGGGGGCCACCAACACTTCACTGATTGAATAAAACATTTCAAATTTCAAACTGAATCAAACACACTGCAACTGAATTTCAAAAACTTGCAGGTGTTCATCAGTCATAACAGAACACACTGACTATAATGCCAATTATTAACAGAATATGACTTTTTGTCTTAGTTAAAGAAAATGAATTTACATTTTGGTTGAAGTATAACCATATGGGTTGCCTGCCATGCTATCAATTCACAACACTCCCATGAAACATTTATCCATATCCTGTCAATAGAAAATAAAACCAGAACATAAAACACGAAATTCTGTGCACAACCAAAGCCTATTTTCCTACTGCACATAGTCCCACATACACACAGTATTACTTTCATTTCACTGTTCCAAATAACTCATCTACTTACAGATTCTAGATATTATGTCTTACACGTAACCTGATTTTACACTGTCACCATATCTATTACCAACTAACAAGCAAAATTTAATGTGTTAATTGTGTTAACAGACCTTTCTGTGTCAAATTTTTACATGCCTAGCTCCAGTAGTTACTGTAATTAATGTCATGGTCCCAACAACCAATTTTCACATGGCTCTCATGTTATTTTAACAAATATCACCTCGACATATGTTCAACCATGTTACCAGCATTGTAGGACTGACAAGTGGCATTTGTGCCTCTCCTACCTCAAGCTGACACAATCACCACAATTACTTACCCCATTGTACGAAACCCACCCATGCCTACATTAAAAAGAGGCATCATTAAAATAGGTCAACTGGCCTCAAAAATGAATAAAGGAGGTGCACACCGCACAGTGACCCTAACACCTATTTCTGTACATTTATATCATAATGCGCAATCCAACCTCACGTAAGCCACATTTATGTAACTGACTTTCATGAAATTTGTTTATGAACATACAATGTTAGGCACCTCCTCAAACATCTTAATTTTCTGTAACATGGTTAACGTGCCCTCTTGAGGCTGGCACAACACTGTAGCCACTCAAATAAGGGTCCTGGAATGACTATTGTAATAAGTAGTGACTATTAAAATTTTAACATACTATTTTTATAGAGCCTTACAGGGTCTTCAGCTTCCGATTTCAAGCCATAATGTACTACTGGAGCCATGTACAGGAACCCGTGAATGCACCTACCCATTACAAACATGGCAAAGCCATGAAAATTTGAGGTTATACCACATCAACCTTCACAAACACGAAAATACTAATGGATATGTATGACCAGAAAACTATGGAACATGTACGTTTTGTCAAGTTGTTCTAAAATGTTTATATTATACATATTTACACACACACACACTAGATTTTATTAACTATGCCAGTCAATGAACACCCAAATGTCTGCAAATAACCAACTGAGGGGTACACAAATCCCAGGTGCCAGTTTTCATAACGACTACATTTTGTATAGTGGTGCCCAATATTTGTGGATCCTAGATATGGAATGCCCTTCATGTCACCACGATGCCAAACACAATTTTGAGGTGTGCTCTGATATTTTTAAAATATTTGTGCACCCCTGCTACCCAGTATCTTTCCTTCCATTGCTAGTATGTAGCTGCCAAGTTCAAACACCAACAGCCTACACCCCACATTCAGAACAGTCATATCCTCTAGTAACGCCACAAGCAATATTTGGGCATCAAATATTAAATACTATATCAGTAACTACATAGCAATGCTGTTAACACCACCTTTACTATATTGCCTGCCACCTTTTCCTTAACCCTGGGCACTTTTTTGAACTTGGTAGTTTAACAAACGTGTGAGGTGTGCATTCAGTCTTTTGCTTGGGGTTAACTGCCAAGCATTTTAATCTCAAAATTACAAGGTGGTCACTGGCCAGCCTAACACCAGCCCGCCTGTCACAGCCAATAAGCCAATGGCGAACACCAGACCTAACTGCTGGCACCTACCACAGGCAAATCTAGTAAAAAGTCCCCTTGCCTGTCCCGATATTCTAAGTTCGCACTTTAGTCTGCAGCTGGTTAGTGACTACTGATGGTTTGTAGAAGGTGCGAGTAAGCCCATTTTGAAGTACACCAGTTTGCACAAATCTCTGTAATGTCACCAACCTCCAGACCGATGAGAGAACAGGGCCCTCACGAGTGCTTACTGCTACGTCACGCCAATCTTTTCGCGAATGTTCCAGCGCAAGCAGCCACGCTGGATGCCAGTAAAGCATGACACTAAATGCGGCCACGTACCCGGGCAATAACCCCATTCGCCAACACATTCCACAATTGCTAATCCACGAATATGGCGATCCGCAGTATGGGTATCATTCAATGGGATTATACTACGCTTCGCAAGCTGTAACTAGTTTCCACGTTACTTAATGATTTACCAACAAAGCCGGGTATGATGCGTTCAATGACAAGCGGCTGGCGAGACGCCATCTTGTTAGGCTGGAATGGGGATAGCATTGGGGGGGATGGGATAGCAGACAAGACAGCTCTAGCGAACTTCTCTATCTCCAGGTTGGAATCGAAAATTTGCGAGTTCAGTAACAATCGAAAATATCAGTTTCCAACAAATCGGCGTAGTTACAAGAGGCCACCAAGCATCTCACAACACGAACACAGACGTGACGGAGTACATGAAACTGGTACATAATGTACGGCAAACTGGAAATTTCTGGAAGGAAAATCGAATCTTAATTATCTGTATACTTCGATGTCATGTTTTCAGTTACGAATCTGGCACTTCGCGAACCTTTCAGCTTCAACTGTTTCCAAACAAATACTATGGTCTCACGTACGATTTATTCCAACTCATTGCATTGGTATATCTATGAAAGTTATGCCACGTTTCGGTTGGTACATGTAGCCATCATCAGGCAGTACACACAAGGGTCAAATATGGCTACGTGAATCGGCCGAAACATTACTTTTATAGTTTTATATTGATATATACCAGTACAATACGATGGAATACGTCTAACATTGCAAATGCAAGGAAGATGCATAATATTACCTATACTCGCACTTTTGTTACCAAGGACAAGCTTAAAAAATATACCTGTGCTATGCAAATATCACGTTCGTGGATGTATTCTAGGGGAGAATTAAAAATTCCTGTAGATGAACCCCCCGGGTAGGGAACTTTACGCGTCACGCCATATCGAAACTTCTGAGACTGGAACGGGAATCTGCAGGGGTCGACATATCAGCTCCCCCCCCCCCCTGCCACAGCTTCCAGGTGTAACGTGTCGTGCCCGACTAACGTCCGAAGAATTAAAACAATTAAATGAAACATGACACGAGCAAAATTTACATTTAAAAATGACTGCTAATATAGTTCGGGTACTATGCTGTGGAGACTAGAGGCATGACATTCCAACGCTTCGCAAACCACCACCCGGTTTTCCCGCGTTCCAAAAATTAAGCTCAAAATGGCGACCAACAGATATGTCAGACAAAGAGGCTAGCACATTCGGATATCGAAATCTGGCGTAACTATACATACATAAATCACATCAGTATCACACACCTACAACACTTAAAAGTAACATTCCTGACTTACAATTGGCATTTTCAACGCAACGTTTGACATACATAATCCAATTGCATCCCATTCCTTCAACCGTCACGTAGCTCAATATTCAATTTTTTTCACTTCCCATCATTTAAATGACTACATAATTGTGACAGTAACACTTTTCTACGGTCAGGGAACAAACAAAGCTGCTTTACACGGATTAATACAGTACATGACAAATACACTTACAGCGAAAAAAACAGAAAACCCCGGCAGCAGGTTACGAAGAACAGGAGCAATACACGAAAAACTTACACGACAGCCACAAAGAAGCACATCTATTCTGATCAGAAAATACCACACTGTACTGAACGAAATCGTAACATGAAATTAAAAAAAAAAAAAAAAACCCCTTACCCAACCCCACCCAAACCTCACACTTGAAAAGCACCAGATACATACAAAGTCTAAATTAAAGTTTTCAAGTTGGTTATTTATATTAAATATCCTCTTCCTTACCTTAGCACCGATCTGGTTTCCGCACTGGCCAGCCTGGATATGTACAATCTCACGCATTTTGTTCTTGTAAACTCACTCTTCAACCAACTCAACCTTTCGTCAATACGCTCGCAGCCAAAGTGAACTGCTACGGTCTGCCGCTGGGCCTCCTAACGGATTTTTCAAGCCTCAGACGCAACGCCCTTGCTGTATCCTAATTGGTCAATTTTGAACGGCCCGATGACGCTATTCAGTGCAGCCAACATTCATGAAATTTCACCAGATCTGCTACAGAGCAGAACAATGTTTGTGTCAAACCTTTGTTCATATCGGATACCTCGCTCCTCGTGTTTAATGGTTCTCTCTTCATTTACGACAGTATACTCTTTCCAATACGCGAATGGATGATGAAGATGCTTATAGTAATGTGAAACAGAGTGTTACGTTGTGAGTTCCGAAATACGGGACATACGATTTGGGGTAATAGTATGCGAAGATTTACTAACGTTAGTCCAAATTTAAATAACGTTACGACTTGACACCTCAAATTTAGAATAATGCATAACTTCATACCTCACAGAAAACATGGAATGTTTCCACTACAAAGAGCAACAGGTTGATGTTGATGTTGAATGCACAGTTTTTAAATGAAAACAGATGGCACACACAAAGGGCCAATCGGCTGTTCCCACATGATTTCTTTTCATATTACCCTCGCCTTCGTTTTGCGCTGCCTTCTGTCAATATCGTGGTTAAGTAGTTTGCAATTGTCTTCGTATTTTGGGTGTTACCAGGTTTAAATTGTAGCTTGCTGATCGACTATCATTGTGGTTTGTCGTGGTTTTTCGTCGACACCTCCAAGTAAAAGCCGGGATAGTAACTCATGTTACACCATAACCGTTTCCTTCCACACACTGACCAATTCATAAATCGCTAATCATCCATCATTCAAACGCTGTACGGTCTGGGCACTGAAAGCGTCGTTCAATCCATGGAATAATAAACAAAAAATTCTCGGTATCTCGAGCTACTGTTCTCCAAGTAAATTCATCACAGAAGTTTTAAAATGACATATCTTCCTTTTAAGCGCGTTCCCAAAATTGCGAAAAGCGACAATTAGCTTCGTCATGTTGTCTGTCTGTCTGTCTGTTTGTCCCGTCCGTCTGTCTGTCCGCCTGGAAAACTCGGCTCCCACTAGACGAATTTTCATAAAATTTGATATTTGAGTATTTTTTGAAAATATGTCGAGAAAACTCAAGTTTCATTAAAATCTGACAAGAATAACGGGTACTTTACATGAAGACCTATGAACATTTGTAATAGCATTCCGCTCAATTCTTCTTAGAATGAGAAATACTTGAGACAAAAGTCGTAGAGAAAACCAAAAAACGCATTTTATGTTCAAATTATTTTTTTTTTTTTTTTTTTTTTTTTTTTTTTTTTTTTTTTTTTTCTCGAAAATCGTGCCGTTTGTGAGATAATGTGGAAGAATATGGTAGAGCTACACAGGCCACAGATGACAGTATAATACGGCGCATGCGCTTTGCATGCTGGATAACTAAGGCTACAAACACACTCAGAACATTTTCCATGGCAACAATGGTTACGCGAACGTTATGCGTACATTGCCTGTCTTGTTATGATTTCACTCCGTACTGCATTTCACATGCCTTATTCCAGCGATTCATTACTTATCAGCCACAAATCGAAAGATATATGCAATTTAATGCAACCATCTTTTTGTTGTTCTACATTCTAAAAAAAAAAACTTTGACGAAATCGAATATAACTTCAGGATACTGTATATGGCGCTAGTAATACTTCCACTTCGTAAGTTTGTGCTTCCGTCAGGCTATCACCGATTTTAGATTAAATATGCAATAGACCACGCCGCTCAACCCGTAGCAGATGTAATTTTGAAAAATAAAAAACATATAATACATGACATTTTACTGCTATACTCCGTGATGCCTTTGTTTCTTATATTCAGCCCAATTCATCAGAACAGCAATCTGAAAATCGTCACATTCTATTGCCGCATTCTGTATAATAACGGAGTTATTTACTTTAGGAGAAATCAGGCACTAACATATGAACAGATCTGCGCTCTTCTGGGATATTACACGGCGTCGTGTGGTAATTGTTTACCGAAGTTTCGGGACAACGTTTCAGTCCCATCTTCACGGGTCAAGAGTCCTTTCCTACTCGGACTCTTGACCCGTGAAGATGGGACCGACACATTATCCCGAAACGTCGGTAAACAATTACCACACGACGCCGCGTGATATCCCACAAGAGCGCAGATCTCATCAACATCGCTGCGGAAGCCTGAAATCAAACATATGAACATTTTGTGTTGTGATGTTGTCAGCATCCACCAGCCGCGCCAAACAGGTATCCCCACGTTATGTACTGGAGACGAAGAAGGAACACAAGGCTGTATTTTAATGGCGGCACCCACAGTTGGTGTGGGGGGGAGACCACCCCTCATCCTTTCAACCGCCAACTGGTACGCACACGCAGTGCGACATGGGACAAATATGGCGATGTGTTTTTGAAAAATAACGATTTACACTACATAGCCCATATGATTTCGTCGTTATCACAACTGTCGTCTAACCTCGTACAGCAATGCACTGTGTAGTTTTAATCATTCACTGCATACAGACGGATAACTTGTCAGAAGTCAAGGCCATTGTATTACAAGTGGTGTAATGATAATTTTACCGCATAATTTCATTCAATTCATAGCACTCATTCGCCATGTTCACCCACTTTCGATTCATATGAATGCGTGGGGCCTGTATTTCCTGTCCTCCATACGTCTTCATGCAGTAGTGCTTAAAGTAAACGGACAACTTAGGATTTACCTTATTAGGGCTGCCATAATCGAGTAATTAAGGTACAATCGTCAATTTTCTGCAGCCCTATAACCGAGCCTTCGATAGCCTTATGTAATAGCTCACAAGATCACTCCCTGTGTGAGTGTGAGTGTACGTCCTATGCGTGTATGTACGTACATATATACGTGTGTGTACGTGCAATATGCAACACAGTTCATAATTAATTTACGTACTAACCAGCGTTAAGATCGTGAAAAATTTTGCACACGTATCAAATTTATAAATGGATATTTTGACATAGCACAACATACTGCATAAACCAGGAGTCCACAAGTGTTCCAAAAATTTGGGAGTCACGTCTAAATTCTAGGCTCCAGCATAGAGACATGAAGGAAGCAAACTGGAATAATTATGCTAAAATATTAGGAGCCACCGTACAAATTTTAGTCGCCCGGGCAAGGTGACGCTCGGGGTATGTGGACATGCTATATAAACTATACGAAAATGTGAGAAAATCTTGGAATTTTCAATTTAGTGAATAGTGACTCATTACAGAGATGTTTGCTATCTTAAATGTCGTCCATTTTTGAAAACCTGACCCTTATGTATGGGTATATATAATTTTAAAGCGAAACTGAAAACCCAGGAACTTGGAAAATACGGCGTACTTTCTGAAACGTAAATTCTACTGGGCAACCAGTACGGTACTGTGTCTTGACCTTAACGTTTTTAGAGATGGGACGGGAGGTCAAAAGATTCTAACCGAACATTTGTTTATTTATCATGATAAAAACAAAGCATTTCCCCCTCTAGAGGGGGCGATCTACTGAAATGGAGTCAACTGTACCACACAGAGCTAAACACTGTTTCCACGACTCCAAGTAAACAAATCATGCCAGAAAAGCTACGAACTGCTCCATATAATCACTATAAATACCATGGATAAATACTGTGTTCAGTTCCGTCTCTTTTGAAGTGACGTGTGGACATGAAAGCCGTTGCTGTTAGACAAAGGGCAGCTATGGTGCCTCCCCAGTCCCCTCCGAAAGCACAAGATGCACCCCTAAGCAGCGACAGCTGTATCGGTGCTCGGTGGGATGGCTGACTACTGCTTCTCAGGTCTGACGTGAACAGAATGTCTTGCAGCAAACGCATACCAGCCTTCCAAAATTCAACATCCACAACTTTTGTTGGTTCTGTTGAAGATCCTCCAATAGTAAGACATTAAAACATTTTAAAGATGATTTTCACGTTATTTTTACCGTGCGTTTTGATTCAATTAGCAGTATTATAACCAACAAATGCACTTTTTGTATTTCTGTTACACTTTTACCCTACATATGTTTCGGCTGTGGTCCAGCCATCATCACGGTACACTAGTAGGTTCACTTCACTGGCACTGGTTCATTTGGTATTATCACACGTCATCATAATGTTTTTTTGGTTTTTGTAGCTTCTGTTCACTCAACTACAAACTACAACAGAAGCTACACAAACCAAAAATATTGTGATGACGTGTGATAATACCAAATGAACCAGTGTCAGTGAAGTGAACCTGCTAGTGTACCGTGATGATGGCTGGACCACAGCCGAAACATATGTAGGGTAAAGTGTAACAGAAATACAAAAAGTGCTTTTGTTGGTTATAATACTGCTAATTATAACGATGATTAATCAAATGGCTAAAATGTTCTTATGGTAGATCACACACACACACACACACATACATACACACACACACACACACACACACATACACACACACACACATACACACACACACACACACAAGGTCCTCATTGACGTATTTATTAATCCTTCATTCTTTGAGCAACTTGAGTTCCCACAACGGTAACCATGGAGATTAATGTCTTCCGGAATGTGACGCCGTGTAGTCTGGCAGATATTAACTAGGCATTCTAACGGTCATACGAAATAAACACATCGCCAATTAAAGAGGTTCCGAGATTATTTTTACCAGAACATTATTCCTTTAATAAAAAAGTAAGCACACTTCAAAGTAGACATTACAGAAATGTATCCACGGATCCCGTGCGATCTGGTCGCGGACCACACTTTGGGAACCAGTGATCCAAACGAGTGTGAGTCGTAACTATTTCAGCGGTCATCATGCCAAGCCAAATAAACGTGACGTAACAATAACCATAAAGAAAAACACACAACTTTCAAAATTTCATAATACAATTTATCACGTGGCCTAGAATGCAATACCCTAAAAAAACAACAAAACGCAATGGAAGAGATCTGCGCTCTTCTGGGATATTACGCAGCGTTGAGTGGTAGTTCTGGACCGACGTTTCGGGACAACACATTGGTCCCATCTTCAAGGGTCAAGCTACGACTGATTTCTCGCCCTTACTTTCCTGATAGATTTATCATCCTCTTACAATTTTCCCAAACAGCGCCTGCATTTGATTTAGCGTCACTAGATGACTAATGAAACACCATCGCTCGGCAGTGGTTTAGCTACCGGTTTGTGGCACAGAATGACGCTGTTTAACGGCAGGTCAATCGATCAACGTGTCAAACGCAAGCGTGTATATGAATCTGTTGCCAGTTCTGGCGTGTCAGCATTAGTTATACACGACAGTCTGTGGCGGCGAGGTGTGCCAGGACACAATCAGTCATCCGGGTGTCAGAGAAACAAGATGCCGACGCCACTTGTGTCACAACAGCGCTCAGATGACGGCAGTTCAGATGTGGTTCATACGCGCCGTCGTGAGTACCATTATAATGGAAAAACACAACCAGGAAGCAGTTAACAGCGGAATGAATACATCGGAAGCATGACCGGAATGTCTGGTCTTCACGCCTCCTGTCCAAATGTCGCAAAATTTCTTGCAAAGTCATCACCAGCAGCGTCAGCAACAGAGTATAATCCATTTTCTGGCTTGCAATAACAATGGCCACCCCTGACAGAAATTACGAACTTAAAAAAAATACAATTATTTATTGAATTTCCTTTTATTTGTCTCATTAATTTAAAATTTGTTGAGAGCAGAAAAAATTTTTTTTTATTTCAAATATTCATTTTACCGCCTTTTGGACTCTGCTGCCCGGGGCGGCCGCACCACTCCCCCCCCCCCCCCACCTCAGCTACGCCCCTGGCTTTGATCATTCGCCCCGGGCGCCAAGAAACCTACCTACGCCATTGTGCCTAATTATGAGAAATGGTCGCTAATCGTAAGGCAAGATTACTGCCTAGGATAATATCTGGGGATAGAAGAGGCAGTAACGGAACACTGGAGATAATTACATAACGAGGCGTTTCATAACGCGAGCTTTTCATTGCAAGTTATTAGGTTGATGGAATCAAAGAGGACGAGACAGGCGGTGTATATAACACTCATATGAGGCGAGAAAAAAGATACGCAATTTAGTATGAAGACATGAGGGAAATTCTGGGAGACCTAGGCATAGAGGGAATGTAAGATATTGAAACATATCTCTATAGAACGCAGCGCGGTCTAAGGCGTGGGTCTACGGCCGCTCGCTTACTGGGATTGTGGGTTCGAATCCCGCCTTGGGCATGGATGTCGGTCTCTTGTGAGTGTTGTGTGTTGTCAGGTAGAGGTCTCTGCGTCGGGCTGGTCACTCGTACAGGGGAGTTCTACCGAGTGTGATGTGTCTAAAAAGTGTATGATCGTGAAGCGTTGATAATGAGACGGCCTAGGCATCCAAGGGGCTGTCGAGCCACTGGGGGGGGGGGGGGGGGGGGGAACTGTAAAGAACTGGGCTGTGAAAGTGCAGGCTGGATTCAAGAGGCTCAGATTAGGGTCCACGGCTACGTGCAGTGAACACTAAGGAATCTAGTGCTGGGATTTCTTGACCAGGTAATCGACTGCCAGCTTCTAAGCCTATGTGCCTGAAAAAGAGAATGACAAATCACGCAAGAGAATGAGATCTGCGCTCTTCTGGGATATTACGCAGCGTCGAGTGGTAGTACATTACCGACGTTTCGGGACAACGTATCGGTCCCACTGGACTTCTTGACCCTTGAAGATGGGATCGATACGTTGTCCTGAAACGTCGGTTAAGGATTACCGCTCGACGCTGCGTAATATCCTAGAACAGCACAGATCTGAACATCGCGGCGGACGCCTGAAATCACGCAAGAGACTGTCCCTTTGTGCTGGATCCCACAACACATTTGCTCCATTTTTATTGCGCCGTCACGCATTTATTTCCTCTGGGGGGATATCTGACCTGTCGCCAGAGTCAGGCACGATATGGGACTCACCTTCATGGGTCATGCAGAGGTCGGGCCGACGTGATACAGCGGTGACAGGCGCGTAACTCAGAACGGCCTGATGTGTCCCTCTGACTTCAGTCAGCGCTAACTACATAACGATGGTGCGGAGTGCAGTCAGTCGAGGGTCAAGGATAACAAACTTTCTTTCAAATGACGGTCTACTTCAGTTATGTCACAGTCGATTTCTGCACCTGGCCCCTCGAATTGCTAAGGCAAAGTCTCAGGACGGCACCTCAAAATGTGCACGTTGTCTGACCATATCTCTCCACAACTCCCAGCTGCATCAGGTATTGAAACAGGGACGGCAGGCACGTGCCTGACCGCACTTGGAACATCCTTTCCTTGCATTAACCATTCTTTCTTTCTTTTGTGGTGAAGGGTCCCGCAGTACATGCTACGGACGCACCGCAGCCTTAGGGCTTTTGTGCAACCCTGTGTTTAAGATTATTATTTTTTTTTTCGTGTAATGGAGCACTGGTGGAATGAAATTGACAGGGGAAAACCGAAGTACTCGGGGAAAAACCTGTCCCAGTGCCACTTTGTCCACCACAAATCCCACATTGACTGACCCGGGATCGAACCCGGGCCTCCGCGGTGAGAGGCCGGCGACTAACCGCCTGAGCCATGGCACGGCCCTGCATTAATCCTTCAATACATTAGCTTCTCTTTGGCAAACATGAGGAAGAGTTAAGCCTTTCTAAGGACCACAAATGCCAAATCGCTTTTCTCCAAACTGTTGGCTAGGTATTTCATGAGACTGCGTCTTCTATGCTGAGAGAAAAAATGCCGGTCCAAGCAATGTTAATTTGTATTAACATTTTTATACACTTTTGGAGGCACGCGGTGGCGCAGTTGGTTGAGGCCGGTAGGTCGAGGGTTCGATTCCCGATGGTGTCATTGGAATTTTTCATTGACATAATCCTTCTGGCCGCACTACGGCCCTGGGGTCGACTTAGCCTCTAGCAGAAATGAGTACCAGGAATATTTCCTGGGGGGTAAAGGCGGCCAGTGCGTAAGGCTGACAACCTTACCACCTTCATGTACCGATTGTCTAGAACAGTGGTATTCAACCTGGGGTACGCGAAGACATCTTAGGGGGTACGTAAAATAAAAAAAAAATAAATATATTATTTTATGATAAACATGAATAATCAGGGTCAGATTTAGGGTTAGCCACAAGAGACCGGACGTAAAGACATGCGATTTGGTAGCGCCATTTATTCTCTCTCTCTCTCTGTCTATCCTTTATGCGTGTCTTATCTGGGCGGCTAGTTTCATTTTATTCCACATAGTGCATATAATTTTGCTTTGCTAAATACCTTCGTTCCTTTATTAATTTTTATATGATAGGCAATAATATATTTGTTATTTAAGAGCTTGATTCTCTTTCTTAATTTAAAACTTATTATTTAATATATTATTTTGGATGTAATTTATTTAACTTATATTAGATGTAGATTATAGACTGTGTGTAACTTGAATTATGCACCAACAACTTTGGGGGTACAAAGTTGAAGAGAAATTACATGTGGGGGTACGCGAACAAAAAAGGTTGAATACCACTAGTCTAGAAATCTGGGAGCCTCAACCTCCTGGAACCCTGAGGGCCTGTCTAGGCCTGTGATGGGATTGCTTTGCCGCGTGTTTTACATGCCTGGTCTACCGTATTTTTAAACCGTGTAGGGTAATGTATCCCGACGTTTCGGAGGAACGTGATTCCTCCAGTTCAAGGTGACTGAATTTGGTCAGGTGGAGACTTTCAGAGGGAGGTAACGCATGCCTCTGAAACGTCGGAACACGTACGTTACAGTACACGGTTATGTTCTCTGTTAGGTACGCGCTGTGGCATAAACAGTTTTCGTAATTGAGACAGGCTGAGGCTGAAGAAAGAGTTGACAGCTAATTTAACGTGTATGATCGATGATAGACAACATATCGATTGTAAATATCTAGGCTTACCACATCTCGATGATGAACGATTGGAAGTCTATTAATTAATTATTTATTGCAACAAATGCACTACACTATTTTTAGTGTTTTCTTATCCCCACATATGTTTCGGCACCTTTACTCCCTGAGGATGGCTGCGGACGGTAGCCGAAACACGTAGCAGTACTTTTGTAATTCAAAAATTGGTGCAGTTAGTTGGTAATAAACTTGTTTATATGTGACAGTACAAGGCAGATATACAATATTAAGTTCATTATAATTAAAATCGCGTTCTTCTGTCACAATCACGCAGTACATGAACAGGCACTTCCTGAAATTCCCTCCCCCTCCACAGCTTCATCACCAACCCACTGCCACTGCCCATAATTGGAAAGATAGGCCTACACGTGGCGGAAACGTGACGTCATAAACGTTGGTCACGTCATCACCACAGCGAACTTCCATAACTAAATTTTGTCACAAAACATTTCATTTTACTTATTTCGTGTCTTTCTCGGGGATAGGCTTGCTTTAACACTCTTAATATGGCACTGACGGTGACAGTTGGTACGACATTGTTAAATAACGTAAATGGAATAAATATCTCTAGTGAAACTGAAATTTCATGTGGTGTCAGTCATCAGAAGTACCGTCTGAAACCGGGGAATAACGCTTTAAATACGGTACCGGCACGGGTAGTTGATACAGCGTTGTTACATAATGTAAATCGATCGGTAGAAGAAATTAACGACAGAGGCCGCCTCTGCAGTTGGCCTCAAGAGTTGCCACACCAACACTTTGTCCCACTTACCATGAAAGGAAGCAGCGAAGTTGCAGCATTGTTAGGCAACTTGCGTACTGACAAAATTGCCTTTCGCGCTGTGGACCCAAGTTTGGTCCAGTTTCACATAACTCAAGATGCTTTGTAGACAGTCAATGAGGCCAACTCCAGTGCTCATAAACCTTACATTACTCTCACCGTGCATTTTCTTCATTAACAATTCACTGTCTACGAACCAACTAAATGCAATTTTTCACATTCACTTCTCTTTATTTACAAGTTCACCCCTACATATGTTTCGGTCCTCTTAAAGACCATCATCAGGGCGTACAAAATTACGTTCAATTTACACCCATATGCATTAAAACCTACACACAGGTTAACTAAACAGATTGTGATCGCAGATTGAATGCATATGGGTATAGATTGAACGTAATTTTGTACACCCTGATGATGGTCTTTAAGAGGGCCGAAACATATGTAGGGGTGAACTTGTAAATATAGAGAAGTGAATGTGAAAAAAAGTGCATTTATTCAGTGCTCGTGTTATGTGATCTGTTTAAATTATAAAATCTAAGCTAATCGGTTGACAGATCCTAAATGTGATGTGATCTGTTTAAATTATAAAAATCTAAGCTAATCGGTTGACAGATCCTAAATGTGATGTGATCTGTTTAAATTATAAAAATCTAAGCTAATCGGTTGACAGATCCTAAATGTGATGTGATCTGTTTAAATTATAAAAATCTAAGCTAATTGGTTGACAGATCCTAAATGTGATGTGATCTGTTTAAATTATAAAAATCTAAGCTAATCGGTTGGCAGATCCTAAATGTGATGTGATCTGTTTAAATTATAAAAATCTAAGCTAATCGGTTGACAGATCCTAAATGTGATGTGATCTGTTTAAATTATAAAAATCTAAGCTAATGGTTGACAGATCCTAAATGTGATGTGATCTGTTTAAATTATAAAAATCTAAGCTAATCGGTTGACAGATCCTAAATGTGATGTGATCTGTTTAAATTATAAAAATCTAAGCTAATCGGTTGACAGATCCTAAATGTGATGTGATCTGTTTAAATTATAAAAATCTAAGCTAATCGGTTGACAGATCCTAAATGTGATGTGATCTGTTTAAATTATAAAAATCTAAGCTAATCGGTTGACAGATCCTAAATGTGATGTGATCTGTTTAAATTATAAAAATCTAAGCTAATCGGTTGACAGATCCTAAATGTGATGTGATCTGTTTAAATTATAAAAATCTAAGCTAATCGGTTGACAGATCCTAAATGTGATGTGATCTGTTTAAATTATAAAAATCTAAGCTAATCGGTTGACAGATCCTAAATGTGATGTGATCTGTTTAAATTATAAAAATCTAAGCTAATCGGTTGACAGATCCTAAATGTGGCTGTTTCTTCTTAATGTACCCACTTCAGATGGTTTCGTAAGGGAAATACACTGTACTGGGCTCAGGCATGACCCTTCGCATATAAAAACATATACGTATATAAACATATAACATATAAACATATAAACGTATACAACTACGTAGCCAAAAAAAAAAAAAAAATAGAAACCACCAATGAAATTACAGAACACGATTGCTACCAATCTTAATAACAGGAAACAGCTAGATTTGAGGCTCTCACAGCGGTAATGCTGAAGGTTCATATCTTCTGAGATGTTACGCTGTGTCGACTAGTAAATAGTTACCGACGTTTCGGAAGACCGTAGTGTCTCCATCTTCAGGGTCAAACAGTCCGAGAAGAACTTGTAACATCGCAGGAGACTTGAAGCTTCAACAGTAAATAACTTTACAAATTTCAGTATTTCAACCAGAAACAAAGAAACTACCACAACACACTCATTTAAAAACACCATGGAGCAGCGCCCTTAGGAGAGTTCTAAACATGCGACCAAAGTTCGGGTCATTTCGCAGCACCAAAGAATGAAAAGAATTTTTAAAATATATTTTTTTAAATAAAATGCTGTAAATATTTGTAACAGTTTATAAGGAATGCATCTGTGAAATTATAGCAGATGGCCAGCAGTGAATTACGTTTCACATGCTTCTGTATATCCTATATTTATGTGCTGTGCTTCATTCTGCTTCTTGCCTCTATCACCGCCTGTAAATTGATGGACATGTGGCTGGTTAGCTTGAGGCTGCAGCCCCCACTTCATATTCTGTTGCTGTTGCATTGGCGGTGGTGGTAGTTGTCCATCAGAGTGACCATCTTCCTCCTTTTTTTTTTTATTTATTTATTTATCAATCAACATTTTCCATTACTGTAAATAATACTACATGTTTGGTTTACTTTTAAATTGTGCTGTTGCTTACAATTATTCTGTTGTCTATCTTGTTACAAACTACAGTGTATTAAATAGTGTTTTACAGAATATGTTTACCTTAAAAATTTTCTAAATCAATGGCATTAATAAATTTACAATATTCTTTGATAAACTTTTCTACTAATTGCATTTTATTTCCTGGCCATGATCCTCCTTTTATAATTATGTTTCCTCTTAATTTCTTTCTCTCGTCGTTCAGTTTATTACATTCATATAAGATGTGATCTACTGTTTGCTCTCCTCCTTTGCAGGGACACGTTGAATAATCGATAATATGGAATCGATGGTAATATGCCTTCAATATTCCGTGTCCTGTTACCATTGTAGTGAGTTTTGATGTCAGCGGTATCCTTTGCTTAAGTCTTTGTGCGACTGTAGGAAAATATCTTTTTGTCTCTTATCCTTTCGTGGTGTTTTGCCACTAATTTTCCCATTTTTCTATGCTTTCTTCCTCCTCTTCTGACTCTGTGTCCTCCAGATACTCATCCGAATCAGTATCACAGATCAGCTCTGATTCCATATCTTCATCACGAATATGCCTTCTGCGAGTCATGATGCTGATTATGTACTTACAATAAATAATTTTCACAAGCGACAGGGTCACTGCACCGTGCGACAAACACTGAAACAGTGTGGCCACTGGTAGGAATACCGAGAAACGTACTTTTCCTTTCGCAGGTCAGATTCCTCATGGTTGTAAAACTGTAAACCTCTTTGTAAGTAGCCTTGATTTCAGGCTTCCGCCGCGATGTTGATGTAATCTGTGGTCTTCTGGGTAATGACACGGCGCGTGTGGTAATTATTTACCGAGTTTCGGGACAACTTGTCGGTCCCATCTTCATGGGTCAAGATTCCAAGAAGGAAATTCTTGGAATCTTGACCCGTGAAGAAGGGACCGACAAGTTGTCCCGAAACGTCGGTAAATAATTACCACACGTCGCCGTGTAAATTACCCAGAAGACCACAGATTACTCTTTGTAAGTACACCCTTACAGAAATCACACCAACGAAAAGCATTTCGCTGTTGTTAAAATAACCCACAGAAATATTTTTCCTTGAAAGTGGGGATGAATTCAGGAGAAAGGAGCCACAATTTAAGGCTAAAGAAAACGAAACATAACATATTACTAAAATTTTCTGTCTCTTAGAGAAGTGGTTCATTCTTATTTTGCATCATAATATTTTCTAATAAACTGTGATATACATTACCGTGTTCTCCACGCTTTACTTGAATAAATACGATTTATTTCACAGATCCAGCGTTAATATTCTTCAAGATATTCAAAAATTTTCCTAACCATTGCAACAAACGTTTAAATCCCCAGAGGAAATTCCGGTCCTCTGACAGTACAGGGTATTTAAATCGCCGGCTTTTAAAGGTTAATAAACGTAATAATTTTGACGCGAATAAATCAAGGACGATAATATGGGCAGAAAATGTAGCACGCATGAACAGGCGAGAAATGTATACAAAATTTTGATCCGGACACCTCAAGAAAAGGGGTCACGTTGGAGACCAGGGCGTAGGTCGGAAGATAATATGAAGTTCTGGCTGTGAAAGCTCGGATTGGATTGAACTGGAGAAAACTGGCCCAATGAAAGATCTTCGCGAAAACGGTAATGGGTATTTTTCTTTTACTTTTCCAAAACATCCATACCGGCTCTGGGCCCCACTCAGCTTCCTATTCAATGGGTACTGGAATTTCTTTCCCTGGGGATAAAGTGGCTGGAGCGTGAAGCTGATCAGTTACCTCCATCTAATGCAGAAGTTAAGAGTAAGCAGAGCTGTACTTCTCCTCCCCATATAAGCCGTCATGGCGGCAACGGGGACAATTTTAGCTTTACCTTTAAGCGTGTGTGGGCCGCGATAGCTCAGTCGGTACAGCGACTCGCTACGGGCTGGACGGTCCGGGGATCGAATGCCGATCCCAGTGGCCGTGCGGTCTAAGGCGTGGGTCTTCGGCCGCTCGCTTGCTAGGATCGTGGGTTCGAAAGAAGGGCCGATCCCAGTGGCCGTGCGGTCTAAGGCGTGGGTCTACGGCCGCTCGCTTACTAGGATCGTGGGTTCGAATCCCACCGGGGGCATGGATGTTTGTGTTGTGTTGTAAAAAGACGGTTGTGGACCGTAAGTGACATGAAAAGGACGAAAATGGATTACTACAGAACAAAAAGGGATCAAAGGGGAAAACCAGGAATTAGTAAAAAAAAAAAAAAAAAAAAAAATCCACCGGGGCATGGATGTTTGTGTTGTGTTAGATGTATGGACGATAGCATGAAACATAAGGTGACATGCAGGACAAAAAGGACTTCAACAGTACAAATGGATCGAAGGGGAAAACCCAGGAATTAATTAAAAAAAAAAAAAAAATCCCGGTGGGGGCGAGATTTTCCGCAAACGTCCAGACTGGCCCTGGGGCCGACCCAGCCTCCTGTACAAGGGGGACCTGGTCATTTCCGGGGGTAAAGCGGCCGAGGCTTGGTGTTGACCACTCACCCTCATCTAGCGCCTATCCTGTTCTAGGGTGAACTTCACATTTTTGTCGTTAGGTATATACCAGGCTGCATTAAAGATGCAGCACTGAGTATGGAGGATTTTGGTAGTAAATAGCATCTCTCGGGCTAGCATGCAGATGAATTTGAAGGGACAACCCGACGCCTTCTCAGAATGTCTGCAAGTATTCCTGTGAACATGTTGCGACTCACAAACGAAACCTTTTAATTTTCATTTCCTCTGTACTTGTCAGCCTCGACGCGAGGCAAACAGTTTCTTGCTGACTATAATTGTAGTACTTTTCAAAATTACGACTTCCAGGCTTGTTGAGTCTGTCTGTCGGCATCTCCTTGTTGGTTACAATTTGTTGTTACGTGTGAGTGGGACTGGAATTATCATCATACAGTTGCAGGCTGTTATCATTCTGTCCCCGAAAGGTCACCATCTACGTATCTACTTCGGCCGCTGTCGTCTCAAGGTCATATTCCCATTTCCCTTTCATACGTAATGGATATCACGCAGCATTTTCGGCCGACATAATTCGTCGCTGACATGAAGAGCTTCTGGCTGACGGTGATTCAACAGTTATCACCTTTTGTCGATGGCGTCACGTCGTGATATATAAACAGCAGAAAGGAAGCACAAACCGCCAGTCATAACTTAATTTTTTTCGGTTGTTATTGCTTGAGATATGTTTCAGCTTTTATAAAAGCCATCATCAGACAGTTAAATTATACACGAAGAAAGCTAATTTAAATACAACCGACCAAAATGATGTTTTTTCGGATACCTTCGTATGTAACGTTATTGTTATCTAGTTTCAATTCATAAAACTACAATTTTTGTAAAGTTGAGATTTCGACTGTCTGAAAACTTACATAAATTAACGTGCATCAATTTTTTTAAATGTACTACGTTTGTGACGCAGTGAGTTCCAGTTCGTACCGCGCAGTAAACACACCAGTCTCAGTTATAAAAACCAGTCAGTTAATGTTGTACAGTGAAATAATCGCTGTTGTTCTGAGATCCACACAAAACACATAAATACAGTCCGTACCGCGCAGTAAACACACTCCGTCTCAGTTATACAAACCAGTCAGTTAATGTTGTACAGTGAAATAATCGCTGTTTGTTCTGAGATCCACACAAAACACATAAATACAGTCCGTACCGCGCAGTAAACACACTCCGTCTCAGTTATACAAACCAGTCAGTTAATGCTGTACAGTGAAATAATCGCTGTTTGTTCTGAGATCCACACAAAACACATAAATACAGTCCGTACCGCGCAGTAAACACACTCCGTCTCAGTTATACAAACCAGTCAGTTAATGCTGTACAGTGAAATAATCGCTGTTTGTTCTGAGATCCACACAAAACACATAAATACAGTCCGTACCGCGCAGTAAACACACTCCGTCTCAGTTATACAAACCAGTCAGTTAATGTTGTACAGTGAAATAATCGCTGTTTGTTCTGAGATCCACACAAAACACATAAATACAGTCCGTACCGCGCAGTAAACACACTCCGTCTCAGTTATACAAACCAGTCAGTTAATGCTGTACAGTGAAATAATCGCTGTTTGTTCTGGATCCACACAAAACACATAAATACAGTCCGTACCGCGCAGTAAACACACTCCGTCTCAGTTATACAAACCAGTCAGTTAATGCTGTACAGTGAAATAATCGCTGTTTGTTCTGAGATCCACACAAAACACATAAATACAGCTCGTACCGCGCAGTAAACACACTCCGTCTCAGTTATACAAAACAGTCAGTTAATGCTGTACAGTGAAATAATCGCTGTTTGTTCTGGATCCACACAAAACACATAAATACACTGTGTGGGCAGAACGTAGAATTTTAGGCGCGTTAGCAAAATTGCGAAAAGCGATTATTAGCTTCTTCATGTCTGCATGCCCGTACGCATGAAACAACTCGGCTCCCACTGGACGGATTTTCATGAACATTGATATTTAGGGGACTTTTGGAAAATATGCCGAGAAAATTCAAGTTCCATTAAAATATGACAACAATAACGGGTACTTTACATGAAGACCTATGTACATTTGTGATAATATCTCACTGAGTTCTTCTTAGAATGAGAAATGTTTCAGACAAAAGTTGTAGAGAAAATCAAAACACACATTTTATGTTCAATATATTTTTTTTTCCCGAAAATCGTACCGTTTATGAGATAATGTGAAAAAATATGGTACAGCCAGACAGGCCACAGATGACAATATAATGCTGCGCATGCGCTTTGCATGCTGGATAACTAAGGCTACAGACACACACTCATAATATTTAATACGTTTTGCTTTTCCACGGCAACAATGGTTACGCCTTAATGTTAGGTATGTTATGTTACACGTACATTGCCTGTCATGTTAAATGTCAAACCTAGACGTACATAAATTAACCACTAGGCTTTAAAGGACTTCGAGGAAACAATTTTTTACCTAACCGTGAGCTGACCCCGAACGCGCCCACAGTGTGTTACGCAACATCCAGCCACGAGCACTTCTCTTATATACATGCAAATCAACAAGGACAAAACTTGCGGAATCCAAACATGTTAATAACTTTCCTCCACACTTTCGCTGCGGACGTGACGTCATATTTCTAATCTAGGCAAATGAAAAGCCGCTGCGGTCACGGTTAGTCGACGTTGCTAACAATAACAATGATGTAAAGCAACGGAACTTCGTCTGGATGCCCTTCGATCATCTCCATTTCTTAACCTTGAAGCAGCCATAAATAATTCTGAACGGCATATAGGCGTTTATGTATAGTATCGTTATTAGGAATCAAAATAAAGTGTAATCCTGTGGCCTGTAGCCATCACGTCACTGACTGAGCTAACCCGATTTGAAGACAGCTGAAATTTCACGAATGCATTCACTATATAAACAATTCTAAAAATCATACTAAATAAATACGGTGTGCGTTCAAACTGAAGGCTTTCTGAATGTTAACCTTTTAAAGACTAAGCTTAACCTGAATTATATTTAAATATTCAGTCCGTACCGCGCAGTAAACACACTCCGTCTCAGTTATACAAACCAGTCAGTTAATGTTGTACAGTGAAATAATCGCTGTTTGTTCTGAGATCCACACAAAGCACATAAATACAGTCCCTACCGCGCAGTAAACACACTCCGTCTCAGTTATACAAACCAGTCAGTTAATGTTGTACAGTGAAATAATCGCTGTTTGTTCTGAGATCCACATAAAACACATAAATACAGTCCGTACCGCGCAGTAAACACACTCCGTCTCAGTTATACAAATCAGTCAGTTAATGCTGTACAGTGAAATAATCGCTGTTTGTTCTGAGATCCACACAAAACACATAAATACAGTCCGTACCGCGCAGTAAAACACTCCGTCTCAGTTATACAAACCAATCAGTTATGTGCAGTGAAATAATCGCTGTTTGTTCTGAGATCCACATAAAACACATAAATACAGTCCGTACCGCGCAGTAAACACACTCCGTCTCAGTTATACAAACCAGTCAGTTAATGCTGTACAGTGACATAATCGCTGTTTGTTCTGAGATCCACACAAAACACATAAATACAGTCCGTACCGCGCAGTAAACACACTCCGTCTCAGTTATACAAACCAGTCAGTTAATGTTGTACAGTGAAATAATCGCTGTTTGTTCTGAGATCCACACAGAACACATAAATACAGTCCGTACCGCGCAGTAAACACACTCCGTCTCAGTTATACAAACCAGTCAGTTAATGTTGTACAGTGAAATAATCGCTGTTTGTTCTGAGATCCACACAAAGCACATAAATACAGTCCCTACCGCGCAGTAAACACACTCCGTCTCAGTTATACAAACCAGTCAGTTAATGTTGTACAGTGAAATAATCGCTGTTTATTCTGAGATCCACACAGAACACATAAATACAGTCCCTACGCGCAGTAAACACACTCCGTCTCAGTTATACAAACCAGTCAGTTAATGTTGTACAGTGAAATAATCGCTGTTTGTTCTGAGATCCACACAAAACACATAAATACAGTCCGTACCGCGCAGTAAACACACTCCGTCTCAGTTATACAAACCAGTCAGTTAATGTTGTACAGTGAAATAATCGCTGTTTGTTCTGAGATCCACATAAAACACATAAATACAGTCCGTACCGCGCAGTAAACACACTCCGTCTCACAAACCAGTAAGTTAATGCTGTACAGTGAAATAATCGCTGTTTGTTCTGAGATCCACACAAAACACATAAATACAGTCCGTACCGCGCAGTAAACACACTCCGTCTCAGTTATACAAACCAGTCAGTTAATGTTGTACAGTGAAATAATCGCTGTTTGTTCTGAGATCCACACAAAACACATAAATACAGTCCGTACCGCGCAGTAAACACACTCCGTCTCAGTTATACAAACCAGTCAGTTAATGTTGTACAGTGAAATAATCGCTGTTTGTTCTGAGATCCACACAAAACACATAAATACAGTCCGTACCGCGCAGTAAACACAGTCCGTCTCAGTTATACAAACCAGTCAGTTAATGTTGTACAGTGAAATAATCGCTGTTTGTTCTGAGATCCACACAAAACACATAAATACAGTCCGTACCGCGCAGTAAAACACACTACGTCTCTGTTATACAAACCAGTCAGTTAATGTTGTACAGTGAAATAATCGCTGTTTGTTCTGAGATCCACATAAAACACATAAATACAGTCCGTACCGCGCAGTAAACACACTCCGTCTCAGTTATACAAACCAATCAGTTATGTGCAGTGAAATAATCGCTGTTTGTTCTGAGATCCACACAAAACACATAAATACAGTCCGTACCGCGCAGTAAACACACTCCGTCTCAGTTATACAAACCAGTCAGTTAATGTTGTACAGTGAAATAATCGCTGTTTGTTCTGAGATCCACACAAAACACATAAATACAGTCCGTACCGCGCAGTAAACACACTCCGTCTCAGTTATACAAACCAGTCAGTTAATGTTGTACAGTGAAATAATCGCTGTTTGTTCTGAGATCCACACAAACACATAAATACAGTCCGTACCGCGCAGTAAACACACTCCGTCTCATGTTATACAAACCAGTCAGTTAATGTTGTACAGTGAAATAATCGCTGTTTGTTCTGAGATCCACACTAAAACACATAAATACAGTCCGTACCGCGCAGTAAAACACTCAGTCGTACGCGCAGTAACACCTCGTCTCGTATACAAACAGTCAGTAATTGTACAGTGAAATATCGCTGTTTGTTAGACCACAAAAACATAATCAGTCCGTACGCGCAGAACACACTCGTTCAGTTACAAACCTCAGTTATGTGCAGTGAATAATCGCTGTTTGTTTGGATCACAAAACAATAAATCAGTCCGTACCGCGCAGTAAACACCCGTCTCGTTATACAACCAGTCGTTAATGTGTCGTGAATAATCGCTGTTGTTCTGAGATCCACACAAAACACATAATACGTCGTACGCGCAGTAAAAACTCCGTCCAGTAACAACAGTCAGTATGTGTCAGTGAAATATCGCTGTTTGTTCTGAGATCACACAAAACACATAATACAGTCGTACGCGCAGTAAACCACTCCGTCTCAGTTATACAAACCTCAGTTAATGTGTCAGTGAAATAATCGCTGTTTGTTCTAGATCCACACAAAACCATAAATACGTCCGTACGCGCAGTAAACACACTCGTCTCTTATACAAACGTCAGTTAATGTGTACAGTGAAATATCGCTGTTTGTTCTGAGATCCACAAAAACACATAAATACGTCGTACCGCGCAGTAACACTCGTCTCGTTATACAAACCAGTCAGTTATGTGTACAGTGAAATAATCGCTGTTTGTTCTGATCCACACAAACACATAATACAGTCGTACGCGCAGTAAACACACTCGTCTCAGTTATACAACCAGTCAGTTATGTTGTACAGTGAATAATCGCTGTTGTTCTGAGATCCACAAAACACATAAATACGTCGTACCGGCAGTAAACACACTCCGTTCAGTTATACAACCATCAGTTATGTGACAGTGAAATATCGCTGTTTGTTCTGAGATCACACAAAACACATAATACAGTCGTACGCGCAGTAAACACACCGTCTCGTTATACAAACCAGTCAGTTAATGTGTAAGTGAATAATCGCTGTTTGTTCTGAGATCCACAAAAACATAAATACAGTCGTACCGCGCAGTAAAAACACTCCGTCTCAGTTATACAAACCATCAGTTATGTGCAGTGAATAATCGCTGTTTGTTCTGGATCCACACAACACATAAATACAGTCGTACCGCGCGTAAACACACTCGTCTCAGTTATACAACCAGTCAGTTAATGTTGTCAGTGAAATATCGCTGTTTGTTCTGAGATCCACACAAAACACATAATACAGTCCGTACCGCGCAGTAACACACTCGTCTCAGTTATACAAACCAGTCAGTTATGTGTACAGTGAAATAATCGCTGTTTGTTCTGAGATCCACACAAAAACATAATCAGTCCGTACCGCGCAGTAAACACATCCGTCTCAGTTATACAAACCAGTCAGTTATGTGTACAGTGAAATAATCGCTGTTTGTTCTGAGATCCACACAAAACACATAAATACAGTCCGTACCGCGCAGTAAACACACTACGTCTCTGTTATACAAACCAGTCAGTTAATGCTGTACAGTGAAATAATCGCTGTTTGTTCTGAGATCCACACAAAACACATAAATACAGTCCGTACCGCGCAGTAAACACACTCCGTCTCAGTTATACAAACCAGTCAGTTAATGTTGTACAGTGAAATAATCGCTGTTTGTTCTGAGATCCACACAAAACACATAAATACAGTCCGTACCGCGCAGTAAACACACTCCGTCTCAGTTATACAAACCAGTCAGTTAATGTTGTACAGTGAAATAATCGCTGTTTGTTCTGAGATCCACACAAAACACATAAATACAGTCCGTACCGCGCAGTAAACACACTCCGTCTCAGTTATACAAACCAGTCAGTTAATGTTGTACAGTGAAATAATCGCTGTTTGTTCTGAGATCCACACAAAACACATAAATACACTGTGTGGGCAGAACGTGGAATTTTGTTTTTCGTATTAAATGGATGCCGAGGTTTTTCTCAGGGCAAAATGGCTGGATCATATAGCTGACTACTCACCCCCATCCATTGTCTAGGATAAGAATGAGTAGAATTATACCTCATGCCCTCTGTAACCCTTCACAGTTCTTTTTTGTTGTGAAGGGCCCCGCAGCAGAAGCTACGGACGCACCGCAGCCTTAAGGCTTATTGTGCAACCTTGTGATGAAGATGAAGAGAAAGATGATCAGTTTTTTTCATTTTCCAAGTAATGGAGCACCGGTGTAAAGAAATTGACAGGGGAAAGCCCCGGTACCCATTGTACAGGAGGCCGGGTGGGCCCCCAGGGGCGGTCTGGACGGGTGTGAAGAAGACAAAATGTCTTCCCCTCACCGGGGTTCGAACCCTGAATAGTCCAGCCCGTAGTGAGTCGCTGTACCGACTACGCTACCCCGACCCTCATTATTGGAGTACGGGGTTCAATTCGATCACCATCAGTGATGCCAAAAATGAAATCAGTAAAGGAATTTGTCAATTAGTGACAACTAATGGCCTGCAAACAGAAATAAATTTAATTTCCGAAACGTCGTATCTATCAAATATTTGTCAGACAGCGGACAATGTCCAGTTTTGGACACGCAAATGTCAGCAACATCTTTGCGCGGGTCATGCCAGACGATAGTTCAGCGCTGCAAGCAACCGGGCTCCACCCTAACGAGCTTGTACTTCGCGGACATCGGCAGGGTGTCATGTTGCAGACATTACATTACTTAGCGTGGTGGCCGTCGGTACAGTTCATTGACCTGGCTTGATCGTGCAGCTTTGGTATCGATAAAATGAAATGCCGAACGTGCAGCGAAACACTACCCGTCTCGTGACACGTCTGCCTCGGTTTACGTCACTGTAAAATTACCGGGATGGACCATGACTTCGTCAGACTTTGACTAAAACATCTTTTATGGTACGACATATCTGGCTTAGGCAACATTACGAAAAACACGACATGTGGGAATGAGGGAACTAGGGTGGAGAAGGTGTCTTAGACAGACATGCGGAGGCGGGACAAGGAACTAGGTCTCGACTAGGTCTCGTATAACAAAACCGAGCTAAAGACATTCCTTTGCGTGACTTTAGGCTTCCGCGGCGGTGTAGATTGAGATCTGCGCTCGTTTGGGTTTGTATGCAGCGCAGAATGGTAGTTTATTACTGACGTTTCGGGACAAACTATCATTGACCCTTGAAGATGAAGCCGATAGGTTGTCCCGAAACGTTGGTAATAAACTGTCATTCTGCGCTACGTAAAATCCCAAATGAGCGCAAGTCTCAGACATTCCCTTATTTGGCAGTGCAACTAGAGATTGTTTGATCTTCTACAGTATAGAGCTAATCCGATGTGAGAATTGCTTATGACGCCGGAGCGATGACGAATGCAGTTGTGTTTACCAGATACCACAGTGGGAGGCTTCCAAGTAGTGCGCCCATGCGCTCCAGTCCCAAGTCATGTTCGTCTGTCACACAGAGCTATGAAACCGCAAATAGCTGGCGGCAAACATGAAATCTGCGGTCTTCTGGGTTATTACACGGCGTCGTGTGGTAACTGTTTACCGACGTTTCGGGACAACGTATCGGACCCATCCTCACGTGTCAAGAGTCCGAGTGGGAAAGAAAGCCTATAACATAGATTCTGGCAAGTACTGCGGGGTAGCAAAACGTGTGATGACAGCCAATAGGATGAGAGAGGGTGGATACAAACAGCGTATAGCTGCTGGGGTTACGAGAGAGCAAACAGCTGAGACAGTTGGAAAAACATATGGAATAGAATAACAGTGGAGGAGGAAAATATAAGGATAAAGCTAGATAAATAAAATACGAATAAAGGTAAAGGTAAAGCAATCCCATTACAGGCCTAGACAGGCCCTTAGGGTTCCAGGAGGTTGAGGCTCCCAGATTTCTAGACAATCGGCACATGAAGGTGGTAAGGTTGTCAGCCCTACGCACCGGCCGCCTTTACCCGTCAGGAAATATTCCTGGTACTCATTTCTGTTAGAGGCTGAATCGACCCCAGGGCCATAGTGCGACCGAAAGGATTATGTCAATGAAAAATTCCAATGACACCATCGGAAATCGAACCCGCGACGTTCCGGTTTGTAGCGCAGTACCTCAACCAACTGCGCCACCGCGTGCCCCCAAAATACAAATAAACCAACAGTAAAATTAAAAATATAAATTAATAAATTAGAAGAATAAAAAATTAAAACAGAGTGAGGGTGGGGGGGAAGGAGAGGATGGGACCGATACGTTGTCCCGAAACGTCGGTAAACAATTACCACACGACGCCGTGTAATAACCCAGAAGACCGCAGGTTTCATCAACATCCCGGCGGAAGTCTGAAATCACTGCTGGCAGCAAAGTGTTCACCCAACTTCGTGTCGTTCCTCCGCACGAAGGAAAGTCTTCCGGCTGGTCAAACACCGGGAGCACGAGTTCGAATCTGATTCAGGTCATGGATGTTCCCCCCCCCCCCCCCCCTCTAGATCAGGAGTGTCCAACCTCTTTTGACGAGGGCGAAGGAGGTTATTGTGTGCTTGATCGCGGGCCACGTGTGTAAAAATCACGATAAGTGGACTGCCTAATCGCCTAAATTATTTTGGAATTTTTATGAAATATACTGTACATTAATTTGACGTTGTACTGTACTGTACATAATATACAAACGTGGCCGCGGCCCGCATAAAACAACCTGGCGGGCCGCGGGTTGCATATCCGCGTGTTAGTGGCTTCCTGGTTGTCTGGTCCTTGACACAGGAACTCCAGCCGCCTGCCTGTACGACGTTTAACGACGCTGTCAGCTGCTGAGAGCAATAACACACAATCTGTTTAAACGACGCGGTTCCAAATTCTGAAGTTAAACACATCAATGAAAAGCCGGGATAACGTAGTCAGTATAGTAACTAGGCCTCAGGCTTGACGATCCGGGGTTCGAATCCCTGAAAGTGTAAGAGACTTTTCTGCAGATCGTCCAAACCGGCTATGGGGCCCACCTAATTCTTTATTCAGTGGATACCGAGGTTATTTCCCGGGGATAAATCGGCCGCGGGGGTGAAGCTGACCACTCACCTCCATCTACCGCCGAGGTTACGAATTAGTGGAGCTATCTGCCTTCATGGCGTGGACAGGGACAGCTTTATCTTTTTATACATCAGTTATCTATGAAAAACTACACCATAAAGCGTTTTGGATAAACAAAGGACATGACACAGAAGGCAGATGGTGACTCAGTGCATGTGTGGCAGGGAAATGTGGGGTTGCTGTCACCTGCTGAATTTCCCAGCCCCCTCGACAGTCCGACATACCTGCAATGCACGAACTTTGTGCCACCGTTTTGCTTGGACATTGCAGTGCTCCCAGGGTCTGGCCGCTGACTCACGCTACTGCGTCACCTCTGTAACACCCAGCAGCGGCGTCGACGTCGTCGACAAAGTATTGATCCCGATGCGGACGCCGTACTCCTCCAACTACATAGCAGGGGTGTCCATACAGGAGAACCACCTACAGGTGCTACTGGTTCCAGCAGGTGAGCTATCACATACATTTCGCAAATTCCCCCTGAGGACGAAATAATAACAAGATGGGGATAATTACATGTAATTTTCACCTTAGTTTCTTATGGCAAATTAATATCGGATAGACAGGCCATGTAACACGTATTGGAGGAACGAGAAATGCGTACGTCGTGTTGTCAGAATGTCAAGGAAAGAGGACTTTTGGGAGATCTAATAAGAAATGACAGAATATTTGAATCTTTAAGCAAGAGGAAGAAAATGGAGATTAAATTTCTCAGAGAATAAAATGGCTGGCTTTTTTTTGGTAATGAAACTTAAAAATTCCGTAAAAGCAGGGAGTAACTATGGAAGTTTGCAGGAGCATACTGCACAGTGAAGTTAGGTAACTGGTCGCTAACATCCTTTCAAGGAACCACAAGTTATGGTGTACTTTTGAAGACAGTTTAACACGCACAGCTGACAAGCTGGAGGACCAACCAGTCAGCACCAGACAAAACGATGCACATACTGTTATACGGATATGTTTCCTTGTTTCCTAATTATTGATTCTAATTTTGTTGTTACTTTTCGGAAGCGAGTCGTGCCATGTCTTACAGCATCTGGGCTACTTCTTTCTTTACGGAAACGCAAGTATGTTTCTATTCTAACACTCTTATCGTATTTCATGTGAAACATATGATCATTCCATTAATGTCTGCCGCTGCTCAACACTTCTTTTACGTACTGGATACTATACCTTTGCCTATTTATGCATGTACTTTCCCTTTATTTAGAAAAAGCATACTTAAAATCATAACAGACACATGATTATGCCATTAACCCATTAAAGAATAAATTTAGCCTGAATTATATTTAAAGATCCAGTTCGTACCGCGCAGTAAACACACTCCGTCTCAGTTATACAAACCAGTCTGTTAATGTTGTACAGTGAAATAATCGCTGTTTGTTCTGAGATCCACACAAAACACATAAATACAGTCCCTACCGCGCAGTAAACACACTCCGTCTCAGTTATACAAACCAGTCAGTTAATGCTGTACAGTGAAATAATCGCTGTTTGTTCTAGTCCAACTAATAATAAATACAGTTCCGTACCGCGCAGTAAACACACTCCGTCTCAGTTATACAAACCAGTCAGTTAATGCTGTATAGTGAAATAATCGCTGTTTGTTCTGAGATCCACACAAAACACATAAATACAGTCCGTACCGCAAGTAAACACACTACGTCTCAGTTATACAAACCAGTCAGTTAATGTGTACAGTGAAATAATCGCTGTTTGTTCTGAGATCCACACAAAACACATAAATACAGTCCGTACCGCGCAGTAAACACACTCCGTCTCAGTTATACAAACCAGTCAGTTAATGTTGTACAGTGAAATAATCGCTGTTTGTTCTGAGATCCACACAAAACACATAAATACAGTCCGTACCGCGCAGTAAACACACTCCGTCTCAGTTATACAAACCATCAGTTAATGCTGTATAGTGAAATAATCGCTGTTTGTTCTGAGATCTATACAAAACACATAAATACACTGTGTGGGTAGAACGTAGAATATGTGAATGTTAAACATGGCGGTACATATAGTAACCACTGGGCTTTAAAGGGCTAATTTTTAATTTTTATTGCCTCCGCGTTCTAACTTGTCCTTCCACAATCCTATCCCTGTCATAAACGATACAGTCGAAATTCCCTTCGCTTTCTTGTTCTTATAAGAGCCGGGGACTGTGGCCTTTCACGTCGCCGTTCCTCGTTGCAGAACCGCAATGTTTAACATAAGTTCGACCTGATTTAACAATAAAATCCCTGCATTTTATCCACATAATTTATTTAAGTGTTCCGTCAGATTTTTAAAATGAACATGATTATTTTCCTACATAACGTGAACACTGTGTTTTCTTTGCGGTAGGACCTGATATTTCAAAACATTGTTGAGATCAACTTGAGGTTTCCGGTAAATGATGAGATGCAGGCGTAATTTGGAAAGGTAATTTGGTGAAATTTAGAACAGGGAGTTTAATTTTGATGAATTTAAATTGAGACGACTTTCAAAAAGTCATTATCACCTTCGTATTAGAAAGACAAGCTAGGGAAGCATGGGAACCTTCTGACAGAGAAATTCCCTTTCTTCTGTCCGTAATAAAGCGTGTCTCACGTCTCCCATGCCTTCTATTATTGTTTACTGTCTCCCTATCTCTTTTTTAGCCTTCAGAGGATTAAAACATTAACTTCAGTTGTTTCCACTAACTGTGTCGTTCTAACAGTAGTTTTGTCTCTTGCAGACGTCAGTACTGACCTAACAATACATTTTTAAATCTTGACACTCTAAACAAGAAAATATATTAGTAAGTTTTGAACACGCCTATGTCTAAGACATCGCAACAATATTAATTACAAGTTATCATAAACATGTCTGGTACAGAGGTTTTTAAACAAAATTAAAATAAATGTTTAATCAGTGTTAGGTAATGTTGCACTTCAAAATGCTTATTAAACTAAAATTAATGAAAAGTGTTACAAGTGGCTCATGGCAAACCCCCTATCATATAATTTTCTCTATTTTCCTGTTACCTTTCTTTCCTAAGTTCAAATAACTTCCCACCATTTTGTTCTTAGGCATTTTCAAAAATTAAGAGACCAAGCGTTGTATACATGAAAAGCAGCAGGTATCATACACTTCGGTACTTTTCAAAATTTATTTTTTCTGGGTAAAATTAGCGAGGATGTAAAATTCCGAAATAAATATCAGAAATCATTCCCCGAAATTAATCCATTTTTATTTTCGTCACAGATATAATTTTTAGGCATGTTCGCAAAATTGCGAGAAGCGACTATTAGCTTCGTCATGTCTGCCTGTCTACCTGCCTGTCTGTCCGTCCGTTTGGAACAACTCGGCTCCCACTGGAAGGATTTTCGTGAAATTTTACATTAGGGTATTCTCCGAAAATCTGTCGACAAAAGTCAAGTTTCATTAAAATCTGACAAGAATAACGGTACTTTACATGAAGACCTATGTACATTTATGACAATATCTCACTGAATTCCTCTTAGAATGAGAAATGTTTCAGACAAAAGTTGTATAGAAAGTCAAAACACACATTTTACGTTCAATAACTTTCTTCCAAAAATCGTGCCGTTTATGAGATAATGTGAAAAAATACGGTAGAGCCAGGCAGGCCACAGATGACAATATAATACGGCGCACGCGCTTTGCACGCTGGATAACTAAGGCTACAGACATACACTCAGAATATGTAACACATCTTGCTTCTCCATGGCAACAATGGTTACGCGAACGCGCCTCAATGTTACGTTTATAGGTACATTGCCTGTCTCGTTAATTTCGTCACAGATATAATTTTTATTTGTTACTGTAGTTCCCTTTCTAACTTCCGGTACAGCGCCGTATTTTCAAAAGTCTCTCAGCCACTTTAATGTCATGCTGTCTATTATCTCGACGGGACACACGCTATACCAGGGGTGCAAAAACCCCAGGCCCGTAATATTTGTAGGTCCTCAGCGTGGAATTTGTTTCATGTCACCCTTCTGGTGCCCTGAATTTTGAGGTGGCTCCTAGATGTTTGGAAAATTTGGATACCCGTGGGCTATACAATTTCTCCCAGCCTGTATTGCAAGTTTCAGATCCCATGTAACGCCTACACTCGTCGACAGGTTAACCCACGTCCAAGTAATTAATTGACGTGTTTTAAAGTCTGTGGGCTTCGCTGCGACAGGTGTTGGTTTCCATGGTCAGCCCTTAACTAGGCATGACACAAGTGTATGACTCATATCTCGGACAAGTGCAACAATAACGCACAAACCAACTGATCATTTCCCGGAAGAACTGCACATTATACAGGTTACGTCACTTCCATTCATTCACCAGACTTTTATCGCGTTGTTCATTCATCCAATAAAAACCCCTTTCAACACGAAAATGAACCTGAATTATATTTAAAGAATCAGTCCGTATCCGCGCAGTAAACACACTCCGTCTCGGTTATAAAAACCAATCAGTTAATGTTGTATAGTGAAATAATCGCTGTTTGTTCTGAGATCCACACAAAACACATAAATACAGTCCGTACCGCGCAGTAAACACACTCCGTCTCAGTTATACAAACCAGTCAGTTAATGTTGTATAGTGAAATAATCGCTGTTTGTTCTGAGATCCACACAAAACACATAAATACAGTCCGTACCGCGCAGTAAACACACTCCGTCTCAGTTATACAAACCAATCAGTTAATGTTGTATAGTGAAATAATCGCTGTTTGTTCTGAGATCCACACAAAACACATAAATACAGTCCGTACCGCGCAGTAAACACACTCCGTCTCAGTTATACAAACCAGTCAGTTAATGTTGTATAGTGAAATAATCGCTGTTTGTTCTGAGATCCACACAAAACACATAAATACAGTCCGTACCGCGCAGTAAACACACCTCCGTCTCAGTTTAACAAACCAGTCAGTTAATGTTGTATAGTGAAATAATCGCTGTTTGTTCTGAGATCCACACAAAACACATAAATACAGTCCGTACCGCGCAGTAAACACACTCCGTCTCAGTTATACAAAACAGTCAGTTAATGTTGTACAGTCAAATAATCGCTGTTTGTTCTGAGATCCACACAAAACACATAAATACAGTTCGTACCGCGCAGTAAACACACTCCGTCTCAGTTATACAAACCAGTCAGTTAATGCTGTACAGTGAAATAATCGCTGTTTGTTCTGAGATCCACACAAAACACATAAATACACTGTGTGGGCAGAACGTAGGATTTGTGAATGTTAAACATGGTGGTACATATAGTAACCACTGGGCTTTCGAGGATTAAAGCACGGCTAAATTTGGTAACAAGGGGCTCTGGGCCGAAATCACTGGTGCAGTTGTCAGAGCCCCTTGTTCATTCAGGCTGTGAAGTTGCTGGAGTGCAATGTGTACAACTGCAATGAACTGAAGATGTACGCCAGCCGACACACAACCACCCTTCCCCCGCCTCAAGAACTTCGGAATCGATTTTTATTAAACTTGGTACGAGCGGCATATCCGTGGATGTAATACCGTCTTCGTAAAGGTGAAGTACAGGTAAAGTTCACTCTATAACCTGCCATGAAGGCACAGAGGGAGAGTAGAGGTATAGCTCTACTCTTTCTTTAACCTCGGCGCTAGATGGGGGTGGGTGGTCAACGCCACGCCCCGGCCGCTTTACCCCCGGGAATGACCCAGTACCCATCGTATAGTAGGCTGTGTGGGCCCCAGGGCCAGTCTGGACGGCTGCGGAAAATCTCGCCGCCACCGGGATTCCATCCCCGGACCGTCCAGTCCGTAGCGAGTCGCTATACCGACTGAGCTATCCCGGCCCACAATCCCGTTTTCGTACTTTTAATTTCCTAACATCGATAATACCAACATGGTGATCATGCGAAATTCTGAGGGGAAAAAGTCACATTAGATTACGTATTTTATAATTCTGATTTACTGTGAGAAAGCCGGTACAGTTCGTTCAGCACGAGACCGCGGGGTCGAGGTTCAGTTCCCTGCAATCCCATTACAGACCTGGACAGGCCCTTAGGGCTCCAGGAGGTTGAGGCTCCCAGATTTCTAGACAATCGGCACATGAAGTTGGTAAGGTTGTCAGCCCTACACACCGGCCGCCTTTACCCCCCAGGAAATATCCCTGGTACTCATTTCTGTTAGAGGCTGATTCGACCCCAGGGCCATAGTGCGACCGAAAGGATTATGTAAATGAAAAATTCCAATGACACCATTGCGAATCGAACCCGCGACCTTCCGGCTTGTAGCGCAGTGCCCCGTTCATTTCCGTGCACGGACCGGCTCTGGGGCCCACCCAGCCTCCTATACACTGCGTTCAAGGAACTCTTTCCGTTCTGGCTGTTTGTACTGTGTAAGGAGGCACTAAACAAAGCAGGCATCATGGGTTCTCAGAACTTTCTGTTTTATTATATATAGGGGAAAGACAGTGAGAAAGAAGAAAGAAGCTTGTAAACGTAAAAGTGACTGCAGAGGCTGCAATAGCTTGCATCAGTTTTAGCCAGAAGAAAGTTGTGATTCTGTGTAGCAGTGGCGACGTACGTTACATTATAAGTCTGATGTCACTTAGCAGAGAAAACTAGTTACAGAGTTGATGTTGCTTATAAGGAGAGCCTCTTTGCTAATAAGGTCACAGTTATGGTACAATTCCTGTTTTATATAACCTGCCTACAGGTCTTATGGCCATCAAATATTGAACAATCCCCAGTGCACGAATCCTTGACCGTATTTATGGCAGTGTAGGATTTAGTGCCATGTAATTTGAGAGTTACCAATCAAGAACTTGGCTTACATAATGCTGTTCGATTTAAATCTATGAATTCGTAATCTTCAGACGCACGAAAGATAGAGTCTATGGTTCGAATATCGTTTGCACAAACATTTACGTTATTGTTTTACGAGTATACCAGTGGTTCCCAACCTGTGGGTTGCAGACCTCAGGGAGAGCGGAGTTATTGCAAGGGGTCCTCGAATCCATATAAGCAACAAGCATTGTCACTTTGACCTTCTTTAGTCGCAACAAAATGGGTTCCATCTCGACGGTGTTATAATGCGCTGCTTCATTTGCGACCAATAAGATACTTTTCTTGCCTTTCGAAGTGGCACGTCTGAAATATTTACTGTCGCATTTCAAGAGGTGTCAAATTTGTCTTCAAATTGACAGCTTTTCTTTGGTTTTGAATCAGGTTATTGTGTTTCATCTTCGTCCGTTTTTAACATTTTTTACTCTGAGAGGTAAGACTGTATTGTTACACGTTTGAGAACACTTGCTTGTGAGTTTTCCTTACTTCGACTTATATCCGCGATCAGATAACTGACTCTCTTGTCGGAAATGTATTCCTAACGTTTAATTTACCCTCTGCAGGATTTTCCCGCCAATTTGTATCATGTATTTTGGCGGAAAATACTGAAAACAAGAATTGAAATATTCCAGAAACGCATCACATTGTTTTGCTGACTTCTCACGTTAACTAAACTTGAATACTTAGCTGATATTCACTAATTGAACCAAAGAATGTACTTATAAATAAATTTTCACTATACCCTACATATGTTTCGGCCTTAATTTGGCCATCATCAGGGGTAACTTGCTATGTACACTTCACTTATCACCGTCCATTTGGCACTATTATTCAACTATTATTTTGTCAGTGTTACTACTTTACACTGGAAGTCACAAGTGTACATAGCAAGTTAACCCTGATGATGGTCAAATTAAGGCCGAAACATATGTAGGGTAGAGTGAAAATTTATTTATAAGTGCATTCGTTGGTTGAATGAGTGAATATTAATACTAAGATGCACGGTGAACACAAAGTAATACTTAGCTGATACTTTCAGACTCTTGAATGGACTCACCGTTAAGTCTTCAGAGTATACACAAAAGAATGGTGCGGTTTCAACAGTTTTCACTATTGAAACCGCACCATTCTTTTGTGTACACCCTGTATAGATCAGGATAAAACAGAAGATATGATCAGGAAATTAATTCTGTGGAATTTTCGATTGAATAAGTTACACTAAGAATTATTTTCGTGTGTTTAAGATCTGTTAATCACATCTGCAATGCCTTTAATGGCTTAGTGAGCATTCACAACTCCTCCAAGTACTGATGTGTGAGAACGTTCTGCTTCTGAGTCAAGTAATTATGGGACTAGAAACCGATGTGTGAGAGCTGACGTCGCAGTACTGCCAGATCTGACATCAGAAAAACAAGTCAGGTTAATAAAACTTTCATGTGACAATTATTTAAAACTGATCTTCACAGAAAGCAACTGGCAGACTGTCTACGTGTCCATTCTCAGTACCCAGAAGTGTCCGACGACTTTTCTCACGACATATGTTTTTGAAAGTGGATTTTCTGCGCCTGTTGCATTGAAATTCAAACACCGAAACAAACGGGATGTGCAGTTAGAAGATCTAAAGTTGAAACTTCCATGGCTTCAACCAGACTGATGATTTCTGAAAGCTGTAGAACGGCATCAGGGTTATCATTCAATGACTCAGAACAGCAAACGAGCAAACACAAATTCCGTAGACTACATAAATAGTATGTCTTACACAGACACGTAGGCTATTATTGTATTCAAAATGTATGTACATGCTGTTGTAATTAATAAAATATAATTTCATTTAAAAGCTTTAATGAATTCATAGCTGCCTTTTCCCTTTATAAATACAGTGTCCGAACGACAGGTGTCCGAGAAGAAGAAGAGGTTTTATATCTCGAAATATGTTCATTACACAGACGTTCAGTTTGGACCATTACAGAGACAAACAGTTTTTCTCCTATCCAATTTACTAGATTTGTAGGCTGAGCGGTCCGGGGATCGAATCCGGAGGTTCAATGGCCCTCCGGAAACAAGGTCTTGTGGCGCCTGTTTGCGTTACTGTAGCCGGCACTCAGTGGATGTGTTAGTACAACATTGATGGCATAAAAACGCACTTTTGCGGGCAAATTTGTAACACATGAAGATTAACAAGTAGGGTTTTGCAATAGTATCGCAAAAATTAAAAAAAAAAAATCCCGGTGGCGGCGAGATTTACACAATTACACAAATTACAAAGTCCCTGATGATGATGATCCCAAAATAGGGATTCGAAACATGTCGGACTAGTTTTATGGTGAATTGTATTGTATAATAAAGAATAATAAGTGTGCATTTGTTGGTTAAAGAGATGTACGATAGACTAAAATTGCGCGGTATGGATAATGTAAAGTTTATAGACTAACTAATGTTTTGGCATATGTAGAATCGCCACTGTGGCTCACATTTAAATCGGATAAGTGACAAGTTGTACAATTTCATTACTGTACACAGCCTTTTCCTTAGGATCGTTCATAATCACAGTCTACTACGAACAGATCAAAGAACATAAATCTGTATCAGCATGCTCGATGCCGAAACATGTGGGCATATCTCTGTGTTTGAACGTAACTTTAAAAGGCAGGCTACATGAAAGTGACCTGGCATTAGAGGATTTGGTGTAGGTAGACGCTGCAGGGGTTGACCACAAGAGAGAGAGAGAGAGATCGTGAGAGACTGTGCGTGTGTGGCAATCTCTTCAGAAGGAAAGTGGCCCCCTGAAACCTCACTTGTCGCCGTTGACAGCAACAGTGACACATGTCTTATCATGCTGCATATACACAGTGCTTTAATATTACACCTGTACGACAATCCAAGACTGTATGAGACCGAGGAATCGTGGTTCGATTCCCAGCAGGAGCAAGAGATTTTTCTATTGTCGAAAGCTTTCTGATCGGCTGTGGGGCCCACACAACTTCCTATTCAATGGGTACTGGGAGCTCTTTCCTAGGGGGGGGGGGGGGGGTGGTAAAAAGGCCGGGTCGTGAAGCTGACCACTCACCTCCATCTAGTGCCGAGGTTGAGAATGAGTGGAGCTATACATCCACTGCCCCCTACTTATTCTTGGCGTGTAAAGGGACTTGAGAATGTCATATTTAATGTACAGGATTCTCGGAGAAGTGTGAAAATAGTCACAACGACGTTTCGGACTAAATTTCTGTAACAATCCTGCTTTTCCGTCACTTATAATGAAAAAGAAAAAAGCTCTTCCGAAACGTCGATATGTTTTCTCACTTCGTACCTGCACGACACCCATACGACTCCGTAGTGGATCTAACACTGTCTGCAGAAATCTGTGGTCTTCTGGGTAATTACACGGCGTCGTGTGGTAATTATAATTACCACACGACGCCGTGTAATTACCCAGAAGACCACAGATTTCATCAACATCGCGGCGGAAGCCTGAAATCAAGACTGTCTGCAGAAGTTATGGATTCAGCAAATACGTACATTTCTTCAGTGCCAGGTTTAGTGTCAATACTGCAAGTGTCAGAGGAACCTTCTGTCCCCGTTATGTAGATAGGTGACATTTCAGGCTCTCACAGCGATGACTATGAAGATTACATTCTTCTGGGATGTGACACCGTGCAGTCTGGTTGCCATGTACCGACTTCTGAGGGTTATCTGCCACACTCATCAGGGCAGATCTGACATGAACATAAATCGTGTTTCAGGTTCTTGTCCAAGAACGCAGACGGAAGAATTCTTAAACCTTCAGCTTAGGGCGGCTGTTTTTAACAAAAGCAGGACACGACCTCGTAAAACAACAGGAGGCCAACTACTCTTTCCGTCATGTTCCTCAAACTTCGCGGCAAATGCTAATTTCAATAGGCCACGATATTATGTTCCCACATCGGCCGTGACTCGTCATTCGTTGTCACCCTGCCGTATCCCTTTAACAGTCTACACAACGCCTTAAGGCAGCTACCTCGCAGGTCCGTGTCACCATCACCAAGGTCACTGTCATAAACAATTCGGTTATGTAGTCCTGCGCATTTTGGGGGCACGCGGTGGCGCAGTTGGTTGAGGCACTGTGCTACAAACCGGAACGTCGCGGGTTCGATTCCCGATGGTGTCACTGGAATTAATTCCTTGACATAATCGTTTCGGTCGCACTATGGCCCTGGGGTCGACTCAGCCTCTAACAGAAATGAGTACCAGGAATATTTCCTGGGGAGTAAAGGCGGCCGGTGCGTAGGGCTGACAACCTTACCACCTTCATGTGCCGATTGTCTACAAATCTGGGAGCCTCAACCTCCTGGACCCCTCAGGGCCTGTCTAGGCCTGTAATTGGGGTTGTTTTACCTTAGTCCTGCGCATTTTATGTCTACTAAATACAGCGGAACCCGGGTATAACGACATCGGTTAATGCGACACCTCGTCTATAACGTCAGATATTCTGTAATACCAATTAATTCCTAACTGTTAGCCATAACATTATATTACTCGGTTATAACAACACTCGTTTATAACGACACAAAATATTCAGCCCCTTTCATGACGTTATAACCGAGTTCGACTGTAGTTGTATCTGCGACGCCATGCAAGGCGTATGTGTGAGTCGATGGAGAGCGTCAAATATTTGAGAGTAAACCGGAGGGAAGAAGAAGAATGAGAAGACCAAGATTAAGATGGCTGGAAGAAGTTGAAAAGGATCTACAGGAGATGAAGTTTAGAAGACGGCGACAGAAGGCAGTGGACAGAGGAGAATGGGCGTCTGTGTTTAAGGAGGCCAAGGCTCTCAGAAGCCGTAGACCCAAGGAGTAGGTGAGTAAGCAAGTAAGGAGGTACAGCGCCAAACATTCATAATCTCGGTATTAGCTGGAAGTGGGTAAGCAGCCTCACACCCCGGCCGCTTTACTCCCTTAAATAAAGCCCCTGGTGTCTACTGAATGGGAGGCTGGGTAAGACTCTGAATCGGTCTGGACGTTTCGGAGAAGAGAAGAAGAATCTCTTGCCACTTTCAAAATTCTAAACACGATTCATCTGTTGTCTAGTCACTATACTGACTGAGCTATCCCGGCTCCACTCTGCGTTTGCTAATGACAATTACATTCTTCGCTCACTGCAAAGGAGGGGCCTTTCACAAGTATCAAAAAATTTGTAAAAGGATAAGTTAAATGGACTTGTGCTATTTATGTCCATAAGAATTGTTATTTGTAAGTGGGTTGTGAACCCTGCTGACTGGTGGCTCACCTTGCCTTGCCTATTATGGCGCCACTGCAGAGTTTTAACTTGGAGTTGTGCACTTTCCATTTATCCCTCAGACCTGTAAGCTAGTGGGACATGCCACATAAACAATACGCATTCTTTTTAAAAGGCCAAGCGTACAAAAAAGGGAAACACGTTGGGAATTTAAATTTTACTGAACATTGTTATAGCACAGAGCTGCACAGATATATCCAAACGCGGGTCGGAGAACCCAGCACCCCCCCCCCCGCCCCCCACGACCCACAGTTGTTAAACAGCCTACCATTCATAGAACTACAGACTCGCGCATTTTATACCACCTATACCCGTATTTATAGCGATAATTAATTAACAACTGTAATTTTGATTTGTGACATCCCGTTGTGTTTTGTAAATGACAATAAATTAAAAACACCGTCACAAAACTGTAATTTATTCTAAAATAACACTTTGTTTTCAATACGCTACATGTTCCGGCCGTAATGGGCCATCATCGGGCTTTGTATAAAAATACAAAATTTTGTAAAATGGGGTAAATGAGTGATATTACATGTCCTTATATTCTTACACTCTTATACACTGCCCGATGATGGCCCATTAGGGCCGAAACATGTAGCGTATTTTAACAAAATATTGTTTTACAATAAACTACAGTTGTGTTTGACAGTGTTTTTAATTTATTGATAATCACTCGAGCCAATCATACATACTGTTACAGAGTACGAGTAGACCATAAATGTCTTCTTCTTCTTCTTCGGCGCTACAACGTTTTGTGAGGTTTGGCCTGCTAAATGTTCCGTTTCCATTCATTCCTACTTTCAGCTTGCTTTTTCCAATGATAAAAGACCATATATATAATTAGAACAAATAAATTTTTTTTTGCTTTAAATAAACATCTCAAATATGGCAACGATGCTGTTACCGGACAGTTTGGGTTTGGGTCCTATTCATCGTCTTAGTGGACATCCTAGTTTTTTTTGGCGAAACAATTAGGACGTCAGGCTTAGGAAGACGCAACTCGAAAAGGAGGGTCAGACTTGCAGCCGTAAACTAGGTGGGGGGGGGGGGGGAGAGTAGTCAAAGAAACTAAAAGAACTTGCTGGCTTTTGTCAATCCCTGGTTTTTCTAAAAAATTTATGAAGGAAACGCTTTGTTGAGAAAACATTATACATGAATTTGAACACCCATAAATGTTAGTAGGGAAGCTACCAGCCGTTGCGTCATAAATGACCTTCTACACAACGTTAACTGCGGAGTTGGGGTGTCTGAAGTTGATGCAGGGACCTACAGCACTGGGTTAGTTGGCCAATTATGGGACAGATATTTAAAAATTTCTAATTCGGCCTATGTGATTTCGTTTCAAAATTAAATTTCGACCAATAGGATTAATGTTGAGTTTTGGAGAAGGGGAGTAATTGTACTGGGGGTCAACGGGATGTAGGGGGACAAGACGGGCTCTGTTGGTTCATCTGGTGGAGTTTTGGGAAGCAAATAAGTTGTGACACAAGATTGTCGGCTTCTGCTCAATTAAAATATAATAAATGAAAAAAAGTTGCTAAAAATTGTCAATATTGCAGAAGTGAATTGTATTGAGTGCTACGAAATAATAATAATAAAGTGGGGAAGTGTTTAAAATATCAATTGAATTTTATTTTTGTTTAATTTTTGAGTGCAGCGTGCAGTGTATGACGGCAGTCCGTCGACGTTCCACACGACAATAATCCCTGACAATAAGACATCATACCTACCGAACCTGACTAGTTTGATTACCACGCCTGTGTTTTCCGTTGCCTGCGGAAAAAACACATCTAGAGACGTTGACTCTAGAAGGTCGGTAAAAAAGGTAAAGTTTTCCCTAGAACAGGCCACGAAGGCCCAGAGGGGGAGTAGAGGTATAGCTCTACTCTTTCTTTAAACCTCGGCGCTAGATGGGGGTTTGTGGTCAACTCCACGCCCCGGTCGCTTTACCCCCGGGAAATAGACCCGGTACCCATTTTATAGGAGGCTGGGTGGGCCCCAGGGCCGTTCTGGACGGCTGCGAAAAATCTCGCCCCCACCGGGATTCGATCCCCGGACCGTCCAGCCCGTAGCGAGTCAGCAATGCGAAACTCAGAACTTATATCTGACAAATTCTCAATAGAAGAAACTGGTAATAGCAGAAATGCATGCACAAGTATTATACAGAGGCGTACACTCAAACGTAAATGGGCATCACAATGTCTTCCCGAAACTTCGTTAATTTGGACTGACTAGGTGCGACACGGAAAATACGTTTTGAATACATGTTCAGTTCCTACCTTGCAGAGAACACAGATCGTCTCTATTACAAAGATCGACCTATTAACGTCATTTAGGTAAACCATCCTTGTTTATTGGTGCACGCGATGGCGCAGTTGGTTGAGGCATTGCGCTACAAGCCAGCAGGTCGCGAGTTCGATTCCCGATGGTGTCATTGGATTACCGGCCGCACTACGGCCCTGGAGTTAACTCAGCCTCTAACAGAAATTAGTACCAGGAATATTTCCTGGGGATAAAGGCGGCCGGTGCGTAGGGCTGACAACCTTACCACCTTAGAGCCTCAACCTCCTGGGACCCTAAGGGCCTGTCCAGGCCTGTAATGGGATTGCCTTACCTTTTGTATCGTTGCTTATGGTGGCATAAACACACTGCATGTACACGTGAAATTAAATCCAGGTCGGCCGTGACAAAAGCAGCATTCAACAAGAACAAGACTCTTTTCACCAGCAAACGGGACTTAAATTTAAGGAAGAAACTAGTAAAGTGCTACATTTGGAGCATAGCTTTGTGTGGTGCTGAAACGTGGACACTTGGGAAAGTGGATCAGAAGTATCTGGAAAGTTTTGATATGTGGTGCTGTAGAAGACTGGAGAAGATCATTTGGACCGATCGTGTGAGAGATGAAGAAGTATTACAGAGAATCAAGGAGGAGAGGAATATCGTACATACAATAAAAAGAAGAAAGGCTAACTGGATTGGTCACATCTTGCGTAGGAACTGCCTTTTGAAACATGTGATTGAAGGAAAGATAGAGGGAAGGATAGAAGTGACGGGAAGACGAGGAAGAAGACGTAAGCAGCTACTGGATGATCCTAAGGAAACGACAGACTCTTGGAAATTGAAAGAGGAAGCACTAAATTGCACTCTCTGGAGAACTTATTTTGGAAGAGGCTGTGGACCTGTCGTAAGACAAACTACGTGATGATGAAACAGAACGCGTAACAAAAGACGTTGCAGCAAGTGCTATGTACTTGTATAGTTAAGACGGTGTTTTAAACAGTTAAAGAGGCATGCGATCAAAATTTGTTCACCTGAAAGGCAACTGACGTGGGACGTCTTGCTGACGCTGCATACAAGAAGGCCATTACGACCTCTACACACCACAGTGTGTCTCTAACATTTAAACTGTGTTCCAGAGGTAGCACGTAGGAAAGTACAAAAATTGTTATATCGCCAGGATTCAAAATACACAAATGATGCGATTTTTTTAGACGGGTTCGCGAAAAGCGACTGTTAGCTTCATTATGTCTGTCCGTCTGTCCGCATGGAATAACTCTGCTCCCACTAGGCGAATTTTCGTGAGATTTTATATTGGGGACTTCTATGTATCGTGAAATTTCAAGTTTGGTTAAAATCAGACAAAAATTAGGGACACTTTCCATGGAAACCTAAGTTAATTTACGATAATGTCTGGCTGAATTATTTCTGGACAGAGAAAATTTTTCCATAAAGGTTGTAGAGAAAATTAAAGCACGCATTTTATTTCAGATACGTATTTTACGAAAATCGTGCCGTTTACGAGACATTTACGACAAATATATATATATATAATTTATTACTGCAAGTGAGTTTATACCCGGTGGCCAGTGGCGGACTGGCCAGGGTTTCAGCTTGCCCGATGGCAAGTGGGCCCCCTTAAACATTAGACAATATGTTAAAAATGTTAATGACCTTTTAGTAGCTTGAAAATATAATAGAAGTTCCAATATTATTACTGTATGCAACTAAAATTTACGTTGTATTACTATTTTGATAAAAAATTTTTAATAAAATCCACCATTTATTCAAAATTTAAAAAAAAATAATTTAAAAATTCAATTATAACAATCTGTATTTACATTTAGTATCTACTGTATACTGCCAGTAATATGTACAATATATGTACACTGTAATTACTAAAAAATATACATTTATTTCGCAAAAATTTTAATTGTACCTTTTTTTCCACTTATGTATTTTTTGAAAATTTTATTTATTTCTTATAAAAATTAAATTATAGCCTAATAGTTGTGGGTGGGCCCCCTTTGTCTCCTGGCAACCAATATTTTTAGACCCAGTCCGCCACTGCCGGTGGCAGTGGTACTACAATGACACATAACACACAATAACATACATCACAAAAAGTAACACACAACACTCAAAACAATACACAACACACAAACTTACAAAAACAATACACACACACAAACTTACAAAACAATACACAACAACAAACTTACAAAAACAATACACAACACACAAACTTACAAAAACAATACACAACACACAAACTTACAAAAACAATACACAACACACAAACTTACAAAACAATACACAACACACAAACTTACAAAAACAATACACAACACACAAACTTACAAAAACAATACAAAACACACAAACTTACAAAAACAATACACAACACACAAACTTACAGAAACAATAAAACACACATACTACAAAAAAAAGGAGTAGCAAAGCCAGACTCGCCACAGATGTTCAAACACGATATGGCGCAAAGAACCGTCGATTTCCATGCCAGGTAACTACGATAAAGATACATGCAGTAATAATATTTAATACTTATTTCTATCGACCAATGAAACTTTGAGTTAGAGATGCATGAAGGATAATTATGGCAAAACTATCTGCGAAGGTCCGAACGCGCTACAATGTTATGTTACACGTACATTTCCTATCTTATTAGGTTTTCGTAGCGGTGTTGACGAGGTATCCGTTCTGTGGTGCGTGGCTGCGTCACTGACTGTTTGGTTCCTGAGCTTTCGACACATTCTGGTGGTCTCATCTTCAAGGATCGGAATGTCTAAGAATAAAATAACCACCGACGCAGCATCGCATTGTCGAACGGATACCTTACACACAGAAGAGTTTTCAGATGGACACATAATATGTTTAAGCCCGAAGGCTCACAGGCACACACTGGGCAGTGAAATGGGTAGACCCCAGAGCAAATTTGGGTACTGTAAGGCAGTGGTTCCCAAAGTGTGATCCGCGACCAGTTCCGAGGGGATCCGTGGATACATTTCTGTAATGGCTGCTTTGAAGTTTGCTTATCTTTTAATTAAACGAATAATGTTCTGTTATAAATAATAGCGGAACTTCTTTAACTGGCGATGTGTTTATGTCGTGTGACCGTTAGAATATCTAATTAAGAAACTTCCTGTACCCACGAAGCGAGAGACAGTTAGTTTAATTAAGGTCAAATCATGCAACGCATTGTTACGCATGCTACCGGTATGTATTCGTAGCTATCTAAAATCAATTTTGAGAGATAAATTTTTAATTTTGGATACCTATCATCCGGACACCCTATATTTATGTGAGCAAGGATGTGAGGATCCGTGGTTATTTTTCGAAACCAAAAGGTATCCACGAAACACTGCTGTAAAGGGACACATTGCTTGACCCTGGTTGTTAACGAAACCCGACTTCCACGTTGTCCAGTCCGTAGTACAGTCGTACATTGGAGGTACTATACAGGGTGTGATTCAGGAGGAAGGGTTATATTTTGGAAGGTGATATTATCGGTCACTGTGAGAAAAAAAGTTTATATAAACCTGTGTCAAATTCTCAATGCTTACCGAGATAAAGCTGTTTGGGTCTGTTATGTTGTTTATGGGGTTGGATGAAGAGTAGGCGGATACACAGACGAATTGCTCGCTCGCATTTTGCCCTCATAAAGAAAAGTGAAGATCAACTCAGACGAACAAAACGCGATCTTCGCACACGAGTTGCAAAGTGCGCTGAGGTTGACGGTGGGATGTTCGAACATTTATTGAGAACCGCAACAAATTTGTCATTTAAACATAACTTTAAATTAAAATAAAATTAACAGTAAGTAATTTCTCTTTCTTTTTTTTTTTACCATTCACAATGCGTTTGTATTTGTAGATTCAGACAGCTCTAACTCGGTAACTATTCAGAATTAGACACGTGTTCATATGAACTGTTGTTCTCACAGTGACACATAGAGTAAAGGAGGGGATTACCGAATAACTTTTTTGTTTCTGAAAATTTTTGGTATGTCAGAACAATTTCACTGAAGTTTCTTTTGTACCAGAATATCATCCAACGTTTTTTATTTAGAGCTGAAAAGGCCCAAGATATTAAGATAACTATAATCAAAGATATAATGATTTGAGTAAGAAAAGTGCAAAAGAGGCTTCTGAGATAAATGGCTGGTAATGTCAGACGTCGCCGATCCCAGTGGCCGTGCGGTCTAAGGCGTGGGTCTTCGGCCGCTCGCTTACTAGGATCGTGGGTTCGAATCCCACCGGGGCATGGATGTTTGTGTTGTGTTAGATGTATGGACGATAGCATGAAACATAAGGTGACATGCAGGACAAAAAGGACTTCAACAGTACAAATGGATCAAAGGGGAAAAACCCAGGAATTAATATAAAAAAAAAAAAAATCCCACCGCGGGCATGGATGTCTGTCTGTTGTGAATGTTGTGTGTTGTCAGGTAGAGGTCTGTGTGACGGGCTGGTCACTCGTACAGAGGAGTCCTACCGACTGTGATGTGTCTCAAATGTGTGTGACCATGAAACCTCGACGAAACGAGGAGGCCCAGGGCTATATAGGGCTGTCGAGCCATAGAAGAAAAAAAAATGTCAGACGTCAGTGCTGCATATAGCCTGACATTACAGACAGAGAATGAAAAACATTTTGAACCCTAAACAATAAGTAGGGAAGGTCAGAATCTGATTAGGTAAAGGTAAATTTCTCACTAGAACAGGCCATGAAGGCCCAGAGGGGGAGTAGAGTTATAGCTCTACTCTTTCTTTAACCTCGGCGCTAGATGGGGATGAGTGGTCAACTCCACCCCCCGGCCGCTTTACCCCCGGGAAATAGACCCGGTACCCATTGTATAGGAGGCTGGTTGGGCCCCAGGGCCGGTCTGGACAGCCGCGAAAAATCTCGCCCCCACCGGGATTCGATCCCCGGACCGTCCGCTGTTAGCGAGTCGCTATACCGACTGAGCTATCCCGGCCCTCAGAATCTGATACTATTTCTAAAGTGACCCTCGGGGAAGTGGTAACTGTTCAACGAACTGAGGACCCAAGACAACGGCTTTATGACTGCTTCTAAGAGTTACGAAATTTAAATAAAAAAAACTAGTTTAATGATTGTTGTGCTGAGGGTTTAATCAGAGAATGTATTGTGCCTGAACATCAGTAATAATTCTATATAAAGCCGCCCTCTGCTATGCGACATTTACGGCCACCTCACGTCCACAATCTGCATCGTTCTTACACAAAACCTATTGGCACTAGCAACATCACTCACAGTGCATCTAACAGTTAAAATCAAGCTCATTCGAACGCAATATACTGAACTGCGACAAATGTAATAATAACTGCGTAATTAAAGACGTTCTGCTTGCCTGTAACAACTTTGATTTCTTGACAACACACAAAAGTGGCTGTACACTGGATGCAACTGACTTTACCAGTATGGCGACAGGTCACAACAGCTTTTCTGTGGTAGCAGAATTTAATTCATCTGTTCCTTGCAAAATTGGAGCACCAGTATCGCCTAGAGAGGGGCATCCTGAATTACCAGACCTATCCGAAAATCCCCGGCCTTACTCTACTATCACCTCCAAAAATATTGACCTTTCCTCCTGAATCACTCTGTATAACACAGGGCGGGGTTCTTGAGTACCTCACAGCCTATCAGCTGGTGAAGAAATATTTTACTAACACACAAATATGAAAGCTGCAAAAGTGGACTTACATCAGTCTTGTTCTGACAGTCCTTGTGTGTAGGGAGGTCAGCAAGACAGCCTGTTTGTGTTAGCTTGTGAGTCATCATCATCTTGGTGATACAACGCCCAGCCTATCGGAGCTGCAGCCTCCTCATCCCTGTAAGAAAAGGCCTTGTACAGAAATGGTGGGCGGAATCTGGTAGGGAGTGTGGGCTGTATTATAACATGGATTGGGGGCAGGGGGGGGGGGCAAGGGGCACAAAAGGAGATATCTTTACATCTGTTTCTACATCAATTGTTACCAGAAATGCTGTCCTGCAACAATTAAAACTCATTCCAACTTCATTTTTGCATAATACACACATCACCCCCACCATCACAAGGAAAAAAGAATTTATGGCTAAATTTTCTCTGTGTTTAATATTGAGATCATGAATTGAGGTCAATTCCTTCTTGATCGGAAGCTGAGAAATATGACGTCATATTTAAACTGACAGTTGAAGCTGCTACGTCATCAGTGACATAGTACTATGAACAGCTTACATAAATATGGGCACAATGATGTCACAATATATTAGCACAGTTTGTTAGTTCTTCTACCAACATGTAAACCAATAACAGGAAATGGTACAAACTAGTTTCTTCTTGTTTTTCCTATATTATGGCAATGGCTAAGGTCACGCTAATAAGCATCAGCAATTTATGTCCAATTTGTAATAATCTCAGACACTTTAGCTATAACCATAGTAGTATTTAGAAGGGTTCGTGAGTTACGTCTTGTACTGCATCACATGGCATTGGAAAGCATTTTGTTGTATGTGTGGCAAAACTGAGTTTGAACAGTTCCTCTCAATAAGCTTGTAATCAAATCCTTAATACACTGCTGTATGCAAACCCTCTTTTAACTAGTAATGAACAGCATGTAAAGATTACAGCAGGCAAGCACCCAGAATTTTTCATTTGGGGGGGGGGGGGGAGTGGCCTTGAGGCTATATAAAATTTATGTCTGATTTGAAAAACTATGCTGTAAAAAATCATGCCATACATGTAACATAACATAATCCCACTTTAAGATCTCCGAGCTGACTGCTAGTTACATTACAGAGAAAATAAAACTGAAAAAGAAAAGAAGTCTACTTCTTCCTAAGTTTTTTTTATCTAAGTTGTCAAAATTCCATGTACTAGTCATCAGACAATTTCAGTGGCTGATTTCAGCTTAAAGGTAAATCATGTAAAACGTCTGATATCATCACGTCTACGAAATCTGTGTTTTTTAAAGTTTCAATTTGGGGGGGGGGGGGGGCGGGCAGTGGCGGACTGGCCAAGGTGTCAGCTTGCCTGATGGCAAGTGGGCCCCCTTAAACATTAGACAATATGTTAAAAATGTTAATGACCTTTTAGTAGCTTGAAAATATAATAGAAGTTCCAATATTATTACTGTATGCAACTAAAATTTACGTTGTATTACTGTTTTAATGAAAAGTTTTAATAAAATCCACCATTCATTTAAAATTAAAAAAATAATTTAAAAATTCAATTACAACAATCTGTATTTACATTTAGTACCTACTGTATACTGCCAGTAATATGTACAATATATGTACACTGTAATTACTAAAAAATACACATTTATTTAGCAAAAATTTTAATTGTACCTTTTTTCCACTTATGTATTTTTTGAAAATTTTATTTATTTCTTATAAAAATTAAATTATAGCCTTATAGTTGTGGGTGGGCCCCCTTTGTCTCCTGGCAACCAATATTTTTAGACCCAGTCTGCCACTGGGGGCGGCTGCAGCCTGGCAGCCCCCCTCCCCTTGAACCTGGATTACAGCCTCTAGGTGAGGCTCTGAAAATACGTTGGATATACAGCACACAAAACACAGATAGGTCATTTAAATTTAAAACCTCCAATATTTATCTTTTTTATTCAACCTGCAACAGATCTCATTTATTTAACCTCAGCTGTATGGATTTGATTTTAACATTTTTCTTGAAACTGTTCACATTTCACCGCCATTAATGCAAGTTTTACTCCTGCAATTTGCACTGTTATTAAGGCCCTAACAAACTTGAATGTGATTCTGAGTTGTGTGACTTATCAACTGTTGCATTTGCAATTGGTCCAAGAATATTAAGGTTTTGCTGACTAGGGCTATCTATAAAATGTTCACAAACACCAAATCACGAACTGTATCAATATAAAGTTTTGTAATTATATTGTTGATGTGTGTGGCCCTGTATGTACACTAACACAACTTTCAATACAACATAAAAACTAAAACCATTTGGAATATCGTTAAAACTGAAACAGGGAAAAAACAGAAAAAAGAAGGAATACCATTAATAAAATATAATGGCTTATTAATAGATAATCAACAAGCAATATCAAGTATCTTTAATAACTATTTCTCAACAATAGTGGAAGAAATAATAGGAACAAATCAAAATGACAGAATAACCCATTTAAATAGCAGAGACCAATCAAATAATATTTCTCAAAACATTGGACTCTCCTATCGTAGTATTAAATTTAGCTATACATCTATTCAAGAAATTGGTAAGATTATAAAATCATTAAAAACAAAAAATTCCCATGGCTATGACGAAATCTCAGTCAGAATTTTAAAATGGAGTATTCCCTTTATCATTTCCCCTCTAACTTACATTTGTTATAAATGCCTTGAATTGGGGATTTTTCCATCCAGATTGAAAATTTCGATAGTGCAACCTATCTATAAACCTGGAAACAGATTTAATATTGCAAATTTTAGATCAATATCTCTATTAACATCCCTTTCTAAAGTTTTTGAGAAGATTATTTATTCAAGAATGTACTAACACGTGGTCCAAAATCAGATACTTGCAAAGGAACGATATGGATTTAGAAGTAAATTATCCACTGACAAAGTGTCTTATACATTAATACATGAAATATTAACTGCCTTGAATAATAAACAGATTGTTGGGGTTATCTTCTGTGATTTAAGAAAGGCTTTTGATTGTGTAAATCATAGAATTTTGTTGACTAAATTAGAACAGTATTGAATTGTAGGGAAATTTAAAGCCTTGATCAAATCCTATCTCAGAGAGATACCAGAGAGCTGTAGTACATAACAATACAAAAAATAGTTATTCAGACTGGAAAATAGTCAAACATGGTGTACCGCAAGGATCTATTCTTGGTCCTTATTTTTCTTATTATTTATAAACAATTTGCCCTCAGTAACCTCTAAAAATGCTACATTAGTGTCATACGCTGATGATACTAGTTTAATAATTACTGGTTCTAACCCTGTTAAATTTATGACTAAAGTAAATACAGTCTTTGCTGATATTAATGAATGGTTGAGGAGTAATTTGATGTCCTTAAACTGTGATAAAACCCATTTCTTGCAATTTCGAACCAAGAATAGTCAGAAGCTCGATTTAAATATTACATTACTAAACAAGCATATTGCCAGTACCATTAACATTAAGTTTCTTGGGTTGACTATTGACGGATGTTGTCATGGAAGTGTCATGTCAATCATGTATTGACAAAGCTGAGCTCTGCTTGTTATGCTGTTAGGACTGTCACACCCCATATGGCAGAAGAAACTATAAGAATGATTTATTTTTCATATGTACACTCAATATTATCCTATGGCATAATTTTATGGGGCAATTCACCACATAGTATTAGTGTTTTCAAGATGCAAAAACGAATAATTCGAATCATGACTAAGTCTAGATATAGAGACTCTTGTAGACAACTGTTTGAAAAATTGGGAATCTTACCCTTAAGCTCTCAATATATATTTTCTTTATTGTTATTTGTGTTGAGAAATAGGGATCTATATGTAACTAACCAAGAAATCCATGGCATTAACACTGAATATAATACAGATTTGCATTTTACTACAGCCAAATTGACACTATTTCAAAGGGGAGCGTATTTGGTTGGAATAAAGTTATTTAACCATCTCCCCACAAACATAAAAAGTCTATATAATGAAATAAAATTAGCAAACCTGCATTAAAGAAATTCCTTCTTCTACAATCATTCTATTCATTAGAAGAGTATTTTAATTACAATAATTCATAAATCTTGGTTTTAGTATAACATAAGGTCAATGGTACTGTTTATTGTTCATTATACAGTTACTCATTCTATTATTTGTACAAATTAATTCAACTAGTTATTATACACATAATATTTCAGCTTCGACAAGTATCTACGGATATATTGTATGTCATAATTTTTATATAGTGAATTAAGACAGTTTCTATAACTTATGTTCTTTGTAACTAAATAGGATCAATGGAAAAATAAAATTGAAATTGTAAATTGTAAATTGTGTAGCATGAATATTGTGTGACCTCACAAAGAATGTTCCAATATTAATGATGAATGTTATGGATAAACTCTTTGGTACAGACTAACTGGACTTACCTTGCCACCAGACAAAGAGAATAATAGTATTGATAAGAATAAGATGAACAGGAAGAAGAGGGAGGAGGAGGTGAAGTAGAAGAAGAAGGAGAGGAGAAAAAAAGAAAGAAACAAACAAACACAAAATGTTTATTATAACTGGGGTAAGCTGAACATGGTTCAATTTTCTTTGTCTCCTCAATTTTTGCTACATGGTACTACACCACCTCTCAATATGTACTACCAGAAGCAAATAGTTGTGTGAAATTTAGTAATCTAACACAGTTTGCTTGTTTCTTCTTAATTTCCCTTTTTAATTGTAATACCATATGCTGCATATGAAGTTTTATCTTTAAGTGTATTATTGTATTTTGAATTGTTTCAGGGTACTGCTTTCACATGCACTGTATTTATTGCAGTTTGAGATGTCTCTAAGTTCTGTCTTTACCCTACTTTGACTGTTTTATACACAAAGACTGTATTATAATGTCATATGTTTGTGTCTGGTCCCCTTACAATAATTTCTAAACCAACCAATAGGTTGTCATCACATTTCATATAAATGTTATACCACTGAAGGTCAACCATTTCTGTATTTTTTAATTTCTTGTATTGTGGCTATGTGAATTCCTGAAGTGGTAGTGATAGTGGTGCTACTTAATGCAGGTTTCGAAAATTTTCTGTGATATTAACTCTTTGAGAAATATGCAACTTTCATTACCTTACATTCCTTCCAATTGTTTGGTTCATTAATTCTATGAGCAAAAAATTCTGTATTCCCACACACAGCACTGTCAGTAAATAAAACATCTACTGGCTGCATTAGGAGCACTGTGCATAAAAGATAAACTGAGACAGCACGGATGGAATTTTTGAGTGCAGTTACAGGATATACACTATATGATCATAAAAAAAGGATGACATATCAGAATTAAACATATACAATTTAAATTAATTTAAATTAACACTGCCACTAAAGGTAAAGGTAAAGTAATCCCATTACAGGCCTTGGCAGGCCCTTAGGGCTCCAGGACGTCGAGGCTCCCAGGTTTTTAGACAATCGGCACATGAAGGTGGTAAGGTTGTCAGCCCTACGCACCGGCCGCCTTTACCCCCCAGGAAAGATTTCTGTTAGAGGCTGAGTCGACCCCAAGGCCATAGTGCGACCGAAACGATTATGTGAAAAATTCAAGTGACACCATCGGGAATCGAACCCGCGACGTTCCGGTTTGTAGCGCAGTGCCTCAACCAACTGCGCCACCGCGTGCCCCTAACAGTAGCACTACAGTGCAAATATAACAATAAATAAACTGTAAGTGTGGCAATAAAGTGAATGTGGAAAGCAGTAAGATTTATTTATTTATTTATTTATTCAAATGGTGGGTATGCTAACAGCATCATTCACCCATTCGACCTCTTGCCTCCCAGTACTTTTGGCTTTCAAATGTTGAAGATAAAGCAGCATGCCTCAACAAATGGTGCTGGTCCATCTGCTCTTGTCCATCACAGAGCGTGCAGTAAGGATGTGTAAATAACTCTGTTTGATATAGATGTTTTGCAAGGGAATCATGTCCAGAAAGAGACAAAAGTTTGCAACACCTTCACTTCTTGGCCAGTCAGGTATGCCTGCAATTCAGTCTTTCCAAGGTTTTTGCAACATTCTTATTGCAAGTCTCTGGGTGCTTATCATCCTGAAAATCCTTTGTGGTGTGGTTTCGACAGTATGGTATGATATTTGCCTGTCTGCGGTTTGTGGGGTTCGACATAGACTTACCTACACGTGGTGCACCCTGGACAACATCTTGTACAGCAAAAATATTATAACTCTTGGCATATGACCCTCAAGCCAGAATGAAAATGAATTAGCAGCAAGATAGACATGGCATTCAAGAAAAGTTACTTAAATCACCTGCAATAATTATATACTTGAATCACTACCATAACAAGATATTTGCTATGCTGTATACATAGGACAGGCACAACAAACGTTATTAAGGAGAATAAAAGGATACACTGGGTAAAGAGACATTGACAGGACTTCAACAATAACTCAAAATTCCAGGAAACTTTCAGTCATTTCAATTCATATCCTTCCTGGAACCCTACTTTAAGAAACAAATACCTCATGATGATAAACATCTCTACTTTGTCATTCCATCAGTATATCATTACTTATTTATTACTTTTACAAAAGAGTAGCCCACTGAGAATCATACAGGTTAAACCAAACATAAATATATCCCACCTAGCTTATAGCGCAGTATGGTGAAGTTTTATATTATACTGTCACTCCATCTCAGGTAAGACAATGTATCAGGCAACAGTACTGAAACAGACTTAGCATTCTTCTTGATGACACAGTCATTCACTCAGAAATTTAGTCACCAAGTTGTTAAATTCATCTGCATATCGCAAATGGAGGTTATGTTTGCCATCTTCAAAAGTATGAAGCCTGAAAATAAAGTAAAACATAGTTAACTGAGACACTTGCTACAAAATAAGAAAAACATATTTAATGAGACACTTGCTACAAAATAAAGTAAAACATAGTTAACTGAGACACTTGCTACAAAAATAAAGTAAAACATAGTTAACTGAGACACTTGCTACAAAAATAAAGTAAAACATAGTTAACTGAGACACTTGCTACAAAAATAAAGTAAAACATAGTTAACTGAGACACTTGCTACAAAAATAAAGTAAAACATAGTTAACTGAGACACTTGCTACAAAAATAAAGTAAAACATAGTTACTGAGACACTTGCTACAAAAATAAAGTAAAACATAGTTAACTGAGACACTTGCTACAAAAATAAAGTAAAACATAGTTAACTGAGACACTTGCTACAAAAATCATCAAAGAAAACAGCAGGGCACAATAAAGCATGTTGAATTATTTATACATTAAGTGCACATGTGCAGAAATGTATGCAAGAAGGAGTTTCAAAATACATTATTGTTTAACATTTCCCCTAACATTTTTCAAAAGTGTGAATACAAAAATGAAATTTTCCTAGAAATGGGTCGGAGAGAGTCAGCCCAACACCATATAAAAAGAGGGATACTAGTCCAAGCCTTTCTCTCTGAACAGTACACAAATTTAATCTCTTATAGATGTAGTGATATATCTAAATAACAAAGTTTGACTATAACATAGGACGTCTGTCTGTGAAATGCCAATGCACACCGAGTTACAAAAGGATGAAACATACAATCCACTTACACATTAACACAAGACGCTGAATGGGTGGAAAATGACTTTCACATAAATAGAGTAACGAATACCATGCCACAGAGTCCTTCTTGAGATTCTAACAGTAAGTCAGTCAAGAAATCAACCACCTTTTATGGAACTAGTATACTGACTGAGCATGCAGTTGGTTGAGGCACTGCTCTACAAGCTGGAAGGTCATGGGTTCGATTCCCGATGGTGTCACTGGAATTTTGCATTGACATAATCCTTTCGGTCGCACTATGGCCCTGGGGTCGACTCAGCCTCCAACAGAAATGAGTACCAGGAATATTTCCTGGGGGGTAAAGGCGGCCAGTGCGTAGGGCTGACAACCTTACCACCTTCATGTGCCGATTGTCTAGAAATCTGGGAGCCTCATCCTCCTGGAACCCTAAGGGCCTGTCCGGGCCTGTAACGAGATTGCTTTACCTTTACCTTTTAGTATACTGATTACTCCAAACACACAAGCAAGTTCACTTACTTGCTATGCCGAATGTGCTTCAGGAGGTATCCAGGATGTTCAGGCGCTACCATGGCATCCTTATTTCCATGAATTATTAAGGTTGGGCAGGTGATCTTAGACACATAATCCTTGCATATATCACCACCCTTGTTTTTGTACATGTCAAGAAGTGTATCCACCCACTGATTCCACATTGCAGTCAGACCTTCTTCTCCATAGAGCTTTATTAAGGGAGCTTTCATACGTTCTGACCATTTGCTTATGTCCCGCATATCTGCAAAATACAGCCTACTGACAATCTTAATTTGTTATTTTCATCCTGGAATGAAGTATGAATGAATTACAGTGAACTGTTGATACAATGAATGTAACGTTACCTCCAACTAGTGGTAACGTCTCATTGTCGGTCTCGTTCCTGTACATGTTGTTGGTATAATGCTTAGATGTAAATTCTTAAGTATTGATCAAAACATACAGATTTATATTGGCAACCACCCAGCCACCAGTAAAATGGGTGCTGGGTCTTTCCTGGCAGTAAACTGGCCACAGCGTGGCGTTAAACACCCACCCCAACTAGTGCCAAGGTTAAGCAAGGGCGGAGCTATACCTCTACTTCCCACTCTGTGCCCCCAATGGCATGTTATGGGGGTGACCTTTATCTTCACGTATTTGAAAGACAAAACTCACTTTCATATATTTTAGCCTCTTGGTCTATGACATAAGCATTTGCTCCCCATATCACCAACTTGTCAATCTGTTCAGGATACTTTGCAGCAGCGATCATGGCTGTAATTCCACCGTCACTCCATCCCAACATTGAGAACCTTCCTATTGACAATGCCTGTAACATACAAACATGGCAACCACAATGAAACTGAACTTAATATTCCGAAATTAATAAGCAGTTCAAAGGGAGCAAATTTCAGATCCTTAATTAATTTATAGTGAAAAAGGATTGTACTTAAGTCCCATGATTAATTTACAGTTCAAGGGAATTAGACTTAAGTTCCCAATGTCACTTTGTCCACCACAAATACCACATGGACTGGCCTGGGATTGAACATGGACCTCTGCATTCAGAGGCCAGCACCCAAACACCTAAGCCATTGCATGGCCCCTATCTCAGAGATGAACCTCTGTACCAAGGTGAGGCAATCCCAAATGTTCGTACCAATTTGTATAAAATTCAATGAATTAGTGTCTATGATGTTGATTCCCATATTTCAGGCAGCATACACACAGCATGAACACATGAACATCCATGGCCTGATGGTGGCATTTAAGAAGGGACACATATTCACTGAGACAATTAAAAAATAAAACCTTCAAATATGGACAATATTTTAAATTGAAAAACAGTAACATCTTAATATCCCAGGAATTACGCACAGTTTCGAATTTTGTGATCATTCCTTTTTACCTGCATCAGTTTCACTGCCCAGTCAGCATCTCGATGAAAGAAGTCCTGTGGAAAATCACGTGTTGGAGGACGGCTATTTCCATATCCTGGTGGATCCCACGCTATGACTGTAAACTTCGACTTGTCTAAACCTTCTACTTGTGGCTTGAAATCACTCCATATTGACCCTATAATGTCAAATCATCATAATTATCACCAACATAGCCACTAGCCAAGCCCTTACAGTCTCTGAATGAATATATTGTTTACTAAAATGCTCATGGCCGATCGCAGTGGCCGTGCGGTCTAAGGCGTGGGTCTGCGGCCGCTCGCTTACTAGGATTGTGGGTTCGAATCCCACCAGGGGCATGGATGTCTGTCTCTTGTGAGTATTGTGTGTTGTCAGGTAGAGGTCTCTGCGACAAGCTGGTCCCTCGTCCAGAGAAGTCCTACCGAATGTGGTGTATCTAAAAAGTGTAATCATGAAGCCTTGAAAAAATGAGGCGGCCTACGCCCCCAAGGGGCTGTCGAGCCATTGAAAATAAAAAGCTCATGGGCTATAAATTAAGGTTCAGCACCACCACGTTGTAGCCACAGCTTACTCTAGCCTGGACAGGGAACACCTTTGAGAAGAAAAGGCAGATCACCCTGCAGGAGGTGCAGGTAATAGTCTGCTCTTAAATACACCTGAAGAATGAACTGCCCAATTAGTTAGCTGTCAAGAAGACTACACCACTAAGTGAACAAGCTGTGATGCTGTACATTGCTTCTGCTGAAGTGGTGAGGACTGCTGAGGAGCCATATGTGGGTGTTGTGGCAGCTGGCTATCCCACAAAGTATATTGAAGTAATCTGTCAGTCACAACAAAAACTTTTTTTCTTGTTATCAGAGATTTAGAGTACTTTATGACCTGTTTTGGCCAACTTGGCCATCTTCAGGTAATACACACTATGTATGAAATACTTGGGAGGAAATTATCAACATAAAGTAGCATAAAAAGAAATGAGATCTCATTTGCATATAAAATGGTTGTAATATATAAGGTTATGTTATGGAAATAAATATTAAAGTAAAAGGTATTGTAGCTGTTTGGAGTTCTGTCTTTGTCAATTTAAGGTTCATTATGTAAGATGCTTGATTATGGTGTATAACATTACTTTTTGAAGATTTTGTTGGGTAGATTCATGGGTTTAAAGTTTTCTTATATCAATGAAGGATGAAGGAATTATTATTGTGGAATATCTTTTCAATTATGTAATATGTAGGCTATAAACTTCTTATATGGTGAACTGTTTCTTTATAACCATTGGAAATTCATTTTATTGTGGTCTAGGTTTGAAGATATAAAATGTGTCTTTTTTTACAAGATATGTGTAGATGAAGATTTTGTTTGTACAGTGTAGGAACTGAAAGATTGCTGGTTATCCCAATTCACGTCTTGCAACAGTTGATACACACTGCGGAATACCACTTTCCTTGAGTGGTCACGATTGGGAAACTGACATCTGTATACTTTCGACACTGCCCATGCATTCCCATCACAAAATCCATAACAAAATAAATGTTGTCTGCATGATTTTCATTCATGAATTGTGTACTTATCATCACTCATGACACAGGAACATCCCATGAACATGATTACTGAACACAAATTATCTGCCAGCTGGTGTGTGTACACCCTGCACAGGGAAGTCCAACGTTTCAGCAACCTCTGCTGGAATGGGCAGTAACTGTGTGTAATGGGTGAAATTTAAAACCATACTGCCATAAAATTTTTCACTCAAAAAATGCCAACCTGAAGTGTGACAGACTTGTGTATGTGGAGGGCTTCTTGTCCATCCAGATGATATTCCAGTATGCAGGCTGGCTTAAACACATATTATGCTGCAGGTGTTCCAAAACACAATACTCACAATGCAGTGTTCATAATGTCAGTCTACATCAACTTGAAACTTACAGATGCACATACGTTACTATGGAATAATGAAGGAAATAAATACTGTCAAACACAACTAGTGTATATTATATATTTTATTACAGCAACATGTTTCAACCTAATTTGGTCATCTTCAGGCCAATAATATCAAATTCATAAAAAGTACTGTATACAATTGTATTAAAAGATGTTAATAATTGAGATCTAAATTCTTTCAATTAAACCAATACATAACACTGTGTCAAATTTGTTTTGATAATAATTAGAATGGTTAAAAATGAATAAAATATGATGAGGATTCACATATGCTTCTAAATTCCGGTGTAGTAGGAGAATATGCAGTATAAAGTCCATGGGACGGTATACTGTGCATGGCCTCGTTGGTCTAGTTTATGCTTGTAGCTGTTTATAAGTGTTCATTATGTTTTGTTCTGGACTGGTGGTTAAATATGTTGAATTCCCATACTGTTTACGAAGTGATGGATCCAGTCCACAAATATATTATCTTTCATCACTATTCAAGGGTTACTATGGAAATTTCTGATACCACACAACACAGGCTCCCTCTGGGAAGGCTGAAACCTATTTTGTCACTTAGGTAACATTCGATATATTAGGTTTGTCTATTTTAATTACTTCACTTACTTTAAACATAGGTATTTTACATTCTGTAATTTTTCAGCAGTTACTTTCATGGTTATCTGGAGTACAGTATGACGAGGGAACCAGCAATTTTACTGGTGACTGTGATGCTTCTAGACCTTTGCTTTGCAACAAGCAACTCAACTATGGCTTCTGGAATCAAATTGACATATCTGGAGAAATCAGTGACCTTGCTTGTCAGACAATCTTTATAGTGAAATGACATTTATGGGAATAATGGAGATTTTGGGGAAAATTAGTTGTTCTGATAATATCTCAAGATTCATTTATTGTAGGAACTGTATTAAATTAAGACACATTGATGGAACTTTGGTATATACTTCTGATTCTTTCAAAACGCGTATAAATGTCTGCAACACATGATCGTAATAAATGGCCTGAGGGGGCTCAATAACCAACAGCCAAATTTCAGTGTTTTGGTACAATAACATTTTTAGGGTATTTCTGTTGGCCTAGCCTCATACTCTACTGATACTACGAACATACTAGCGGCATGCATGTTTACAATACACATCAATAACTGGCCAGTGACACGACGCTGCCAACTTTCAATGATTTCCGTATTAAGTGTGACATTATAAACGAGTACGAACCTAATGCTCCTGGTAGGCAGAGTATGGAATTTGGACCAGATCCAGACTTAACATAGTTGATTTTTATTCCATCCACTGCTATTTTGTTCTCCTGATAACAAAATTTATATCAATTAGGAACCAGGCCTATTACAGCCTCATTTCACTAATGAAATATCAACCTTCATTACAACATAACCTAACCTGCAGAGCAGAACTAAACCATCGTCCATTCGTAAACACTGCACTTGTAAGAACATTATCATTTGCAAGAAAATGTGTAAATACTTTTTTTAATGTTCTAGTGAAAATCAACTTCATGATACTGCCCAATTATTCAATTTTACATAACCCTGAGCACTTTTCGCTACTAGCACTCAATTTTTCATCTTCTCATGTTTATCTTCGTGAGTTGTTTGTGCCGTCACTGACTTTCAGTTGCTGACGTACAAACTCGAAAACTTTGCCGCATAATCTCTACGGGTCACCTACATGCATAAAATATGGTTATGAGAATTGGAAGTATAGTCAGCTGATAACACAACGGGCAGGAGTCGCTGAATGGGACAGCGGCTCAGAGCTGCGATAAATGGCGTATGGTACAGGCAAGTAGAACATTAACTGTGAAAAGTCAGTTGTTTGAGGTACACGATGTGTTACCGTGGAGAAGGGTTCTTTCATCATCAGGCGCGGTCTAATGCCGAAGAAAATGACAATAACTGAGGTGACAATATCCTTATTCGTTGCGGGTTCAGTTGTCATTGCAGTTGCGTGTACCCCGTAAATTGTTGACAGTTCAAAAAGTTTGATTGCCAAGGGAATGAGACTAACAAACTCCACTAATCTGTGGGATTAGAAGAATAATTATCTATTTATGGTTTATTTAACGACACTGGCAGTAATTTAGACTACATCATCGAATGGTAGGATGATACATACATATATACATTCCATGGATCCATAATTTTGTCACAAGACAAGAGGATGTGGAATAAGTCATAACATACAAAATCATACAAAAATGTACATTGCAAAATGCTTTAAACATTCTATGTGCAGTCTTAGACGTCAGTATTATAGGTTAACAGTACTCATAAGAAATTCATCTACAGAGTAAAAGGAGTGTGCATTTAAGTATCTTCTTAGTGCTTGATAGTGAATAGGACTGAGTAAAACATCGAAAGCGATAAATTAATATGAGCATAGGTTGGAGTTTGGTGTGCCCCACTGAATTTGAATCCCTCCTAATATTTTCTTGCACCTTGCTAAGGCATACTCCAAAGCAAGTAGAAAAGAAGGGGTTGTAAGAATGATTTGCTAGTAAGAAGCCAATGTTAGTAAAACGGTATCAAATCAAAACTTTTTTACACATAGCCATTTTATTACTGTCTACATCACAAGGAAAATGATCCACTGAACTCACCTGCTCCTTTCTTTGAATAAAATATAAATGCTGAATTCTAACCACTGCGTTTATGTAGGCTTTGTTGTGTCCTTTCAGGTTGTATTCGTGTAAAACTGGAAACAAACTATGGTTGGCCAGCTGTTTTCTGCGACCAGTTTTCTATTTGCAGGTATAATAAAGTTTGTAGGAGGTTTAGGAGGAGTTACAGTGAGTGATGTTGGGTTATGAATAGAAGACTATGTCCCTTGGTTTTCTATTTTAGTTTTTATCATTCTGTAATTCATATTTTGTTTCTTTTGCCATGAATTAGAATTTGATGTCATTCAATGCGATATATTCTTTTCATATGGCATGTACAGTATTTCTGGTAAATGCAGAGATTCTTGGCAGACCTGAGTCCACTGGGCAACTAAATTAGTAGTACAGGATATACTGTAGTTGAATGTTTCTGTCCTCAGGTGAGGAGCAACATTTTCATCTGAAGGTGGAAACATCCATTTTCTGAAATGTTGTTTTCTGCTTAGCTGACTCTTTTCACCAGCAAACTGGACTTAAATTTAAGGAAGAAACTAGTAAAGTGCTACATTTGGAGTGTAGCTTTATATGGTGCTGAAACGTGGACACTTCGGAAAGTAGATCAGAAGTATCTGGAAAGTTTTGAAATGTGGTGCTGGAGAAGAATGGAGATCAGTTGGACTGATCACGTGAGAAATGAAGACGTACGGTATTACACAGAGTCAAGGAGGAGAGGAATATCGTACATACAATAAAAAGAAGAAAGGCTAACTGGATTGGTCACATCTTGCGTAGAAACTGCCTTCTAAAACACGTGATTGAAGGAAAGTTAGAAATGACGGGAAGACGAGGGAGAAGAAGTAAGCAGCTATTGGATGACCTTAAGAAAAAGAGAAGATACTGGTAATTGAAAAGGGAAGCACTAGATCGCACACTGTGGGGAACTTGCTTTGGAAGAGGCTTCGGACCTGTCGTAAGACAGATTACAGAATGAATGAATGATACTGGATTATGAATGAAGTCTGGAATCACAGTTATCTTAAACATATCATGCAAAGCATTTGGAGTTTATTATGATCATGTTTCCCTTCATGGCCTTTCAAATTATTTACGTTCCTTCAAGAAACTGTGTAACGAGTTTGGTATGAAAACTTGAAGAAACCAGTTAGTTAGATAATTCAAAAGATGCTGGATATAAGTGAATGGTAAGAAGTGATGATGCCATGTTGATGAGGTGGGTGGTGGGAATATTGAGCATGTTATAAACTAATGTCAAGGTCAGCAGAGGATATACTGAACATCTGTATATCTTCTTTCATACTAAACTGTGACAGAGTAGATGCATAGTGCCATTCTTTGTATGTTGCTCTAACAATTTCATTTAGCACTTGTTAATGAAGATCATCTTGTGCAAAAAGTCTTTTAAAGGTAAGAAACATGTGAATGCAGCAATATCTTGACCATGAAAGAGCACTTGCAAATTTCAAAGTTTAATATTTTTTTGATTCACATGCACAAAACACACAATCTGTAATGTAACACACCAACTGGTGACATTAATCTTTTTCAAAGATGCGTGATATATGTGTGCGACTACACATACAAATCAAAAGCCCCGATTTTACTCTTTGACTTTGTACCAGAAAAATGTGCTTCCAAGCTACATTTCAAAACTCTAGCAGTATGTAACCAGCGTAGTATGCATGCTATGGAGAATGGTGCTGAACAGTTAAGCATCTGCTAAAAATTTTGGCTTCAGAAGTGCTGGTGAAGTGTATCTCAAATTTTGCCATGCTAAAACCCTAAAAATGTTTTTTATGTTCTACCAGCAATCACATGACACAATAAGGAAAGACACCTTCAGCAATTAACAACTGTTTTACAATAGGTGTAAATGATAATCCCATCTGCTGCATCATATAATACTTCATTCTGTCTAATCATCTTCTTCTGTGGTGCTTTGGTCCGTTTTTGGGCCACTGCCTTGCTGATCTTCTCAAACAGTATAATCACACCAAATGTTAAATGCAAGGAAACCATGCTCTAGAAAATTTCATGTTCCATACTTACTTTGATGAGAAAGTCAGTAAGACAAAATGAAAATAATGTACATGTGGACAGGAACTTTTAATTCTGTAGTCAAGACAAATTATAACAAAAGAGGATAACACAGACATAATACATATATTCTGCAGAATGGATACATTATCTACAAATAAAAGAAAATGTTTTAAAGTAAAAATATTTAGTTCTTTCTCTGCAATATATATCTGAAGGGAAACAGATTTCATTAAATGACAAGTAGAAGCAATTACAGCTATAAATACATCAGAGGGCTCAGCAGGTGTACACGGTGACTGTAAATTATCGTAACACTTTTAGAACTTTATACTGAGAAATGCAAGCTGTGCACAATAATGAAATTGAAGATTTCTTCATGTTCACAAATTTCATTATTGTAAAGAGCTTGCCTTTGTTTTTCAAATTATTAAAGCAAAGCTTGACAAATCCTGGGGGCCAGATCACAATGGCAACTAAATTTGTTACAGCTCCTAGAATTGTGCAAGTATATAGTATAAATTAATTTTTTTTTTGTTTGTTTGTTTGAAAATCCCGGTTCAACAAGCACTTCATCAGTAAACAAAATGTGCCTATACAGCATCATTACAAAGACAAAAGTGTCTTCACTGGGCATTGAAGTTTGAATGAAGCATCCTCAAGGAAAACTGAAGTACAGTCAGCTTCTGAGTTGGCATATAGCAAGAATATCCTCATATATATATAGGAATACCTCATGATTCAATTATTAATACATCAAGTCCGCCCAACATGATGCACATCACATGTTCCATCTGGATGAGATCCTTTCGGATCACATAAGAACGAGACAGATGTTTGTATGCATACTCTGTACAGATGATAAACAACTGTGGACTTATACTTGAAACTGATCATTATCATATAATTTTAATATCACAATACTGCAATTTTTACACTTATAAACTTTTTTTATATATTTTAGAATTTTAACATTTTAAACATTCGAATATGGGAAGTGAATACCTAGATTAACATGTTGAACTTATATTCCTTTACACTAGTAAAAACTATACCAACACATGCACTTTTTATTAAAACATTAATAGTTTAAAAAAAATCAAGCCCTACATATGTTTCGGCCAGCTAACTGGCCATCTTCAGGGGCAACTAGCGTTTCACAGCATAATCTCGTTCAATAGGTTTATCGTGAGGCATGTGGGTGTTATATAAAAAATATTTAAAAACGATGAAAAACTTTATTGTTTTTAAATATTTTTTATATAACACCCACACGCCTCACGATAAACCTATTGAACGTGATTATGCTGTGAAACGCTAGTTGCCCCTGAAGATGGCCAGTTATCTGGCCGAAACATATGTAGGGCTTGATTTTTTAAAACGATTAATGTTTTAATAAAAAGTACATGTGTTGGTATAGTTTTTACTAGTGTTAATAAACATGCACGGTGAAAATAATATTAAGTATATTCCTTTGTTCTAAAAAAATGCCTGAGGATGGCACCTTAGTGCCAAAACATGTAGAAGTTTAATACTTATCATGAAATGTATTTTATTAAGTGCATTTGTTGGTGGATGTACTGACTGTAAGAGTAACATAAAAAACCTTGTCATTTGATATGCATGTATGTACGTGCACACAAGACCAGCAACAGCAATAACGGAAGGTTTAGGATTGTCTTTGTAACATAAATCCACAAGAAAAAGTCTGGCTCCTAAATTTTTGAACTGGCACCCAGATTCAAAGAAAAATTGTCAAGCCCTGATTAAAAGTGTAAAAATAATTTGTAATAATCCAGTTTTTTATGCTCTTTTTATGTCTGACCTTGATTTCAGGCTTCTGCTGTGATGTTGATGAGATCTGCACTCTTTTGGGATATTACGTGGCATCATGTGGTAATTGTTTACCGATGTCGGAAAACAATTACCACACGATGCCGTGTAATATCCCAAACAAACGCTTTGTATGTCTAATTTTCATGAATACTGCTTTAACTGTACACATTTAGCAATGAATCAACTTCCTGCACAACATGATTACCTGAAAATTTTCTATTAAAAATCATAATTTTATTTATGTACTGGTAAATCTATGTAACACTCAAATGAACACAACTTATTTACTTTGTTGACATGATGGCACTGTTAAAAATTTGTACTATTTTACTACTGACCAAATATTAGTTGCACTGAATTCAATCATAACTCTGAAGACAAAATTTCTCCTTTATCAAAAAACGACGTATGAGAATCCAACACGCTACACTTATGTTGTAGTCAGTGGCAACTCTTATTCAAAGTAAAAATAATATTCATGCTGAAGAATGTTTCCCTCATAAAGATTTACCCGAGTGAAAATAAATAACTCTAAAAACTATGAAAACAATATTGAATCAACAAATACAGTGGCGTGCCTTGCCTGCTTGGTGTGTACTCTTTGGATGTTGCTGTACACATACTAAAAACACTGGTTCACAAAGTCAAAAACATTGGCAATAATTTCAAAATATCAGTCACAGACAACATAATCTTAAATTCTGATGTCATTTGTCAATTTCACTGAGACTCACTCTTCTTGTGCTCAAAAAGAACACGCTGTCTCATTTCAGCTTTTTCTGACCACAGAGCAGCTGCCTGTGCGTTCATGGGGCTGTCATTGTTGGGTTCTGAAATGAAATTGCTATGGTTCTTCAAACATTTTCAGTTAGACAAATAGATAAGTCTACATGCTATAAGTTATGCAAGAATTTCCAGTATGTTTCATGTAACTTGAACAACACAACATGTATACTGTTTATGTGGTTATCATTTCTGCACTGTATTCAGGAGGTCTTAGGTTGAATCTCACCCCACAGATCGACTATCCCGAATAAGATTATTGTGGTTTTCCTCAGTCCATCCAGCAGATACTAGGACACTGTCTCAAATTAGGCTATGATTGCTTCCTTCTATACCATTTCAAAGTCATTATTCACCAATCATAACATTGTCAGACACTATACAACTGGAGCTATTACAAGTACCATTACATAAAATATAGACAAACAAAAAACTTGTGTGCCCAAGAATGAAATGATGGACATCGAACAGTTTACACCATGGAGTCTGAATGACTGGAACTTCGTGAAAAGGTGAACTACCACCATCTGATTAAGGAGGATTCTGTACCAACAGTGTTGTAGGTAAGGACCCTGCAGATCCCACGGCACAGGCCCCCCCCCCCCTCCCCCCCAAACATACAGAGAATGCTACATAAAATTTGTTATCGGTTCTGTCAGACTGGATTTAATTCCTCTGGCAGGAGCAGGTATTCTGGATCCCTGTTATGAGCAATGGGAGTAACTTTGCTAATAATTATATTATTGAGTTGCAGGGACTGCCAAATATTGAGTCATGGGAAGGGGGTGCCTCACTTGTTCTCTAGCTGCTGTGTAACATATATATTTATTGGGTCAAACATCAAAGGTCAGTTGTTACATGGCGTTCCTAAGCTAGCTGTTCTACCATAACCTTCACTCACCTCCTAAAAGAGATTGAATCGACAGGAGAATTGATCGGACATCGTATAAAGCTGACCACTTCTCTTTCAGTATATCAAGACAGATGTTCCCAAATTGATCCACATTGGGGTGAAAGATTGAGGTAATGAATTTGACTACTGGAGCACAAAATGGGTAACTATGAGGGAACTCCAAGCTCAGTTTAAAAGTCAGATCTTCATACACCTATAAAGAAAATAGAGAGAAAGGAATACAAATTAAGGAACATCAAAACACTTGCTGTTATTCTGATTTTAATGATCTCTCTTTCCTGTCATCACACCAAAATGAGAGACAGAAACAAAGAGGTGTTTTTTTTTCAACTATACTTTCTATTAAATTAATTTATATAAAAATACTGTACTTCAATAAACGTTGCAGATTGTTCACAGGTCTGTCACAATGTATAAAGTTTAATATCCCTATAACGAATGGTATTAGTGCTGATTGCACCTCTCAATTATGCAAAGTCACCACAGTAATGTTTTGATATAAAGGAGTTAAAAATGTAAGGGCAGGTTTAGCTGCATTGTACATTGAAACAGTTCCTATGTTTCAGCATATATTTTACTTGCCCCTTCATACTAGACCTTACTCCCACTGTGGTACCTACATATATCGACTATTTCCTCCTGCTTTATTCACCCTGAAGATGAAAATTGCAAAGTATGCCAAAACACAAGAAGCTCAAACATATGATGGAAATGAACCCCAGAAGCCAGAGGAAACCTACTGACACAGGAGTCAAGAAGTCTGCAACGTGAAGGTCATACGAAGTGCTACAAAAATCACTGAACAAGTTCACTCAAGTCACAAGGCTTCTGACTTTTATTAAGGAGGTTCTTGGTTTGAATCTGGACAGTAACACAGCCTATCCTGACAGAGGGTTTGTATGGTTTTCCTCAATCCCGCCACACAAATCCTGGGATAGTACCTTAAATTGGGCTAAGACAGCTTCCTTTCAAATCCCTTCACAATTCATTGTTCACAACCAACCAATCATTAAATGCTGTGTAATGAGTCACTGGCAGTATCATTAAAGATACAAGCGATGATAATACACACAAAATTATCCAATTAGGAATTATAACACTGTCGATGATGATGGGTACCAGGTCTCTTTCATGGGGGTAAAGCGGCCAGGGCGTGGAGTTGACCACCCACCCCCATCTAGTGCCAGGGTTAGAGAAAGAGTAGAGCTATACCTCTACTCCCCCTCTGGGACTTCATGGCCTGTTCTAGGGAGAACTTTACCTTTACCTTAACACTGTCAGTGATGAGACAGCTGGAAAGGCACAATCAGCTAATTAACAGGATTCAAAGAAAGAAATTCTAGACTCCTAAATCTGTAGTCTCTTACAAATTTGAAAGAACAATAATATGTACTTTAAAGGCCCTCTTTTCCCCCTACTCATGAGACATGAGGACAGGTACAGCAATCTCTAACACTGACACGGGACCTACTGGTTCTGTATGGCTGTTGCACCCTCTCAGCCTGGGCACTAGCTCATCTTCCATGTTCTGTGTGTCTGAATGACCCCCAACCTATATACAACTCTCACTCTATACTCACTTTGACCCTGTAGCTGGAGGCAGCCATGTTCCTCCAAGATGTCAACAACATTTCCACATGCAAAATCTGTAATGCACTGTAAGTTGCATTCTCATTGCAATAATTGAAAAAAAAAAAAAAACATAATATTCCTCATGCAAGCTTTGGTTGTATAGTGTATAATACCACACTAACATTAAAGTTTGATCATTACCACCATCTTTTACAAGAACTGAAATTGAAGAGCAATACACACCGTTCCTATGGGGCCAGAAATAGTACCTATCCACTTAAACAAGCTTTCTCCTTCAGGAAATGCTGACACACTTCTATCTGTATTCATCTGAAACAGAATAGAAGCCATTCTTAGAACTCAAAAGAATTATTCATGGCCATCTGCATGTAATTATGATATAATATTAAATGTTTTCTGGTAGTATGTCAAAGTAAACTGTGTAGTAATTTTAAACCATTCATTTGTGTCAATCTTCCTTAAAATCTATTGTTAACAAAATTTCATATATTACATTGCACAAATATACAACTTTTCATTTATATTTTATTAAACACTTGTGTAAAGCTGGCTGAAACTTCAGTGGGAAACAAAGAATCACTTGTTTACTGTCAGCACAACTTTATTGATATTAATGTTAATTAGTCGTATTAAGAAGGCAACATGTTTCAACCATGGTCATCTTCAGCCCATATAGCATCATAAAAAGTAGAAATACTATACCTGCATTCAAATATGTGTCAAATCGACTGAGATCTCAATCTTACAATTTATATAGTACATGTTGTTTATCATTCTGTTACTACTAACACAGACTCTTAACAAAATGTGACATATTACCTATAATGTTAAAGTTTTTATATCAATATGAAGGAGTTTTAAATGGTATTGTAATCTTCCCTGGAGGATTCGTTTATTTCATGGTGATGTGTGGTATACAGGTAGTATCCATTGATAAATATTATGTTCTAGCACAGTTTTGTAGGTGAAAGTATATGTGGAAAATATTCCAAATTCATATACATTTGGTGAGTACCAATGTTAATCGCAGTATATCCAAACTCGTGTATTTGTTACGTATCGTATTTACAGTTCTTAAAAACAGGTTTTACTATTCTACACACTGTCATCATTGGGAAGATGGTAAAGTCTGAAAATTCATATTCCCTGCCCAGTTTATATACATAACCCTTCTACTGATCCACTAATATACATTTTTGCCTTTGTCGCATGATAAGTTGGGGAGAGTACGATCCGATTTTCATACCCATGTAAACAGCATAACCTTAAATGACAAACGTGATTGCACTCGGGTTGGCTACCACTAAGGCACCTTACAGATCCATAGAGTCAGTACTTTATATCTTGTTATACGTACCATTAGTTCCATCAGTTCCTTTTGCAACCTATAATGGGACAATAAAAATGTGTGTATTAATTGCTGCCATTAGTGTAACATAAAGTCTATAGTTATAACTACACCTTTTAAAAATAAATTTTTTCCAGTATAAACTACTTTTTCATAGAAATAACACATGATTTCAATTCGTGAATATAACTATTAATTACTTAAGATACTAGACATTCACCAACAAAATGCACAAATCACTAACAATAATAGAATAATAAAAATGCACGTGTAATTAAGACTAAAGATACTTAAGATACATTTCGTAAGGCAAGAGATTCAACATGAGGGCCATTTTTCATTCGTTTATCTATTACAAGCACATAATACCCGCCTTTTTGTTACAGCATGGTTATCATGAGAAGGATTGTGTGTCTCCTCATCTGTCTTTGTAACAGTGGTCGAACCAGGTCCAAGTGGGTTAATATTTTGAGCCATTATTTAACAGATTACCGTTGCACCAGCAGTAATTTAAAAGCAGCAATTTCGCCAACTGACATTTAAATGGTGTATTAACCAATCAATGACCTTAATTTCCGCCTTAGAACTCACCAATAAGAATGAGTATAAATATTTTATGTCCGGTTCCGTACCCATGGCCACCAACGTGTCTTGTGATACATAATTTCCCTCCTCCCTTAATATTTTAGCACTTGCGGAAAGAGAATTCATATAGTACCTTGCAATAGCACAGCATCACATGCTCTTCTCTCTACGGATGACTATTTGGAATCCTGGTTAACACTGTGTTGTAATCCTGGTTACGTTTACCCTCTGTATGTATTTGTGGGAAATGAGATACACATTCCGTGGTACAATGACATTTCCAAGAATTGCGCTCCTGAACATAGGAATAATGTTGCAACGTGTCAGCATACGTAAATTTCTCAAATCTCGATGTATACTGCTAACTAATTCCATGGGGCAGAGTACTTTTTTAATGGCTACTATTTCCTCAGCCAAACAATAAATTCCCCGCATTGTATTCAACCCGTAAGTGTATTACCATGCTGACAAAGGCATGCCACTAATTCCTAACCTCAGTACGATGCATGTGTTCAATTTCAATTTATTTAATCCCTTTGACAACAGCTTGTATAGGATACATCAATATTTCTATTTTATTCTAAAAATCTATATGTAAATTCTCACATACGTCTTATATAAAAATGTATATACCCTTACTTATACATACATAACTTGTAAACCATTTTAGGTCTTTACAGTTATTAAACAAAATGCTTAACCAATCTTGTCAGATCTATATCACCTACTTTCATACAAACAATATTCTTCTACTGAATAAAAAGATTGCTGCAGTAAAAACAATTTCAGCTTCCTTCTAAAATGTTGGATGTCTTCTATAGATTTAATATGGTTTGGCGATCTATTATACAGTCTCTTTCCTAAGTTTTTAACATACTTCTGTTCTCCAGTATTGAATATGAAAATCTTTTCTTTGATGGGTATTATGATCATTATGCTCTACAATACTATGTATGTAAATTCTACTTTAATATTACACTTGCATCTACGTCTAGTTCTTTCATAGGATCACATTCATTTAGGTTTCCCCACTACAATCCTGTATCCATTTCTCTTCTCTCCCATATGCGCCACATGCCCTGCCAATCTTATCTTTGTTTATTTGATCATTGGCTTTTTATTCAGATAACTAGCAGAAAGTCTTACTTTCTAAAATCACCAATGCAGACACACTTTTTTTTGTTGCCTCTGCTATTTAAATTACTGTAGAAAGGACGTAAAAGAAATTCACACATTCGATGTTAGAACATATGGTTTTCACTTTTATTAAGCTGCTGAGAGTGTCTTGTTCGATTGGTCACCGAGGTATATTCACCTCATGATATATTGAATCAGTATTAAATTGTGTAGTTATAAACACCCTGAAACTTCATAAGTATGCACTATTGTACCTTCAAACACATTAGGTAGTGCACAGTTTAAGTTTCAGCGTGAAATGTCAAATTTAGTACAGTTAATTTTATAGACAGCACAGCCATGAAGTGAATTTGTGCATCATGTTTCATACCGATTGGATGAGAAGAGCATTCGATTCTTCCGCACTCACAAAATAGCTGATGATACACTGACACGTTTCATCAGTATGTGGTGAAAAATGAAGGCAGTAAAAACAAACTGTTTTAAACTTTATTCACTTTAATATACTGCAAGCTATTTTAATTCTACAGCTACATTTTTTATACAAACAAAGAAGTTCTCATTATCACAGGCTGGTTTTTAAAATCATCACAATCAAAATTATAAGTTAAAAGTTTACTTCACTTAGTCAAACCTCTTCTACCGGCAGGTGTAGAGGGTAAGTTAACACTATAACATAATTACATAATAGCTTTTATTTTAACCAACATATGCACTACACCTTGTCGTCCTATATACCCCTACATATGTTTTGACTGTCGACCTCGGTGGACTAGTGGTTAGCGTGCTCGCCACTGGACCCAAGGTTCGCGGGTTCGATCCCGACCGAGGTCGATGGATTTTTAAGGGTGATAAAAATCCGGAGCACCACTTCCTACGGGCATGAATAAAAATGTTTCGTAAGCTAAATTCAAAGCCTCCATTTCTCACCCTCAGTCTCCTGACTGCCTGCCAGATGGCTCTGGCAGACACATCAGGATTGATAGAATAGTAGCGCGGCCAGTTGGCTAGTCACCAACTGCCACGAATGCACACGACTTAGTAACCTCGGAAAGAGGAGGCACGAGGAGGCCCGAGCCCATATAGGGCCATGGTTATTATTTATTATTATATGTTTCGACTACTTATTAGTCATCATCAGGGGGATCAAAGTATATAAACACAGACTACACATCCACTATAATAGTTGGTTCACATTCAATGTTAAAATAAGATGAACTATGTTCACTATAAAAACTACACAGAACTAATGCATCCATTTGGTTCAATAAAACGTGTAGTTTTTATAGTGAACATAGTTCATCTTATTTTAACATTGAATGTGAACCAACTATTATAGTGGATGTGTAGTCTGTGTTTATATACTTCGATCCCCCTGATGATGACTAATAAGTAGTCGAAACATATGCAGGGGTGTATATGACAACAAAATTGTCGTGCATGTGTTGGTTAAAATAAAAGCTATTATATAAGACAGAATGCATGGTGAATATAATGTGAAATTTATAACATAATTACTTTATTTACTTATTTATCTCTTCTCTTCTTCTGCACTGGTTCTGTCCATGTAGGACCCTGGCCTCATTCAGGAACTTATTTATATTCCCCCCCCCCCCCCTTTTGCTACATTAAAAATTAAGCAAGCTATGTCATTAAGAATTGGCAAATGACCTGTTTCAAACAGTTCAATGCAACAGTAAGTGTTCCTGTAGCTTTCACATAAATATGTTTCAATGCAGAATACAGATAAACATGTCATCCAGTGTCTGAAGTGCATGGTGAAGAATCATTGTTGCTATTTCCATTGGCACTGTCAGTGGATGAACTGTTACCCCTCTTCATGGAATGTCTATCATCAAAGCCAGGATGTTCAACTACAAACATAAAGGACAGTACTGAAGATTCTGAGGACAATGCTCAGAATTTGTGAAGTTGTACACTACAACAGGCAGTATGTAAATGTTCTCATATATTACTAAAGTGGCTAAACAGAAAAGACTATCTTCAAAAATAAAATAAATAGATTTAAATGCCTACACAATATTTTCATAGATACTGGCAGTTCAAAATCACTGAATATGTCAAAAAGGCAGATGTTTATTAAGATTTTCCACAAGTGAAAATGTCGTTTGGAAACGTCTATACTCGTTGCCAGTGGAAGGTGAATAATGAATTCATGCTGCGAAGAAGTTCCTATCAGTGGTGCTAATGTTCATTTTGACGCCTGAAGTGTTGAATAAATTATTATAATACATACAATGACACAGTATGGAAGAGACAGTTTCTGTTTACTACATTTGGTTCACAACGATAAATAAAAATTGTGCAAATTAAATATTATTTTATATTTTACAAGGTCTTTGCTTTTCTGGGTTGTTACACAGTGTATGTTTGTAGTTGTTTACCGACATCTCGCGACAGCCTAATGGTCCCATCTTCAAGGATCAAGAAGTCCATGTAGAAGAATAAGAAATCTCATATGTTTGATAAGTTACCCTTGCTGTGCCGAAATGTGGCCTTTCTACTGTACGTACACACTGCTGTATCACCTTTTCTGTTCGTGTGGCTGTCGCAGTAACATTGTGCACTGAAGGTTAATGGTCCATTTGCAGTATCTTAATTACATATTTCCTAGAATTAACTGTATCTGCATAAACACACGACCCTGAATCCTCATCATACTCTGGGTGCATTAAATGCCAATTTTTTAATCATGAAGATGAATTTCATAAATAAGATATGGATTTTGTGTGATCCAGTATCAGTTGTTTTGTGTACAGGTATCCACCCAAATAAAACCAAACCTCATCTTAACAAAATGTCAATTCCTGATCAAGTTTGCCATTGTGAACTGAAGATGCCACTCATCAAAACTATAGATCATGTGGCTGAGAAGGGTACATAACTGTGTTTTTGTGGAAGGGTTCTTAAGCCAATGAGTGAAACCAAGTTTTGACACTGTCCACCCCTTTTTGTGTTAATACCCAACATAATTCTCGTTTCATGTCTATTAACACACCATGTGTTTGTGTGGGAGAGTTTAAACATTTGAGGATTTTCTTTTGGATTTTCCCACATTTCCTAGAGGATATGAGAATCATATGAAACATTCAATGCCCTAGTGTAAACCCATCCATGTCCGAAATAAGGGGAAAATTTCCAGAACTGCAACAAAATTAATGGAACTAGAGTCTTACAAAACAACTGTGATTTATTTACAGCCACTCGATTGGTTTATTTCTGTAACTGATATTTTCAGTCAGTTTATGGTGACAAGCTTCACCCTTGAATTGACACCCTTTTTTAAATTGTATTTGAAAGAGCACTTTAACAAAAATAGAACATAAACTCCACATCTTATTCGTACAGTTTCACTCTACATAGAAGAAGATCTTCGGTTTATCTTTAACGCAAGACTGTCCTGTGTTTTACGCTGATACAATTACTTATTCTGACAGACATGTAATGCAGATATCTTAAGCAAACCAGGAACCCTAACTCTCTATGTTACCACTCCAGCTGACAAAGTAGGAGAGACAACTCACACAGTGCAAATACTTTCCCTCTACGAGACACCTGTACAAAAGATGCACATGGGATGTTACACAGCATAGGTTGGTAATTGGTTACCAATATTTGAGGACAGCCTATCAGTCCCATCTTCAAACCGAAGGGTCAGTAACCACCTACAAACCTGTGCTGCATAACACTCCAGAAAACCAAAGGCCTCAACTACACTGTTGCGGGAGCCCGAAACCTTGCAAAGATGCACATTTTTTGAAGGCCATCGTGGAAAAAGAGTCCTTCTTGAGACTCATACACTCACTCAGTCAGTCAATAATTCCGCTGCCTTTAAGGAATCCAACAGTTTATTACCGTGTTCACAAGCACCTTCCACTGGACCCTACCCTCAGCTAGACAAATCCAGGTAACATTTTCACATAATATTTTTCTATAATCCCTTTCAATATTATCCTGTCACACACCACCTGGTCTCCCAGGTTCTCCCTTGTTCACACTTTTGACTTAAATTTAGTTTGCAGTTTTTCCATGCATGCTGCATGTCTTGATTATCTAATTGAACATGATTTGATCCTAATAATGTTTGGTCAATGATGCAAATTATGAAGCTCCTCATGCAATTTAGGGCGCGCGCGGTGGCGCAGTTGGTTGAGGCACTACGCTACAAACCGGAACGTCGTGGGTTCGATTCCTGATGGTGTCACTGGAATTTTTCCTTGACATAATCGTTTCGGTCGCACTGTGGCCCTGGGGTCGACTCAGCCTCTAACAGAAATGAGTACCAGGAATATTTCCTGGGGGGTAAAGGCGGCCGGTGCGTAGGGCTGACAATCTTACCACCTTCATGTGCCGATTGTCTAGAAATCTGGGAGCCTCAACCTCCTGGAACCCTAAGGGCCTGTCCAGGCCTGTAATGGGATTGCTTTACCTTTACGTCATGCAATTTCTCCTGTTATTTCTTCCCTCCTGGTTTCAAATACATGCATTCTCCTTAGCACTGTTCTGAAACACCCTCCATCTGTGTACTTCCCATAGGGTGAGAACAATTTTGGAAACATTACCTTACAAAATTTAAGGGCCCTACATTAAATGGTATAGTGTAGTTTGTATAGTGACTATGCTATGGGTTGAATAACTTAGAAATTGTGGTTCTATTCCTGGCAGGAGAAAGAGATTCTTCTCCTGACCAAAATGTCCAGACCAGCCTCACCCAACCTGCTACCATTAGATTAACAGGGGCTCTTTATGTGGAGACAAAGTGACAGGGCATGAAGCTGACCACTCACTTCGATCTACAACTGTGGTTATAACACATTAAGCTATACCTCCACTCCCCCACATGCCTACATGGAATACACAGGGACAACTTCACTTTTAAATTTACCTAGTGTCACACACACCTCACGATTTAACATTTTTGATGTGTTGGTATACTGATGTCATGACTCTAGTGATATGACAGTTATAATAAGTTCCATGAAAACAAGCCAACTTATTCAAGAAAGGGAGGGGAAAGACAAATGAACACACCTATCTTTCCTTACAGAATGAGTAAAGTAGGCACAAGTACTTACATTCTTCATGACTTTCCTCTAAATCTTCATTACTTTTATCCCTGTGATAATGTGTTTCTTTAACTGAACCAGTCCTTGTAACATTTGTTGTAGATACTGTGACAGTTTCAGATGATCTCCTTTTGTCAGACTCTGCATTAGCTTCAGCTTCAATTTCTTCTTCTTTCTCCACATTAAGGCTTTTCTCAGTCACAGCTGAAATTATATGAATCCTATTTTTCAGATGGATGTTTTTGTTTGTTATGGTTTAATGCACACATTTGTGGAGTGTGTTCTTATGTTTTAATAGTTAGTAAATAAAAGAACTTATAAAGCACATGTCATTGGGACATCAAACAATTTACTACTAAATTACTACTGCAAGATGAAAAAGCTTACCAGAAAATGCCTGAGGATACTGTGATGCCAGCTTAGTTTTCATTACTCTTATCCTTTTAAAAATGTTGTCTAAATCTTTTTTCATTTCTAAAAGTAGTTGCGTGTGTTTCTTAAACTCTGCACCGGCCGACTTTAAGCGATTTACAGAAAGAGCATTGCAGTTGGTTAACATTTCATTCGTCTTTTCAAATCTCTGTAACCTGCAAAAGTTAAGACTTCTGGTAAAATTATAAAATAAATTTTACCCGGCAGATATGGAATTGTTGAAAAATAACCTGACTTAAGTAAATAAATAAATGCAAACTACTTACATTTGTTTCTGTGCTCTGATCATAGCTTCTACATCTTGCTGGTCCACAATTCCAGCTAAACCTTGTATAAAGACTTCTGGTGCTGTATAATTCTGAAAACATTCAATGCTTCCCAGATCACTCTCTGGAGTATTTTCTGCCATTTCTGCTCCCTTCATCAGTGTTCCAACATGACGAATCGAAAATTTAGACAGATGTGTTCATGAAGGAAAATTCTATTCTGAATGTTTTTTTTCCAATGTATGTACGTATCGCTTATGTACCAGACGTACAAAACTTGATCGAACAATTTATTACACTACACTACAGGTGGTGCCAACTACACGCGGGAAGTGGTAGTACTGGTCACGGATTAGCGCAACTGGCTCCATGGGAGTGTTTGCAGGCCCGTAGAGTCATCGTTGCTATGGTAACAAAGTACTGTGCGTATTAGAAACATTTACCCCAAATCGGGACTGGGCCAGAGTGTATCGAATGATATAAACACCGCACAGCACTGTCACTATTGCCATATTTTGTAATTTCTGTGATAAAATATGTGATCTTAATAGTAATACGCTGATGTGAATTATAGGTTACTGCCGATATTGCCTCTCGGTAGGTGGTCTTAAAATGCAGAAAATTTGAGTTTTATATTTTATCCATCCATTTGGACACAATCAAGCAGTGCAAATGTTTCTGAGCTAGAGCAAAATTATTTATTTCACATATTTTGATAACATTTTCAAAAATATCGTATCTATTTTGAGTCTTGTTCTCATTCTCTCCATTTTATTCCCGTTATTGCATTAGCCGCGCTCCGTCAGCTAACTCTGCTGTAATACCATACAAGTCTGCAAGGGTTAGACAAGGAAAGGGGAGTATAACATTCCCCAGCTGTGTTACTATTCTGAATGTCTGTCTCGGTGTATGTGTGCCACGCACCGTTTTGCTTACACTGTACAAGCTGTCTCTCTCTCTCTCTGCTTCTGCTCGCTTTCCATGTGGGCATCAGCTGCTACTAACCAACAGCTGTCCTGTAACAATCAGAGAAAGCGACGTTGCCAGACATTCCATAAATGTGTAATTTCGGAAAAACTGAAACGGCAGTCACCTCAAATTGACAGCTGTAAGAACGAAATCAGAGTTACCGTAGCTGGACAAACAGTTGTTTTCACAAAATAGTCATGAAAGGGAGAAATCCTGGTTCTAGAATGTAGTTCTTTGACTTTTGAATCGACATGGCGTTGCAAGTGTACAGAACATTACAACTGTTTCTAAAATGGATGTTTATATATAAATGTTTTATAAATTTTGCTTCACTGGTCGGTCATACCTGTCCAGCACTAAAAACACGTGCCTGTATCACTAGAAAAGTAGTTTATTGCAGTTGTTACAACGCCTCAGCGTCCAGACAGGTCTTGGGGCGCAGTCAGCCCCCTATTGTGTGGGTATCCCAGATTCTTCTCGGGGGGGGGGGGGGGGGGGGGGAGAGGGGTTTAAAACGACAGGGGCGTTAAACTGACCACTCATCCTCGTGTAATACCGAGATTAAGAATACATGGAGTTATATCTCCACTTACCATACACCTTCATATAGTGGCGCTTAATTACAGGGACAAAATTGGCTTTTACATGACATGTACTTACCCTCATATCATTTCCCAGAATATTATATTCTGAGGTATGGGTTAGCATGACAAGCATTTATTACACATTATTTATTTCTGGCCGCAGAAAACTCAGCAGGTACATGCAGGAAAGGCATGCTAGGGCCTCTGCTGTGCCTGATTGCTATCGAGTGTCGCAGCCGCTCTCAAAGCGCTTTTGATGGCCCTCAACCGCTGCGAGCTGTCACCCACACTCCTGACCCTATCAATTTGCAGGCTGCCTATGTTTTAGGCGCACACTCCATCCATAGTTTAGATTACCAACCTGCCTTTACCATGCTGTGAGCTCAATGGAGGCAAAAATGACGTAAAGAATGCGTTTGGCAATCCTTTTTTTCATTACTCTTCCATTTCCATGCTGAAATAATAGTCTTTGGTGTACACTCAATTTAGATTTTGAGTCGAGTGATTACACATGTATTACTTAAAGAAAAATATACGTGAGGTTAAGGTGTATCCGTAAGAGGAATACATGGCATTTCGTGTTTCAAAATACTTATACAGCTTTTGCTTTATAGGAGGCATTCAGTGCTTTGTGAAGGTATAGACGAACCGAAATATGTAAGGGATGTTCACTAAAGTTGTAATGAATGTACGCGGCGTTTATTACGTATTAAATATAATATGCAAATTCCAACTCGAGCACACCACTACCACTTACAGCATTCTTTGGGCAGATGATGAACTTATCTCGGTGAATGGAAAGCCAGGAACAACGTACATAATCGATATGTGGTTAGAATATTCTAATGGATAACTTACAGCACCAGACCAGAAACGGACATAGAAAGTTCTAATATGGCTTCTTCTTCTTCTTTCTATGGGCCCGTCGGCATTCGCTCCGGATGCACCGCAGCCTTAGGCTTATTGTGCTCACCCTTAGTCTTTCTTTCAGCACACAGGTCTTTTAGTGGAGCCAAGCTTATATCTCTTGGTTCAGCGAACATCTTCCCAAAGAGCTTATAACGTTGTCGAGCCAGTGCCTCGCAACCACAAACAATATGGTGCACAGTTTCCTTGGCTTCCTGGCGTCGGCCTTTTTTTATGCATGCCGTCTCATTACAGCGAAAAAAAATTAGATTTAGAAATTAAAAGGTGTTGCTATTTCCTCTCAGAGTTGTTGATAATAATGGAGTCTAATATTCGCCATATTGTATTGCAACAACAATCTAATTACATCGCATAGGAATTAAAATTTTGTCAGCATTTTGTTTAGAAATTGCCATAATAATATATTAGAATGTGCAGTAAACTACTTTTAATAACATTGTTCCTGTGACAGATGTAATTTACTTTCTCCAAACCCTGGAGATCCTACAGAAAGTTCCATGAACAGACAGGATCTCTGAACAACAGCAGCCATTTTCTTTGTGATGTATCAATAAGCGGATTTGCAGGATATTTCATGTGTCAAATCATTTATACAGTTCTTGCTGACATGTTGTTAATTGCAGTAGCAACTGAAGTTTTACACGTTGTCCATCGCCTGAGGAAGTGAAACTAACTCCATCTAACGCCCCAAAATTGAGTGGATTTTCTATTTTAATTCTTCCACTTGAAGAAGGAGGTACATCCAACTTTTGAAACTTTATGAGTTTTAATTTGGGACAAATATATTAGTCAGAATTTCAGTCATGATTATTACAATTTATCATTGTCGGAATAATTTAAAGTTAAAATTTGTCAGATTTTTTTTTTTGTGTGTTTATTGAACATGTTTCTACAAAAGTTTTTATCAGCTTCTGTCCACGACAGTTCTGTTTAAGATTTCTGTTTTTGATTTGCCTCCATACAAATCTAGATTATTTGACATAATAATAAACGAAGAGCATATGGAAGTTATATGAAACATTTATTTCAGTTGAAACCATTCTATGAAAAAAGGGAAATTTGAAAAAATTTCGTGAAATTGGCCGAAATTATAACATACACAGAATATAAAAAAAAAAAAAAACATGTTTCATTAAATGTGTTTCGCTTTTTGTATTTCTTGAGGTGGGACCTACTTGTGATAATTTCGAACCCCTTGAATAAGTAAAAAAAAAAAAAAAAAAATAAGGTAATTGGTAATAGAAGAAGAATCGAAAATGTGAAGTCGATTTCACCGTAAGAAATTCGCAACTATTCTGGAATTATAAAGCACAAAATGAAGACATATTTTTGGGCCGAAGAGGAGAGGTATATGCAAATAAATGACAGCGGAACATCTGATGTATTAAGTACATATTACATAAAAATATTTAAGTAGGTAGGTAATGTATGTTAAAGACAAATTTCATCTATGATTAATTAACTCTCACGCCATGAAGACGTCGCGAGGTATGCATACGTGCATCCATTTCCAACCACTTCATTAAATGAAGACGTGAGTAGCCTAATAATTGCCTCTCACTACCTGCTGTGGGAGGCTGTGCTCCACCAGTTGAGATACACAGATTTAGGGAATACTTTAAAGTATGATAAGGAGAGTGGGTGCTTCAACATGATTTCTTTCATCAGAAATCATGTTGTCAAAACCTAATTTCAAAATGGTAGTAAATGTTTCGTATTGGTGCACTAGGCAGAGGTCAGAATATCCACTAGATATTTACTGCTTTGTTTGGTCTGGTGTGTTGCTGTGTGCATGTCTTGGCTCTCACCCCACAATGCTGTTCTTTCACAAATGAAAACAAATTTAAGGAAAGTCACGTGTACATACATTTCTGTGTGTTAAACCCTAATGTTATTAATTCGTGTTTAGGAAATTCTTAGATCTATATATATTTTTAAAATAAATTAGTGTTGTGGTGGAATGGTGTTAGGTAATCACAATTTCAGTGTAGAAAACTTATTCTTTAAATTTTATGTTACTAATAACTTATATATGTCTCAACCATCCACAAGCGAACATACAACCTGATATGTAGCAACCAAGACAACAAAGACAACACTTTAAAGTGTATAACTAACACGTACCTTTTAAGAAGGGCTGGTGTAATTTAAAATAGCTTTCCCTGAAGATGAACCTCATATAAGGTTCGAAACTGTTGGAAAATCTTAAATGAAATATTTGTATTGAATAATAGAAAATAAAATATATATTTGTCGGATAAAACCAAAATAAAATAAATTTTTCTTTAAAGTTTTAAAATTTTTGCTTTCAACAGAATCAAATTTGAGAAGAGTAAAAGAGGATGGATCAGAAGAAATTAAAGGCTCCGGATTTAGGACTGGTGTTGATTTACCAGCACTGGGATAGTCACTTAAATCTCTGGGGAACCGAAAACTTCTGTCTAACTATAGATAATATCATCCCTCTCTTTCTCTCCAAACTTCGGCTTATTGTAGTGGTGATTTTTCAACTGCCACGAGCAGGCTTCGGGACTTCATTCATTCATTCACTCAGTTTCTTGCGCCATATCAATACATCTAGGAGTCACTTGCAGACGTCACATTGCCAGTACTAACCGTTCCATTAAATACCATCTTCAGCTGCAAGTGTGTCTTAAATTAGCTTTAAAAATTGTTGACCTATGTTCTGTAACACAGCCTATATCATTAGTACCGTATTTCTGTTGCATTACGCTACCGACGGACCAAGATTAGTTACGTGAAAATTATTCGGGTTTCGCTTATTTTTCAGAAGGATAAATCTACTGCCATGATAATGTCTCATCAACTGAGTGGGATACAGGTGAACGGTGGACAAAGAGAGACGTTTAAAGCATGTGCTATATTTACTATTGGAGTATGGAAAACTGAAGCAGAAATCATAAGTATCGCATTCATGGTAGAACATATATTCGGAGGGTTTTTAAAATGGTTCCTTCTGAATTCGAGACGGACGTGTTGTGAAAGGCGGTAAAGAATGCGTTATGGAGTGCAAGACCAGTAAATAAGGAAAGAAATAACAAGTTTAAACCCCTCTTGTCTAAGATAAAAATTTTTTGAACCTGGTACTACACTGCTGTGTGTCTCTCACACTTACGTCATTTGCGAATCGAAACCCATAAAAGCTATAGTACCATACAAAGCAGCAAGAGCCAATAAAATATCGTGTTTGTGTGTGTAGAATAGCCGAGTTGTTTTCATTCAGCGAAACCAGTTGCGTAAATTATATTAAATCCTTGCAATAACTATGAAGTTCAGTGTCATAGTAATTTATTTTTGGGGGAAAAATGTTACTCTACTCCGAAATTACCTTTAACATGTGTAAAAGGCTTTAAATAATAGGTTATATAAGAACGTTCCACCAACAACCGAGGTTTATTTAGTCCAATTTTTTCATAAAATTCTGCACTTTTGCTAACAAAATACCTTTTCTATTTGTGTCTTTGACCACAAACGGCTCTTTTCAATATAACATTAGTTAAAATTTATATTACGTTGTGTATTACATTCAGTTCAACTCAGAATCACGAATACAACAAAATATAGAAAGCTAAATAATCCACGAACTCCGACTGCCTACTGTATATTCACAGTAATAGTACGTTAAGCTGTTTTGTTACAATGTCGATTATAATTTGAACAACATACACACAGTTCTCCGCTTACCACAGTATATGCAGACCACAGTACTAGTGACATTAACCTTAAAGCATTTTGTTACAAGCTACCTGTACTTGTTCTGTCAAATATTTAATCAAATTTTATATGCGATGTTTTTAGGACGAGTAGTATCAGTGCATCGATAAGTAAAATCGATTACCTGTTACAAAATTAAATAATCGACTATCGGAGGACACTTTGTGGCACTTCGCGCCCATTCATTTTTTTTTAGAGAGAAACGTATGTGTAAATATTTTTCTTTAGACGGAATTAATAATTATATTAATTTTGGCAACGCCGTAAACGGGGAACACGTGCGCGCGCACATGGCTGTAAAACTTTGGCGGGCCACTCTCATGAACAGTTGAAGCACATCGTCTGCTTCACTCATCGCGGTAGGTACGTTGTGGCTGTTGGTCCGGGTTTGTACTGTAAATACACTACTCTGTCGCTTGGCTAACTTCGTAAGACGTACTAATAATACTAACAGGCACAGTAATAAGTTTAGTTTAATGTCATTACGTAGCGTGTGAGAATATTCGTGTTTATTACGTGTATATTGACTGAAGAACTTTGCCACATTTATTGAAGAACTAATCATAACCTGGTTGAGTGGCGGAATTGTCGTCGTTGGCAAGTAAGGTAAGGGAACATTGCAATATAATTTTGACAGTGTTTAAACGCGTAGTATTTACATCACAGCATACAAAACAGTCTATGCATAGACGTCACATTAGCAAAACTGACAGTTGCCTTTATTTTGTAGTGAATTTAGTAGTTACCTTTTTAGAAATACTGTATGAGACCTAGATCTCAATTCTAACCTCAAATGTCAGTGTTTATCTTTACGTACCTATACGCGTATGAACACTGCATTTGATAATAAATAAATTGTGATTTTTTGTGTTTTATATAGGTACGTAGTAACACTGAGTAAATTCGTCAGTTGTGTTTGTGATACATGAATGTGAATGTAATATAGAATGGGGCGGCATCAGACAACCCAATTTATCGTAGCAAACACGTGGAAATACTCCTGTTTACATTACATGCCACACCCGTTCAAGAGAAGGTTTCCATTTCTTAGATCATTTACTGGTGGCTTAATTGAAATCTTACAGTGCTCAAGCGGTTCACAACAATGCCCTAGTTAAACGGCTAGCCGGATGTGGGGGCATAACTTTCGGGTTGTAAATTAATTTATCGTGGGAAGTGAAATTGTGTTTTGCATATCGCATTTACTTGACATAACCGTGATATGTCAGACGTATTATAGTCAAAATTGGAAGCTAAATGTACGTATTCTATGTGACTGTGTGAATACAGTGAAATTTTACATGCGTGCACACGAGTTCCTATCGCAAGAAATGTGTTGACGTACTTGTTAGTGTAGATGCTTAGGTTGCAGTTTACAAATACCGTGCTAGGACCCAACAGCAGTTGTGTCCTATTAGACCGTTTCAACTTGACGCCTAATCCAGTCCTATGCTGCAGAGTTCTTAGCTGTGGCAATAAAAGTGAACGTCTACCTGTAGTGGGAAGGAAAGGCATCTTAACATATTTTGTAGTATTGGTTTTCCAGTTCACCACACGCTTTTTCCTTTCAGTTTATTTATGCTTCATTTAACGACGCTGACAGTGGCTCAGACTGTAGTCTGTAGTTTTGAATGGTGGGATGGGTATTTAATGAATTGGAAAGGATACTAAAGGAAACATTCATGGCGTAATTGAGAGAAAGTTATGGAATTTGCCTGGAGTGACTGCGAAAACTCACGAAAGCCGTAGTCAGGGTACTTGGTGTTGGGACGGAGATTTGAACCAGGGATGTCCAGTAGTTGTGCTGAACATTCGACCATGGCTGTCGGTGCCAACTTATGAAATAACCAGTTCGGCGTCCAAGAAATGTACCTACTAGTATCGAGGTAAGCTTTGTTCGGATACAGTAATATGGGTGGTGCGAAAGAAACAGATGTCTCTCGTGTTAGTTGAAAAGGCGGGAATATTACATGTTGAAGTTCACACTGACTTCCTGCATTCAGTTGCCTTTGCAATGGCAAACGTTTTAGGGTTGGGATCACGTGACGCAACATGTGTTACGTTTGAAGTGTTCAGGACACTGCCTCATCATCAGTTAAGTCTGAGATACTAAAAAAAATTGCATCGCACTCTAAAATGAACGAGACGATGTATTTGCTCGCAATATTAGACAAAATATTTCGCATTTAATCAATATTTTGTACTGTCTTGCTGCATAATATATAAATATATCAATGGAGCAGAGTCGTGCCTGAGAAGCTAACAGGCCCTCAGCTAGTCAAGAAATTCCCCGCATTTTATGAACCCGAAGGTTCATTACCGCATTCACAAGAGCCTGCCACCTGTCCCTATCTTGAGCCAGATCAATCCAGTCCGTGCCTCTCCATCCCACTTCTTGAAGGCCCCTATATAAAATATAGCATAGTAAAATAGACGATATACTAGAAAATAAAGTACGTTGGGAAGTCCCTTTTTTCGTTTGTTTTCTCACAGGAATTGTGCGGAAATTTTGATTGCCAGAGAGATTTAAAGTTTCATTGTAGCCATCTGAATAGTATTTTGACTGATGGTGTGTCCTCTCTGTAGATGATCCCGTTTCCCTCGAGTATTTAATCTCTTGGAACTAATGCATTTTATGTCTTGAGTTGGTGACTTCGTTAAACAACAAAGTTGCACACTCACGATGTTCGACAGCTTTATCATAATTTTGTAATTTTGTTAAAGTGTTCCTGAATTTAGGACGTTTTTATCAAAAATACTCAATAAGATCATCCCAAGGAAAGGCCCATGTCGACAGACAATTCTGTAAACACACGCAGGACTGACCATGAAAGAAGGCAGCCACTAGGCTGTCGAACTGACGTTGCCCTGTTTTGGAGTACTGAGGACCAAGTTCGAATCCACGAAACTACAGGGTGATTCCGTGCATTTACGACAAGAATTAATTCGGTTTTACCTTTATCTACGATTAGCGGCTTGCCTTTATCTGCGTGTGAAAATGTGCAGCCCATAGAAGGGCCATCCGGTGTTCTCCTCTGCCCTGACTGCTCATCCGAATTGTATCCCTAGTTACAGTTTGCAGCATCTTTCGTAAACTTAAGACTACGCAATTTGTGGGCTTTTTCCTAAAAAATTAAGAGTAAAATGTGCAGAGTTTGAAAATATCTTCTCCTAACTCTCTTATCTGAGCAGATGTTTCCAAATTTTTTTTTAATCTAAAAACTGAAACAGATGCAGTTTCCTATTGGTTGTCTTTAAATTCTCGTATTTTGTGTTTTTAAAATGTTAGACAAATTCCAGAAGCTAAGTAGTCCTAAATGCAATATGCCACAGTCAGAACCACATACAATTTAATCTTCCATAGAATCATCGGCTATCTTTATATTTGCTTGGATGCATTTAGTCATACAAATGAATAAATGCAAATCCAGTTTTTAATGCATTATATTAACAATTACAACTTCTTCTTCTTCTTAGATGGCACTACAGTCCAATGCTGACCTTCACCTCCTTAATGGCCTTCTCCCGGTCAGCTCTTGTCTTTTGACCACTGTTTCCAGATTTTAATTTTGCGTCTATTAATTTCTGTTTGTATACAGTTCCACCATCTATTTCTTGGTCGACCTCTTAGTCAACTTCCCTGGGGATTGTTATTAAATACTCGACTTACTTTTCTTTTACTCTCCATTATATAAGTACAACAACAAGTTACCTTTATTAGCTGATACAATCTCTAACAATATATTTCGGCTAAAATTAGCCACTTTCATGTCAGTTTCAGACATTGTTCTACTTTAAACCCACCGAATAAAACGCATTTAAATAACACACGTTACAGTGTACATGGATTATTGTAAGTGCCTTATGTTCAGTGGGTTTGGAACTACAGAAATACCTGAAATTGAATTGATGATGGCTAATGTTAGCCGGAACATGTTGTTAGGGTTCATATTGGTTAAAAAAGGTATCTTGATATTGTACTTACTAATGTAATAGCTGTTGAAATAGGATTTGGGTTTATTAACTTGCACACTAGCGATTCTGAGTGCCGTGTTTTATACGGTCAGTCGCCAGTCTCTCACCGCCAAGCGCTCAGGTTCAGGCCCAGGCCAGTCTCTGTGGAATTTATGGTGGACAAAATAGTACTGGAACAAGTATTTCTAAGAGTACGTCTGTTTTACTCTGTCAGTGTCATTCAAGTAACATTCCATATACATTCTTCCATCGTATAATCTTAGCAGTGGAAAGCGTCTTTAAATACCGTACTTAGTTATGTTAAATGGGTGACGGGTCTCTGTCCCCGGAATAAAGACGCCGGGGCGTGGCGTTAATCACCCACCCCATCTAGCGCTGAGGTTAAGGAAAGAGTAGGGTATGTCTCTACTTCGTCTCTGGGCATTCGTGGCTTGTTCTAGGGTGAATTTTACAATTTTAAAGAATGTCATTCTATTGTGTTGTTAATAGTACAGACAAATGAATCAGTATCTGCCCAAACACAAGTAAATTCTATTTATTATATAGGACTACATTTTCGACTTATGTCAGGAAATCCTCAGGTTCACAGTTGGTTTTTAAAGAACATGCTAAGGAAGAACTATACATTATGCACACATACATAATGTATATTTACATACTTACATAATGTATATTTCTTACTTAATATATTTTAAAGAACAATTTTGAACCTGAGGATGACCTGTGATAGGTCGAAACATGTAGTTATATATAATAAATAAAATTTAGTTTTGTTTGGACAGATACTCTTTATTTTTCTGTAGGTGAACTCTACTTTTACTTTACCACAGTGCTGGTATTGGCCACACAACATAAGCTGATGATAATATAACCAGTAATGTCATAACACATTTCCTGACTCACACTATATACTACCCGCTTCCATTTTTTATCGATCTGTTCGCACGTTGGCTACCAGTCCGCTTTTGTCACATTTTGAACACCCCTGGCACAGGCAACTAAAGTTTTCTGTCCCACAAGGAACATTCCATTACGTAAACGCAACCCCTCACTGATCTTCACACATTGCGATTCTTATAAACGTAGATTCAGATGAAAGAGTCGGAAGTTCTTCTCGTAAAGTCGGGCCGGTACGTACAGTGTTAAGTTAGCATCACAGCTGCGATATATAGGACAGTCACTCGCTGTGCCTGCAGAAGGGATTGGAAACTTAAGTGACGTAATGGAATGTATCCGCTACCTTAGAGACTTAAGTGACGTAATGGAATGTATCCAATTCCTTAGAGACTTAAGTGACGTAATGGAATGTATCCGCTACCTTAGAGACTTAAGTGACGTAATGGAATGTATCCGCTACCTTAGAGACTTAAGTGACGTAATGGAATGTTCCGCTACCTTAGAGACTTAAGTGACGTAATGGAATGTGTCCGCTACCTTAGAGACTTAAGTGACGTAATGGAATGTATCCGCTACCTTAGAGACTTAAGTGACGTAATGGAATGTTTCCGCTACCTTAGAGACTTAAGTGACGTAATGGAATGTATCCGCGACCTTAGAGACTTAAGTGACGTAATGGAATGTATCCGCTACCTTAGAGACTTAAGTGACGTAATGGAATGTATCCGCTACCTTAGAGACTTAAGTGACGTAATGGAATGTGTCCGCTACCTTAGAGACTTAAGTGACGTAATGGAATGTGTCCGCTACCTTAGAGACTTAAGTGACGTAATGGAATGTATCCGCTACCTTAGAGACTTAAGTGACGTAATGGAATGTATCCGCTACCTTAGAGACTTAAGTGACGTAATGGAATGTGTCCGCTACCTTAGAGACTTAAGTGACGTAATGGAATGTGTCCGCTACCTTAGAGACTTAAGTGACGTAATGGAATGTGTCCGCTACCTTAGAGACTTAAGTGACGTAATGGAATGTGTCCGCTACCTTAGAGACTTAAGTGACGTAATGGAATGTGTCCGCTACCTTAGAGACTTAAGTGACGTAATGGAATGTATCCGCTACCTTAGAGACTTAAGTGACGTAATGGAATGTGTCCGCTACCTTAGAGACTTAAGTGACGTAATGGAATGTATCCGCTACCTTAGAGACTTAAGTGACGTAATGGAATGTGTCCGCTACCTTAGAGACTTAAGTGACGTAATGGAATGTATCCGCTACCTTAGAGACTTAAGTGACGTAATGGAATGTATCCGCTACCTTAGAGACTTAAGTGACGTAATGGAATGTGTCCGCTACCTTAGAGACTTAAGTGACGTAATGGAATGTGTCCGCTACCTTAGAGACTTAAGTGACGTAATGGAATGTGTCCGCTACCTTAGAGACTTAAGTGACGTAATGGAATGTGTCCGCTACCTTAGAGACTTAAGTGACGTAATGGAATGTGTCCGCTACCTTAGAGACTTAAGTGACGTAATGGAATGTATCCGCTACCTTAGAGACTTAAGTGACGTAATGGAATTTGTCCGCTACCTTAGAGACTTAAGTGACGTAATGGAATGTGTCCGCTACCTTAGAGACTTAAGTGACGTAATGGAATGTGTCAGCTACGTTAGAGACTTAAGTGACGTAATGGAATGTGTCCGCTACCTTAGAGACTTAAGTGACGTAATGGAATGTGTCCGCTACCTTAGAGACTTAAGTGACGTAATGGAATGTGTCCGCTACCTTAGAGACTTAAGTGACGTAATGGAATGTGTCCGCTACGTTAGAGACTTAAGTGACGTAATGGAATGTGTCCGCTACGTTAGAGACTTAAGTGACGTAATGGAATGTGTCCGCTACGTTAGAGACTTAAGTGACGTAATGGAATGTGTCCGCTACGTTAGAGACTTAAGTGACGTAATGGAATGTGTCCGCTACCTTAGAGAATCGAATCAACGGACTATGGCAATCTCTCGTTAAATGGTATTTTGCCAATTGTGGGTCTCGATTATCCGCGGATTTTTTGTGGGTACAGGAAGGAACATGTGGCTCGTACGTAGAGTAGCACATCTGCTGCTGGCATTTGAATACAGTATACATTTTCACGCGTTATGTATATATGATTAAGTCTGATATTATTCTTCCATCTGCGCCCAGATTTCCAAAGTCATCTGCTTACTTCAGGTTGTCATACGGTAATTTTGTGTGTTTTTTGTTTGTTTTTATGACTGTCACTACATAATACTCAATACAACGGCCAAAAATGACAGAATGTTATTTTAATAACCAGTTATTTGTTGACGGGAATAGCGATACTTACCGAAACGTCGTGTATGTATATTTATCTTAAAGTAATGTAAGGAATATTACAAATATTTATAGAATGTAATATAACAAGCAATCACTTATGGATGGTAAGACAGCGAATTATAGAAACGTCGTATTAAATACACTCACATAACGGATAATACCAAATACAATATTGTACATATTTCGTGCAATTGATACATATAAACAAGTTTATCACAAACAAATTGCATTATTACTACATATAAAAACACTCCTTCATGTTTTGGCTACTGCACATAGTTATTGTCAGGGAGTAGATAGCATTATTATACAGATTTGTCAATTGTAAAGGATAAAATGTATAATGCCAGTAGGCTATTAAAACATGAATGTATAGAGTTATAATGAAATGATGTTAAAAATTATTATAATACAAGACAGTTATTAAAATCTGCATCCAAACATCTTGAAATAGTGAAATTTCTTCCAGTTAAATCGAGTGGAAAATACAGAAATTTTGGTGATAAACTTGTTAATACTAAATATCGTTTTAGTATAATGAGCCAGCTGTTGATACAAAACTTTACGAATTTGCCTGCAGATGACAGTAGGATCTATACCGGAAAGTTTTGTGTATAAAAAATACCTCAGGCGATGGAGATTGCAAAAGTATGTCACAAATATTTACAGAATCTGAACAAGCTGTCGGCTGTGCGTGGTATTGAAGCCAAATCCCGAAACGTCTTGTCATATACCTGATAATTGACAATATCCAAATTAAATGTGACGTAAAGATAAAATTATCCTATATCTAACACTGAAGATACTGAGACGGGAGTAGATATACTCGTATAAATCCACTTATTCTCAAATTTGGCACTAGATGGAGGTGAGTGGTCAACGTCACGCTCCGACCGCTTTAACCCCGCGAGAGAAACCCGTTACCCATTTAAATGGAGGACGGTTGGGCACCATAGCCGGTCTGGACATGTTTGGAGATGCGAAAATCTCCTCCGACCGGGATACGAACACTGGTCTCTAGCCCCTAGTGTAGTCGTTGCACTGACTACCCGGAATTATCGCAAAATTTACACTGGTCCATATACTGCACATGTTCATGATTTGATTTTAAAGGACAGTAAGGTGTCTACCCCGATTCCAAATATAAGGTGCGAAGTTACAATTGTCACATATTTTTACATAATCATGCTATAACATATGTATTTCATTCGAGGCCATCTGTAGATAAATCCGCTATTTTGTAACCTGTTTAAAAATTACTGTTAGTTTAGAAGAACGCAAGGATGATTATGGCTTCTGAAATGACAGTCATTGTAATCCTGGATTCATGCACAAAAAAGAGAAAGAGGAAATGACATATTCTCATTGAAATCTGCTGTTTAATGTATGCAGTTTCCCATGGTTACCTTGCCACATGTTTTCATGTTGAAGGGTTTACAGAAGTGTGGACACGAAACAGGCCTACTTGTGCGTGGCTTAAAGTTTCCGTGTTTAGACATGTCAGATTTTGTGAATGTTGAGCAGAATATTCGACAAACCTGGCAACTAATTCTGAAACTTTCAACGTTACAATGACATACAGAAAATAAAAATCTAAGCAACAGTAAGTATTCTTTGTAAAAATTACCTCCAAAATAAATATCTAGCCAAAATTTTAAGATTTCTGTTAGCTGGGTTGTGACACCGTGATATCTTGTGCTCCTTTATGGCTGTAGAAACTTCTGCTTCATCTTCACGGCAGAAGATTGAGTCCTGCCATGAGGATGAAAGCAGTAGTTTCTTACGAAGCATTATGACGAGCTGCAGTATTACACGTCATAGTCACTGCTGTGAGAACCTCAAATCTGGAAATTTATTAAGGGGTATCAACTCTATTACTGGCCCGGTGATAGCATAATCTTGGAGGGCGAGCAGAATGTGATAGGGTGAAACCTGCCTATAATGGAACCGAGATAGTTTTCCGTTTTAGGCCTGTTCCTTTTAATACAGGTACTTGAAGTTTGGATCCTCGGGACCGTAAGATTTTTCCGGTAAAGGGAGGTTTCCGTTATGCCAAGTTCCTTTTAAAACGGTTTTATTGTTTTTAATTTCTAAGGTTGTTTTGAAGAAGATATGAAATGTCAGCAATGTAATCGATATTTAAAACGTTGCAATGTAAAGGCAACAATGCGCTTCTTTTGAATTATTTCGCTATATGTCACCGACAACAATGTTTTATGGCGATTTTGTGTCTCCGGCAACAATAGAAGCTTGTTAGGTCTTCATGGAAAGCGCCCTGTATTTTTGTCCGCTTTTAACCAAATTTGAATTTTCTCGAGAGGTTTTCATCAAAAGCCAGCAGGTGTCGAGCTGATACAAGAGAATAGACGGACGGACGTACATGGCGACGTTAATAGGTTCTTGTCGCGACTTATTCGAACGCTCCTAGAAATCATTCGAAAACTAGAAATTAGCTCACCTTCCTTAACCTACCTTCCCGTAAAATTATTCCCGACTGTCTGGGGTTCAGTTTCTCCTAACTGTTAAATTATTTGAAGGATGTCCATGAAACATGCAATGACTATTATGCCACCAAACTCAATCCGGCATTTTACTGTGTAATTTCATATCACAAATAACACCAACGTGAGAATCATGCAAATTTCTGAGGTGGGAACGAAACTAGCGCCATTTATGTAGGTTCATGAAATTTGTATGTTAATAAATCTTAAAAAATAGCTGGGATAGCGTAGATGGTGTAATAATAGTTACGAGCTGGACAGTCCGGGGTTCGAATCCAGACAGAGAAAGAGACTTTCTCTTATCCAAAAACGTTCAAACCGGCTCTGGTTACCACCCAACCTCCTATTCAATGGGTACTGGGGTTCTTTCCCGGTGGTTTAGCGACCGAGGCGTGAAGTTGGCCCATCGCCTGCATCTAGTGCCGAAGTTAAGAATGATTGGAGCTATACTTCTACTCCCCATGCAGGCCTTCATGACACGGACATAGACAAATTTACCCTTATCTTTATAGATCTTAAAAAATTCATTTTTAACAAAGAAAATGATAGGATGACCGCTTGAAATGTGTGTTTGATTTTCGATATTGTAGAACTGGAACGATGCTTGTGGCACTGTGTATGGCGATAGATCGAAATGCATGTAGAAATTAGGTATATGAAACTTTTTGTATGTTTAACAACTACAAAAGTGGCAAAAGTGGAGTCTATTAAAGTCATATTTGAAAAAAAAACTGAAAGTAGGCAGACTATTTGCTATTCGATATTTTGTACACAAATGGATGCAAACTGAATAAATATTAACTTACTAGTAAACTGGAACTTGATCAGAAAACTTTAGTCTTACTTCACAGTGCATTTTTAAACTACAAACAGTCACCAACAAATGCACAAACCACCAATAAAGGTATAAATTAACCTTTTATCATAATTAAAACCTTACACATGTTTCGGATCACGAGGAGCCATCATCAGGGGTTACAATAGTGTTTATCAAATGCTGCTTTGAAGTAACATTACGAGTGTCGTTAACAGACCCAACGCAGCATTTGATAAGCACTACTGTAACCCCTGATGATGGCTCCTCGTAAGCCGAAACATGTGTAGGGTTTTAATTATGATAAAAGGTTAATTTACATTTTTATTGGTGGTTTGTGCATTTGTTGGTGACTGTTTGTTGATCAGAAAAGTCTAACATTTCACACCTGTAGGTATGATTCCCGCAGAGAACCCTGTCAGTGAACCAGTTTTATACGTATGCAGGGCATACACAAAAGAATGGTGCGTTTTAAAAGTGAATAAAAAATTTATTTCTCACCTTACACGGGCACAACATACACCATCAGCGGCGGCAACTGTCCAAGTTTCTCATTTGGTAATTACAATCCTTCAATGTGTGCACCCTGGGTCACACGACACACATCCACACGGTAATCAAACTCATCCCAGACCCGGTGTAGCATGTCCGCTGTAATGGCCTGCAGTGCATGCGTTATCCGATCACGAATTTCATGGATGGACGTGGGCAATGGTGGTACATAAACGCTGTCTTTAACGAACCCCCAAAGAAATAAATCGCAAGGTGTAAGATCTGGTGAACGGGGTGGCCAAGGGAGAAGGTTCTTGTCTCCATTTGCAGCAGCACGTCCGATCCAGCGCTGTGGAAGAACACGATTGAGAAGCACTCGTACATTCCTGTGAAAATGGGGGGGAGCTCCGTCCAGTTGTAGCGCATGAGAAACTTGGACAGTTGTCGCCGCTGACGGTGTATGTTGTGCCCGTGTAATGTGAGACATAAGTTTTTTATTCACTTTTGAAACCGCACCATTCTTTTGTGTATGCCCTGTACTATTTTGTAGCTCTTGAAGTTTACTGTGAAATCACATTTAACTGAATACACTCGCCTGGATTTGAATGTTATTCAAAGACAGTTTCGTAGAACGAGCTGTGTTACCACCTACATCTAACCTTGTTATAGGCAGAGGTCGAGGCTGCAGTACTGACCGATATACAGGTACTTCTCGACCTGATACATAACAGATTTTTTTTTTTGAATCACGGGGGGGGGGGGGGGGGCAGATTTTAAAATCTTAGTTTTTAAGTACGTTAGCAAGAGAAAAGCGACCCTTAGCTTCGTCTTACCTAGCCTTTCCCGTGTATCAGGGCGACACTCAACAGACTGATTTTCACGAAATTTCGTATGAGGGGAATTTTACTAGTATTCAATTCCGATTTTATTTTAAACCGAACAAAAATAAGAGATTATTTCCATGAAGATCTACGTACGTTGATGATATCTCGCCATGATTGGCCTTTGTAAGTACCTATCTCAGTTTTTACATCCTCATAATAATAGTTTTGTCCCGACGTTTCGGAGAAAAGTAATCCCTTTATCTTCAGAGTGACTAAAATATGTTCAGGTGATTGCTATCTTCTGACATTATCTACATGTATTATCCTTCCAGTTTCTTCAGTAACCACTTGCATCTAATTATTTTATCAAAGATGGAGTCAGCAAGTTTCTCCGAAACGCCGGAACAAACGTAATACCCTACATGGTGTAAGATCCCACAAGATTATAATTTAATCGACACCCGCAGTTTAAAGTTTTCTTATAAAATTTCGAAGCTAATCAGTTTTTGGAAATTTCCGTTGTATGTTGCAAGGGTGTGTGAGAAAATTCGCCTGTGCTAAAGGGGAAATAGTCCGCCCCCCCCCCCAGGTGGGCATCAAAACTAAAACACTTTATTCCGAATACGGAAGTCTCAACCATTGCATTTCTTTATGATACCGCTGGGCGACCAATTCTCTCTCCCACACGTGGATTTAAACCATTTATAATTTTTTCACATATTTTACTTTGTTATATAAGGTGCCAAAGGGAAAGTCGTGTATAATTATGTTGCGCTTTGCTCACGAATTTTTTATACTCCAGTTTCAGTAAAAATTTTGGTAGTTTTTGAAGGTCGTTTGCGGGGGCTGTTACAATGGACAAACGAATTAAGCAGGAAATATTTATGTGAAGAAACTTTTGTTCACAAGTTAAAAACATCTTGTAGCCTGCATGGTCATAGAATACTTTTGTGAAAGAAATAATTTGAAAGTTATGTTTACTGAGGCTTTCATAACTTTGTTACGTGTGTACCCGATCAAAATATAGCATTTATTTTTTTTTACTGATACAGAAGCAATCTACTACTTAGGCGAATATTACAAAACGTGTCTTTTCAGATCTGAGTTATACTATGGCATCGAAAATATTCTTACTCTGCAGATCAAAAGTGAATTTTTGGTCATGCCAAGGGATGGAAGTGTGGGCCTATGTCTTGTAGCCTTCCCATGTAATACTGTCGGAAAGCGAGACGGTATAAATTTTGACTCTACCCTCACTGTTAGGTTTCCCCTAGGAAAAATGTTGTAGGTAATCTGTATCCATATGATATGACATGCCAGGTTTGTGACAGTGTCAGCCGGTTTACCTTAGTTACGACAGGTAAGTGGCGAGGAAGGTGGGAGATAACCCTTGTGTGTGACTGAGTAACGGTTACAGTAGCGCGTGGTTACTTGGCGTCTGTGGAGTAACCGAGTTACCATGTTTACGGCAGAGTTTGGTTTGTGTGTGACGTCACGTCCACGGTTACTTGGTGATGTCATAACTTGGCGTCTGTGGAGTAACCGAGTTACCATGTTTACGACAGAGTTTGGTTTGTGTGTGACGTCACGTCCACGGTTACTTGGTGATGTCATAACTTGGCGTCTGTGGAGTAACCGAGTTACCATGTTTACGACAGAGTTTGGTTTGTGTGTGACGTCACGTCCACGGTTACTTGGTGATGTCATAACCTGGCGTCTGTGGAGTAACCGAGTTACCATGTTTACGACAGAGTTTGGTTTGTGTGTGACGTCACGTCCACGGTTACTTGGTGATGTCATAACTTGGCGTCTGTGGAGTAACCGAGTTACCATGTTTACGACAGAGTTTGGTTTGTGTGTGACGTCACGTCCACGGTTACTTGGTGATGTCATAAGCTGGCGTCTGTGGAGTAACCGAGTTACCATGTTTACGACAGAGTTTGGTTTGTGTGTGACGTCACATCCACGGTTACTTGGTGATGTCATAACCTGGCGTCTGTGGAGTAACCGAGTTACCATGTTTACGACAGAGTTTGGTTTGTGTGTGACGTCACATCCATAACCTGGCGTCTGTGGAGTAACCGAGTTACCATGTTTACAACAGAATTTGGTTTGTGTGTGACGTCACATCCACGGTTACTTGGTGATGTCATAACCTGGCGTCTGTGGAGTAACCGAGTTACCATGCTTACGACAGAGTTTGGTTTGTGTGTGACGTCACATCCACGGTTTCGAGGGTTAGGATACAAATTGGTTTGTGAGTGATGACACGACGTACAATAAAATGAAATTATGATTCTAATGAATCCATCACGTGTCATGAATCAAGAAAAGAAGAATGAATTACGCCTTTGAATCATCATCGCCACGCAGTCTGTCTTACGACAGGTCCGTAGCCCCTTCCAAAGCGAGTTCTCCACGCAGCGCAATCTAGTGCTTCCTCTTTCAATTCTCAGTATTTTCTCGCTTCCCTAAGGTCATCCAGTAGCTGCTTACGTCTTCTTTCTCGTCTTCCTGACACTTCTATCCTTCATTCCATCTTTCCTTCAATCACGTGTTTCAGAAGGCAGTTTCTACGCAAGATGTGACCAATCCAGTTATCCTTTCTTCTTTTTATTGTATGTACGATATTCCTCTCCTCCTTAACTCTGTGTACTACTTCTTCATTTCTCACACGATCAGTCCAACAGATCTTCTCCATTCTTCTCCAGCACCATATTTCAAAACTTTCCAGGTATTTCTGATCTACTTTCCGAAGTGTCCACGTTTCAGCACCATACAAAGCAATGCTTCAAATATAGTATTTCACTAGTTTCTTCCTTAATTTAAGTCCAGTTTGCTGGTGAAAAGAGTCTTCTACTTGTTGAATGCTGCTTTTCCCATGGCAATTCTGGACATTATGGCTCCATTTCTGGTTTTGAAAGACCAAATTTAGTTAAGCAAATGTCAGAGGTCAGACGGCAGTCGCTGTCGTGTGCCTATTGCAGTGCAGGTAAGACAGAGGGTTAGCAACGAGTGGTGCTGCTGCACAAAATGGGAAGAAATCAGCTACATCGTAGTCTGTGGTTAGAGATGGGCCACTGGACCGCCGTAAATATGAATTGTGTAATATCAGTACCAAGGAATGTAAATATCAAGAATTCCAGTTTTCGGGCTTGTGACCCTGCGTCCCTGGGTATGCGGCTCGCTCAGTTTTACACGACGACGCAGGGTCACATCTCAGAAGACCGGAATCCTCGATTAACACCTCTTTGAGAACCTCAGATGTCACAAATATGTGACTCAAGCTCTTTTCCCTTTGCCTCTTCCTTCTTCTGTTCCTCATTTCTTTCTACGTTTCCTTGCTTGTTTCTTTCTCCTGTGACGATAAAATCGCGACTTGCACTTTAAGCCATCTTAAGGAGACTACCAAGAATTTTGACTCTGTAGGTGACTTATGGCTTGTATTAAGGAGGTTCTTGTTTCGAAATTTGACTGGGTCGTCGACTACCCTGATGAAGGTTTTCGTATTCTTGCTTATTATATCCAAATGACGGCACAATAACCACAAATTAGGCTAAGCCTCCTTTAACGTAATTCGTGTTTCATATTTCACCAAATACTTCTACCATTCAACACTATACACGTTTATTCTCAGACACTCTCAGTGCTGTCAGGTAAACTGTGAATAAAATGTAAAATTTGGTTCCCTGTTTTAAAGTAATGTCAGAAAATAGGCTAATAGGAATTTCACGAATTCTGAAACATGCCTTCATATTGCCCCGATTTCTACATGAAGTGAAGCATTTCATCTACGTGTGTGAAAGATGTACACTCATTTCTGTCATATTATCTAGAAGGGGAGAGGTCACGTCTTTTAAAATCTAATCGATTAAACGTACCGTAAATTCTGACATGAATATAAGCCCTTAGAAAGAAGGATATACGTAATGGGGAATGGGAAGCTGTGTGCCTACGCACAGATGGGACACTGCGTGCGGAACTGCGCCGGCTTATCATCTGTCGATGCTGGAAATAAAGAAATAGTTCCGTTCCCTGGAGAGAGGGGTGGAGAAGAAGGGTGCTACCGTTCGATTCGACAGTGAGAATGGATGGGGATGAGAGACATATGGGGTATTTATTATAACTGGGGGTTTCTACCTGTCTAAACCTACCCCCCCTTTCAAATTCCTCTAAGTAGAGAGAAAGTTTAACAGCGAAGTCACAATGAAGCAGTGTCATTCGCACATTCTTTCTTTCATCTCTTGACTTGCATTATTTGCAATATGATGTAACGTCTGTCAACACAGTGATGAACTGTCGCAAATCGAAGCAGTTATTTCCCAACTACAAGCCATGGGCATTACCACCGAAGGCATTCAGATCGGAGGCCTACAATTTTTATTTATATTACTAGCATTAAATAATCATATGTTACAATAATAATAATAATAATAATAATAATAATAATTTCTTTCCAATGGCGCAACAGCTCCTAGTGGACCATGGCCTCATTATCGAGGCTTCATGATCACACACTTTAGACACACCACAGTCGGTAGGACTTCTGTGGTCGAGTAATCAGCCCGACGCAGAGACCTCTACCTGACAACACACAACACTCGCATCAGACAGACATCCATGCCCGCAGCGGGATTCGAGCCCGCAATTCCAGGAAGCGAGCGGCCGCAAACCCACGCCTTAGACTGCGCGGCCACTGGGATCGGCAATAATAATAATAATTTCTTACACACTTTTATCGCGATGTTTCTTACGCTGAACAAGAAGTAACATCCACGTCGAAATTTCTTCCTTAAAATACTTGGTTCTTCTGAGGACCGCTGTCTTTCTATTGAAGTCTTGTTTTTATTTCATAGGAATTACATTTTCATAACTAGTATTTCACGTGAAACGTACCGAGGGGGCTATATAAATGGCCCTTGTAACAGGACAGCCATCGCATCTGCGCTATACGTAGGCAAACAGAATGGCGGCCTGAGTTTTTTATGTACCTGTGATAGATGTGAACATATGTGGGACTCACAGGTGCTGCTAGCAGTTGTTTGTCACATACCTCACAGCTGCTGCTGTGCACGAGAGACAGAGACAGAGAGAGGGGGGGGGGGTTATGCTGTACCGTGATTTTGGGTACCCGGAAATATGCTAAGTATATCCATTCATACGTTTTTTGCTCATATTCGATTGTCATAATACACGTAAGTTAAGTAACGTTAGCAACGAAGTGCCATTTTTAGGCGCCTTCGCAAAACTGCGAAAAGCGACTTTTAGCTTCGTCATGTCTGTCTGTCCCTCCGCATGGAACAACTCGGCTCCCACTGGACGGATTTTCATGAAATTGGATATTTGACAGATTTTCTTAAGTCTGTTGAGAAGATTCAATTTTCATTAAAATCTGAAAAGAATAACGGGTACTTTACATGAAAACATATCTATATTTATCATATCGAGCTGAATTATTCTTAGAATGAGGAATATTTCAGGCTACAGACGTATAGAAAATCAAAACATTTTATGTTCAATAACTTTTTACCGAAAATTATGTCCTGAAATAATGTGGAAAAATTTGGTAGAGCCAGACATGCCACAGATGACAATATAACATGGCGCATGCGCTTTTCATGCTGGATAACTAAGGCTACAGACACACACTCAGCATATGTAATACTTACTGCCTTTCCACTGCAACAATGGTTACCCGAACGCGCCTTAGTGTTACGTTTATACGTACATTGAGTGTCTTGTTACAGCTAAAATTCGTATGTGATGGGTTAAACTGTTTGAGAAAGTACCTGCACGCTATGTAACAACAATTATACTGCTGTCTTTTACTGAAAACGTTTAAGATAATTAACAATTTTATGATATTTACGAACACTAAACGTGACAATTTTGAGATCTCAATCTTGAATAATATTAGACAACAAGGATGTAGTTTTTATATATTATATATACCGTGCTGATTATACATATCTTGTTAAACCATATAGATGCATTTGTTCTGTGAAGTTTTTCTTTGATGTTCTTGTAGTGGTATACTAATTTTGCCTGTTGGGCATTAGCAAACTTTATATTATACAGAGTATACACAAAAGAATGGTGCGGTTTCAATAGTTTTCACTATTGAAACCGCACCATTCTTTTGTGTATATCCTGTATATACCGTGCTTGGAATGAAATAATTAATTAAAGGATGTACTTGTTTAACGTAAAGAAAACTTGTATTGATATTAGTATTAATTAACAATGTTAATAAGGCAACACGTTTCAAACAATCAGTGTCATATTCAGGCACTGATGTCTTGTCAGCAGCATGCAAGTCAAAGTAGGAGTATAATGATATTAATACATTTTTTCGAAAATGGTTTAGTTTAAGGTATTTGAAAATTACAGCAAGAAATCGAAAATTATATTCGTGACGTTAGTAGCAGCATTAATTCGGGGAATGCTTGGCTCCTGTCTGTTCAGAAACGTCTTTTTTTTTTCTTCCAGTCTCATACCCAAAAACTTAAACGTTAAAATATGAAGAATAATGATTTTACGTGCCCCTTTTTATGAATTTGAAACTTTGTTTCGAAGCGTGTGACAAGGATGACGTGTTGCATGTTGTGAGCGTGATTTTGATTTTGGTACCCCAAAGGACTCACTTGGGAGACCGAGACACAAATTAGAGTAAAATATTAAAAAAATGATCCTCGATGTGTAAGGTGTGTTGGGGGGGGGGGGTGACTGTATTTACCGGGCTGGCGGTGGGGCCTAATGAGAGGCTGTTAAGGAATTTGCAATGCAATTTCAGGTTATAAAAGACGTGGAAAAATTTTGATTTCATAAACAATTGTAACCTTTTCAAAAAAAAATTCTTTCCATGGATTTTGTTATCGGTAAACTATAATTCTGCACCTCCACGTGCTGTTGGTATTGCACCTGGTGTAGTCATTACAATTATTAGTATCATAACAGTGCATACACTTCTCTGAAATTATTTACACACATCTGTGTGTGTGTTGTTTATACAGCTGTTTCTGATTAAGTTTGATTAAATGCAAGGTATACGTTAAATTCCTACCTGCAATAATATATTATTGTGGTCTTTGGTAGCGGTCTTGCTGTGAACTTTTGACTGGCTATTTTTTTTATCGATTTTAATATTATGGTCATTCAGTCAATACTGTTGTTGCCATTAAATTGCGATGTGCGGTTTAGCTGATTGTTGGTTTTGGATATCAGTCATTATCTAATAATAATAATAATAATAATAATAATAATAATAATAACCATGCCTATATATGGGCTTGGGCCTCCTCTTTCCGAGGTTACGTGGTCTGCGCATTTGTGGCAGTTCAGAGACCAGCCGACTGGCCGCGCTGTTCAACTCAATCCTGATGTGACCGCCAGAGCCATCTGGCAGTCAGTCAGGAGACTTGGGTGAGAAATGACTAAATTTGGCTTACGAAACGTTTCTATCTACGACATGGGACCGACGGCTTTACTTCCCTTCCGAAGGAAGTGGTGCTCCGGATTTTTATCACCTCAGTCGGGATCGAACCTGCGAACCTTGGGTCCAGTGGCGAGCACGCTAACCACTAGTCCACCGAGGGCGACATCAGTCATTATCTAGGCCTTATTTTAATGTGAAATGTAAAATAAATACCTACAAAATGTGGGGTGGAAAGGCTCATGGGAAAATATTACTTGTGAGAAGTATGTCAACTGGAAGTTAAGGTTACAGAAAGTTACAGAAATGGGTTCTGAATACTGATACGGTATGCTGTGCGACTAGTAGAGTTTTGCATTGAAGGTGTTTGTTTAAGCTTCAGGCTTCTTGGTTTGTCGGACGTGTTTTAATGCGGGCTTTCCTGAAAATATGGAACAATACAAAAATAAATATTGAAAATTTGGTGGGAAATTTTATGTGAAAAAGCAGCTTTGAACAAATAGACTGAGTTGTGAATGTTGTAACTATATCCAGTAGGACTAGATCAGGATCGAAAGGCGAAATTAAGTGGTGAAGAATTCCGTAAGAGCGAGGAATTTCTTGATCAACGATATCATTATTATATTCTTCAAGTAAGACCCACTTTTATGTATTTCGGTCGGTAAGTCGGTCACTTGAGACGTTGACTGATTATCAATTTGTGATTCACTTAGCAAGTTTAACACCCCGTTTATCTGCGTAAGAAGAAGGCTTGTTAGGCAACCGCGCACGACATTTGGCCATATCACAATATGGTGTATTTGTTTTCACGGTGGAGTGTGTTTTGAAACTAAGTGAAAGCAGCAGGAAGTGTTTCAGCAAGACGACTCCACTTTCAGAGTCCCTGTCCCCTCCTGTCGGTGGTGCAGATTATTATTTTATCCATTGGCTGTTGGTTCGCTACTGGAATTATTCGTTCGTGATTTTAAGATGCCAGTCGTTGTGGTCTGTGACTTTTGTGGTTATTTCTGGAATTCACACTAAGTCTTTGACGTCTGAAATTAATCTAAATTACATATAATAAGACAGGCAATGTAAGAATAGGCAATGTACGCATAATGTAACATTCAGGCGCGTTCGCGTTACACCTGTTGCCATAGAAAATCAGTAAGTATTAAAATATTATGAGTGCGTGTCTCTGTTCTTGCCTTATTTATCCGGCATGCAAAGCGCATGCGCCATATTATATCGTCATCTGTGGCCTGTCTGGTTGTACCATATTTTTCCACATTATCTCATAAACGGCACGATTTTCGGGAAAAAATTTATTGAACATAAAGTGTGTTTTGATTTTCTCTACAACTTTTGTGTGAAATACTTTTTATTTTAATGAGAATTCAGCGAGATATTATCATAAATGTACATAGGTCTTCATGTAAAGTACCCGTTACTCTTGTCAGATTTTAATGGAACTTGAATTTTTTCGACAGACTCTTGAAGAATGTTCAGGTATTTAATTTAATGAAAATCCATGCAGTGGGATCCGAGTTGTTCCTTGCGGACAGAGGAACGGACAGAGGCATGGCGAAGCTAATAATCGCTTTTCGCAATTTTGCGAAGGCACCTTGAAAATCCTAGTTTCTACCTTACGTAGAACAAACCTCTTCTACATAAAAAAATGAACCGGTTAATGTTGTTTAGGGAAATAATCGCTGTTTATTCTGAGAATCGTACTAAGCACATAAATACTACGTATGCTGTGAGGACGAATTTCAGAGTCCTTAAATGTTACAGTACGTCACACGTGCAGCACCGCTGGTCTTTAAACAATTCATGACGTCGATTGCTTATCACCGATTTAAATTGTAAAGGCTTGGAAAGACGGTTTCGTTTTACGGTATTACTGATACGATCATCTTTAGGATGGAGATAGATTTTGACGAGGTACAGACATATCTCTTTGTTAGATTTGGAAGGACTGATTGCACATGCCTTTAAAATTAATCACGGTTTTTTTATCCAATAGAGGGATGATGTGACAGGGGGGAATGGAGAAGATTTACAGTGAGGGGCTTCATGTTTTGTGCACCTTACTGTACTTTTCCGAATGATCAGATCAAGGAGGATGGGATGGGCTGGCTACGTGGCACGTGTGGGGGGAAAGGAGAGTTGTCTACCGTCTTTTGGCGGAGAACTTATAAGTAAAGAGACAGCTTGGAAAACCTAGGCGGAGATGGGAGAATAATATTAAAATAGATCTTAAAGAAATTGGTTAGGAGGGCGTGGACTGGATTCATCTGGCTCAGGATAGGGACAGGTGGCTGTCTGTTTTGAACACGGGTTCCACAAAATGCAGTGAATTTCTTGACTAGCTGAGGAAATCTAAGCTTTTCAAAATTACTCTGCTGCATGGAGTTAGATGGGTGCTGCATTATCCAATTACACTTTTGCTTTTTGAAATTCCTCTTGTAAAGGGAAAGGAGTACAACTGTGAAAATAAATTAAGTCTTTTGTTCTGTCCCAGTTCTCAGTTGGCAACTCTGTTTGTTTAGGTACATGCGTCATACTGTACGACTGTAGTAATGGGAACATGAATTGCAGATTCGGTGGAACAGATAAATTGCTTTTCGTGCCTAAAATATCATCTGTTTGTTATCGATTACGTTGCTGTTAATGACCTGCTGGTTAATGCTATCCATATTTCCCAGTATTCGTTATGTCAGAGAGGGGGTCTTGTGATCATTCAAAATCAGAGGGTCAAAATCAGAATTCAGGGAGTCACTGATTGCAGCACTCAGCAACACTTTGCGCACTTGCTGTCGATATTTTATCTCGTTCCCTCATTTGAATTTAGATAATATTTAAATATGAACAGGTTTATGATAAAATTTACTAAAGGATAACTTATTATACTTAGTATTTAGATTACAAATGGTTAACTTTTTGACTGCTCTAGAAAATACTCTAAATGATTTTTACAAATTTGTCTTGAAAACAGATAATGCACCCACTTATCAAAACAATAAAGAATGAATCCATGTCCTCCTCCTCTTTTAAGAAGAGGATAAAGTGTCCAGCATATCCAAACCCCACTGACTTTCATTTTTTTTTCCTTTATATTTTGGTTTCTAGGCATAGTTTAATTGATTTTTATTTTGCCTCTGTTTGATACAGATTTTCTTATCTTTTCCCATGTTTTGATCCTTTTGTTTCATAGCTGGGTAATGACGTAATGTAGCGTATCTGCATGTAACACTAATATCTTTGTAGCGTATCTGCATGTAACACTTGTATCTATGTAGCATATCCACATGTAACACTAATATCTGTGTAGCGTATCTGCATGTAACACTTGTATCTATGTAGCATATCCACATGTAACACTAATATCTGTGTAGCGTATCTGCATGTAACACTTGTATCTATGTAGCATATCCACATGTAACACTAATATCTGTGTAGCGTATCTGCATGTAACACTTGCACCTATGTAGCATATCCACATGTAACACTAATATCTGTGTAGCGTATCTGCATGTAACACTTGTACCTATGTAGCATATCCACATGTAACACTAATATCTGTGTAGCGTATCTGCATGTAACACTTGCACCTATGTAGCATATCCACATGTAACACTAATATCTTTGTAGCGTATCTGCATGTAACACTTGTATCTATGTAGCATATCCACATGTAACACTAATATCTGTGTAGCGTATCTGCATGTAACACTTGTATCTATGTAGCATATCCTTCATAGTGTCTCCATATTCAGAAATGTTTTGAGTTGCTTTATTAAATATTTGAATTATAATATATTCGGAATTATGCAGCACTGTAATACTGTGTTTGTTGGCTGTGTTCCTCCGAACGACAACACTGTGTCAACACCAGAAACCCTTCATATAATCTTCACCACATTAGAATTCAAGACTTACAGTTTATCAATTGCTTTACAATATTAGGAGCTGCCTATTGCTTGGAGGGAGATTGTACTTTAAAGATTTTAGAAAACTAAGCGAACAGTTTTTTATTTTTAGGCAAGGGAAATGGAAGTGGGAATTGAAAAGTATAAAAAAATAGGAATTTTTTTGTTGATACATCTCACCTCTAGGTGTTGAGTGCTTCCTTGATCTGTGACAGTGGATCTGTTTCGTCAACAGTTCCTTTCAGTGTTGAATTTAGATGCTAGTTATGGCATGTACGATTTGCCTCGAAAGGGAATCGGTTAAATTAGCGTTTTTAGATCTGTCTTGGGTTTTGTAGAAGATAGAGTTCATCCCCAAAACTCGCCTTTGAATTCTCTGGCTTCCTTTTGAGCTGCTCCCCCCCCCCTCTATTTTCAGCGCTATTGGAACCAAAATAAATGTTCTTTCAATTATATAAAATTAAGAGTTTTCACACATGTGTACCAGTGAACAATCCTTATTTTTTGTCTTTAAATAAAGAATTTTACATTTATTTAAGCATGACAAGATTAAAGAATTATATTAGCATCATCATTCAGGAGGTGGGTAAAGCTGTCTATGGCCAAATGGATTTTTACCTGCAATGACATTTGTAGGTGAATTATTGTGGCAAAACCAAAAGTTTTTATATCATGAAATAAGACGTCTCAGATTACACACGTACGTGGAAGCACTCTCCTTGGTCAGCACTTACAAAGGTGTTCTCACTTTTGCAAAGAGATGCTTTCATTTTGTTGTGTTTGTGGTTGTCCTTGAGAGGGTACTTGTGATCAGCGATGTCGAATATACAGTACACAAAAGTAAATCATTCAGACATTAATTTACTTACGGATTTTTTGATGGTGATATAAGGGTGTTCTTTGAAAAATACAGGCGTTGGTTTCCCTACCGTCGGCGTCGAAGTCAAGTTTTCAGCAGCGTCTATCAGCGGTTTATAACTAAGAGCAATCTCGAGAATGTTCACGTAATCACAGTGCACTAAATCGCCTTCATGGGGGAAAATTACCCCCAAACTAGCATAATTTAAAAACAGCATTTAGACCTAAAACACTACTGAAGAAACTTCTGCTCCTTAAAAGAAAAGCTGCAAGTCTGTGCATTACAGGTTGTCAGCTCAAGCGGATTGATTCTCCTCGCATGTATATGTGGTCAAACACACCGCACGTTTCTTTCGTGCTTTAAGCAATGCCTTCGAGACATTAAAGGCAGTACAGAGACAAATATGAATATGCACAGAATATTCTTAATGGTAGAAATATAACACTTATATCTGTGTAGCATGTCCTCGTGTAACATATATCTGTGTCGCATATCTGCACGTAACATGTTTGTGTAGCATATCCACATGTAACACTAATATATGTGTAGCATATCCACATGCAACACTAATATCTGTGTAGCATATCTGCATGTAACACTAATATCTGTGTAGCGTATCTGCACGTAACACTTGTATCTATGTAGCATATCCACATGTAACACTAATATATGTGTAGCGTATCCACATGTAACACTAATATCTGTGTAGCATATCCACATGTAACACTAATATCTGGTTAGCATATCCACATGTAACACTAATATCTGTGTAGCATATCCACATGTAACACTAATATCTGTGTAGCGTATCTGCATGTAACACTAATATCTGTGTAGCTTATCTGCACGTAACACTTGTATCTATGTAGCATATCCACATGTAACACTAATATATGTGTAGCGTATCCACATGTAACACTAATATCTGTGTAGCATATCCACATGTAACACTAATATCTGTGTAGCATATCCACATGTAACACTAATATCTGTGTAGCATATCCACATGTAACACTAATATCTGTGTAGCATATCCACATGTAACACTAATATATGTGTAGCATATCCACATGTAACACTAATATCTGTGTAGCATATCCACATGTAACACTAATATCTGTGTAGCATATCCACATGTAACACTAATATCTGTGTAGCATATCCACATGTAACACTAATATATGTGTAGCATATCCACATGTAACACTAATATCTGTGTAGCATATCCACATGTAACACTAATATCTGTGTAGCGTATTCATGTAACACTTGCACTATGTAGCATATCCACATGTAACACTAATATCTGTGTAGCGTATCGCATGTAACACTTGTATCTGTGTAGCATATCCACATGTAACACTAATATCTGTGTAGCGTATCTGCATGTAACACTTGTATCTATGTAGCATATCCACATGTAACACTAATATCTGTGTAGCGTATCTGCATGTAACACTTGACCTATGTAGCATATCCACATGTAACACTAATATCTGTGTAGCTATCTACATGTAACACTTTATCTTGTAGGCTATCAGCATGTAACACTAATATCTGTGTAGCGTATCTGCATGTAACACTTGACCTATGTAGCATATCCACATGTAACACTAATATCTGTGTAGCGTATCTGCATGTAACACTTAGTATCTATGTAGCATATCCACATTGTAACACTAATATCTGTGTAGCGTATCTGCATGTAACACTTGTATCTATGTAGCATATCCACATGTAACACTAATATCTGTGTAGCGTATCTGCATGTAACACTTGTATCTATGTAGCATATCCACATGTAACACTAATATCTGTGTAGCGTATCTGCATGTAACACTTGTATCTATGTAGCAATACCATATGTAACACTAATATCTGTGTAGCGTATCTGCATGTAACACTTTACTATTAATAATGTACTATATGTAGCGTATCTGCATGTAACACTTGTATCTATGTAGCTATATACACTATTTTTTAACCACTTAATAATCTGTGTAGCGTATCTGCATGTAAACACTTGTATCTATGTAGCATATCCACATGTAACACTAATATCTGTGTAGCGTATCTGCATGTAACACTTGTATCTATGTAGCATATCCACATGTAACACTAATATCTGTGTAGCGTATCTGCATGTAACACTTGTATCTATGTAGCATATCCACATGTAACACTAATATCTGTGTAGCGTATCTGCATGTAACACTTTATCTTTGTAGCTATCTGAAATGTAACACTTTATCTGTGTAGCTATCACATGTAACACTAATATCTGTGTAGCGTATCTGCATGTAACACTTGTATCTATGTAGCATATCCACATGTAACACTAATATCTGTGTAGCGTATCTGCATGTAACACTTGTATCTATGTAGCATATCCACATGTAACACTAATATCTGTGTAGCGTATCTGCATGTAACACTATATCTATGTAGCTATCCAGCATGTAACACTATATCTGTGTAGCTATCACATGTAACACTAATATCTGTGTAGCGTATCTGCATGTAACACTTGTATCTATGTAGCATATCCACATGTAACACTAATATCTGTGTAGCGTATCTGCATGTAACACTTGTATCTATGTAGCATATCCACATGTAACACTAATATCTGTGTAGCGTATCTGCATGTAACACTTGCACTATGTAGCATATCCACATGTAACACTAATATCTGTGTAGCGTATCTGCATGTAACACTTGCACCTATGTAGCATATCCACATGTAACACTAATATCTGTGTAGCGTATCTGCATGTAACACTTGTACCTATGTAGCATATCCACATGTAACACTAATATCTTTGTAGCGTATCTGCATGTAACACTTGTACCTATGTAGCATATCCACATGTAACACTAATATCTTGTAGTATCTGCATGAACTTGTATCTATGTAGCATATCCACATGTAACACTAATATCTGTGTAGGTATCTGCATGTAACATTGTACTATAGCAATCCACATGTAACACTAATATCTGTGTAGCGTATCTGCATGTAACACTTGCACCTATGTAGCATATCCACATGTAACACTAATATCTGTGTAGCGTATCTGCATGTAACACTTGTACCTATGTAGCATATCCACATGTAACACTAATATCTGTGTAGCGTATCTGCATGTAACACTTGTACCTATGTAGCATATCCACATGTAACACTAATATCTGTGTAGCGTATCTGCATGTAACACTTGTATCTATGTAGCACATCCACATGTAACACTAATATCTGTGTAGCGTATCTGCATGTAACACTTGTACCTATGTAGCATATCCACATGTAACACTAATATCTTTGTAGCGTATCTGCATGTAACACTTGTATCTATGTAGCACATCCACATGTAACACTAATATCTGTGTAGCGTATCTGCATGTAACACTTGTACCTATGTAGCATATCCACATGTAACACTAATATCTTTGTAGCGTATCTGCATGTAACACTTGTATCTATGTAGCACATCCACATGTAACACTAATATCTGTGTAGCGTATCTGCATGTAACACTTGTACCTATGTAGCATATCCACATGTAACACTAATATCTGTGTAGCGTATCTGCATGTAACACTTGTATCTATGTAGCACATCCATATGTAACACTAATATCTGTGTAGCGTATCTGCATGTAACACTTGTATCTATGTAGCACATCCATATGTAACACTTATATCCGTGTAACATTCATGGTAGGCGCACTGCATATCATCATATGACATCGATCTATCAGACATTTTATTAAAGCTTTTTTTTTTTAAAGAAGCAGTAACATTTTCACCCCTGTGGCCCAGCCACCGCATTCACGTCAGACATGATTGCAGTAACAGGGCTGACCTGTAATGTGGAAGATGAGCCAGTCAGCAACTCTGCTTCATGCGGTGATAAACCGACGTGTATATCATCCCCACCCCACTTCCCAGTTGGATCAAAGGTCGCAAAATGCTGCATGTCTCAACTAACTGTCTGTCAGAGAGTTATCATTTAACATCGTACGTAATTATATGAAATTGTTTTTATGTTTCAAAATACAGCCTATTTTTTTACACAGGACATGGCCACAGGCGGAATTTGTGATGGACATTTACACTGGATTTTTTTTTTCACAGCGTGCCCGTTCCCTGTTAACAATTCAGTGTTTCGTATACTTTTTTAAGTACAACTCAGTGTCTAAATTTTACACTGTTTGTCATGAAAATTTCCGAATTTACAACGCCATTTTGAGATAAAAAAACGCCACCACCACCAACACCGTTATTATTTTTTACTTAATTTTCTTCTGTTTGTTCTGTTTATAATTTAGATGCCATTACTTACATACTATGGGCCGCGATAGCTCAGTCGGTAGAGCGACTCTGTACGGACTGGACGGTCCGGGTTTCGATTCATGGTGGGGGCAAGGTATTTTCTCTTCGACAACAACAGTCGAGACCGGACCTGGGGCCCACCCACTCTCCTCCAAATGGTATCGGGTCTCTTTCCTGGGGTAAAGCGGCCGGGGCGTTGAGTTGACGACTCATCCCAACTAGCACCGAGATTAGGACAGTGTAGTGGTATACCTCAACTCCCCCTCCTTAACTTCATGGTATATTATAGGGAGATCTTTATATTTTGTTAATATTTAATTTTGTAATTGAGACTGTGAAAGTGTTAAACTTACCTCCCTGTCTCGCACTTATGACACTCTTGATGGGTGCCAAATATTGTGTAGAATTCATAGAATATTCTAGGAATACAAGAATAGTTGGTTGATCGTTTTGTTTTAAATTGAAGGTTCCAATTTTCTGTGATAGGCAGCCTTTTGCGATGATAAATGAGTATAAATACAAGGATTTCAAAGATGCGGAGGAGCCTGCTGTCTCCAGCTTCATTGTAGTCCAAGGCTTACCTCTCGCTCTTGGACTACACTGCAGATCGAGAAAATAAGTCCTGATACTTGTTAGCTGTGTACCAAATTACACGGCGTCAAGTGCCAGAAGAAATATGTATGCGGTGCCTCGTGATACTAAATACGTCTGCAATGAAAATCTTAATTTGCGACGAAGTTCAGGGCGGAATTTAAAAGAAATATTCCTTAGGATTAATTGACAAAGTGACAAACTAGTGATGCCCACTGACTGACTGACTGACTGATTCACCGATCGATTGAATGACTGACTGATTGGTTTAACTGCGTACCTGACTGACTGACTGACTGACTAACTAACTAACTAACTAACCACTTAACTAACTAACTAGGTAACTAACTAAGTAACTAACTACCTAAGTAACTAACTAAGTAACTAACTACCTAAGTAACTAACTACCTAACTAACCACTTAACTAACTAACTAACTAGGTAACTAACTAACTACCTAAGTAAGTAACTTACTAAGTAACTAATTAACTAACTAGTAATGCCGAATGACTGACTGCCTCACTGATTCACCGAGCGACTGACTGACTGGTTTAACTGCGTACCTGACTGACTAACTAACTAACTAACTAATCACGTAACTAACTAACTACCTAAGTAAGTAACTTACTAAGTAACTAAGTAACCAACTAGTAATGCCCACTGCCTGACTGCCTGACTGACTGTGACACTCACTAATTCACCGATCGACTGACTGAACTAGTTTTACTGCGTATCTGACTGACTGACTAACTAACTAACTAACTAACTAATCACGTAACTAACTAACTAATTACCTAAGTAAGTAACTTACTAAGTAACTAAGTAACCAACTAGTAATGCCCACTGACTGACTGTGACACTCACTGATTCACCGATCGACTGACTGACTAGTTTTACTGCGTATCTGACTGACTGACTAACTAACTAACTAACTAACTAACTAATCACGTAACTAACTAACTACCTAAGTAAGTAACTCACTAAGTAACTAAGTAACCAACTAATAACGCCCACTGACTGACTGTCTGACTGACTGTGACACTCACTGATTCACCGATCGACTGACTGACTAGTTTTACTGCTTACCTGACTGACTGACTAACTAACTAATTAATCACGTAACTAACTAACTAACTAACTATGTAAGTAAATAAGTAACTAACTAACTGACCGACTGACTAAGTAAGTAACCAACCACCCATTCCATATGTCGCCATGGCGTGCACACGGACAACTCTGGTAGTTGCTTTCCAAACCACAGTGTCCAGAACTGTTATTGCTACATAAGGTCACGCTCTGCGCTCATATCCCACGCACACGTGTGTGTGATTTGCACTGCCTGTACTGTCGGCATCGCATGGAGTGTTATCACCTGGGAACGGCGTCTAGTTTAATTTCGATAAATGCACCTGCTGCAAGGAAACACCTGGCTTCTTGTATGAAACACGGGCGATATATCGATCCAATTCGATTAAAAATATTCTAAGTAGAACACTCTAACAAACTAATTTTCATATGTTTTGTTGGAAAACACAGAGTAAAAACATGTTGCACCTGTGTTCCTCATGTAATAGCACCAAGATGTACAATTCAGGCGTTCCGTACGTAAGAGAATTTTACACAGTTTTGTGTATATATATTACTTTTTTTAATTTTATTTTTATTTTAATATTCGAGAAAATGTGACTTATACGGATGTCCCTTTTATCGTGTCCCTGATCACGGCAGTTTTGTCGCACAGAAAGCCATTTTCCTTCAGGCCAACCCGTGCTCACGGATACGATAAAGTAGACGGCACCCTGTATTCTCATGTTCGTGCGTGTTTATTCCCGTTAATGGCGTTGGAATCACTTTAAGGTTTTTTGCACGGCATTTTATACGGGCGTTTTGTTTTTAGGAGCTATCCGACATGTGGATTTTTAAATTGAGCAACACTTATGGCAGTAATATGGCGGCCGAGTGGACTTACGACGCTGCAAAGTTACTGACAGTAATCAGTACAGGCATTCCCCAACTTAACGCAAAAGTTGCGTTCCGCAAGTTCCTGAGCAAGTCGAATTTTGCGCAAGTCGGAATTGAATATACATATGGTCAACTATATATGTATATAAGAAAGGGAGTCCAGTTTAAGTACAAATTCCAGCACACTGGAACCTGTTTGGCCGCAGCATGACCGCCCCGCCGCATATGTTATCGCCCAACAGTATTCTTCTGCCACCTCCGTCTCATTGCGCTTTTATTCCCGCAAGGAAAAGATTCGGCGCGCATTGCCAGAAATGTTATTTTTTTTTTTTAATTTTTAAAACTTTTAAAAATTGGTTAAGTATGAAATTGCTTACGTCGGAGACTTTCTGTAAACCAAGAACCGGAAATCTGCTCTATTTAAGAAACTAAAAGCTCTATATGCTAGAAACTAAAATTCTGCAGAAGGTACAGTATTGGCCACATGGAGGCTGTATATAGTTGTCGGGTTTTTTTTATGACGATCTGACGAAACACGTGTCTAGAAATGCAACATTTGACACTTGCCTCTTCGACAGTGATTGTGGTCATATACTATATATATAGATATGTGTGTGCATGTATATGTATATGTGTATACGTATATGTGTGCCGATCCCAGTGGCCGTGCGGTCTAAGGGGTGAGTCTTCGGCCGCTCGCTTACTAGGATCGTGGGTTCGAATCCCACCGGGGGCATGGATGTCTGTCTCTTGTAAGTGTTGTGTGTTGTCAGGTAGACCCGGGTTCAATCCCGGGACAGTCCATGTGGGATTTGTTGTGGACGAAGTGGCACTAGGACAGGTTTCTCTTCAAGTACTTCGCTTCTCCCCTGTCATTATCATTCACCACTGTTTCAGTCTCATTAATTTATCATTGACGCTATACAAAGTTCACTAATTGACTGTCTGTGTGTACATACAGGGTATACACAAAATAATGGTGCGTTTTATATGTATATATACATATAAACCGCACCATTATTTTGTGTATATCCTGTATAACTCTATTTCTAGGATTCGAACCAGCGTTCTCAACTGTCAAGGATCCTGCACAGTGTACACCTTAGACCGCGCGATCATTGTAATCTGCCGAAGTTAATTGATATTACATGTAATTTGATGTGTATTTCTAGTCTTGAAAATTGTGACGTGTTTTCGACGGACCTGCGGAAACCAACAGCTGTTTCAACATCCATACCAGACACAAACAACTGTCTGCCGTGTACGTAACCTTTACCCGTACACTGAACTTGTCGGTTCGATATTTATAGAAACAGTCGCTTAATACGTCGATTTTGAAAGATTAATGTAGTTCTTGAAATAAATTTTAGTGTTACAGAATTTTTCACTTTTTGTGTTGTCTTAAAATTTTTGCGCTGTTATTTAAGAAAAAGCTACGGTATCTTTTGTCACTGATAACACCGCTTAATTAGTTCTAAAAGGTTCTGACGATGATGTATAACATTGAGAACCAATTGTCTTCCGGACTTTGTCCATCGTCCGGATACAATATTAAAATATAATATAAAAATCACGACGTTTCGGAAGCTGATTCGTCTTCAGTCTTTAGGTGATGGGAGGGGGAGACACCTACTCAGATGGGTCCTTTTTGACTGAGCTAATCTCAATTACTGGTCCAGTGGTTGAGATTAGTTCTCAACACTTAATTCTTGATATGCAAAATGCCTTGGTAAAAATCTATGTATTGTGTCAAGGAATATATCATTAAAACACTTGTTAATTTCAAACCTCGGTAAATAGGTCAAGGTAAATTTGGCCGCAGTCGGCGGCAAGATCCACAGTAGGCCTATACATAGCACAGAATAACACGTTGTGCTAAATCTATCTTCCGAGGAAGTGTCGCTTGTCAAAGTGCTGGCCGCAAACAGTGCTTCTGTATCTCGTCATTAGCTGAAGGGATTCGATGCTACAAGCTGAGAACGACTTTGGACAGAGGGAATAACGACTTTAAAAAAATCTCTGAAACTAGATGGACGGTGTGTACCCTCGTTTACCCCATTTCTAACCCTGTGCAGCTGTGTTGGTAATAACAGACATGTTTTAGTATGTCAGTCTCCACGCAGCTTTTCAGGAGACGATATATCTTTAAAGAGTAATCTCATTAAGTATTTATTTAACATTATTTTTTGTTATTTCGCTAGATTATGTTAACAATTTTATGATACTGCATACGTTACGAAAGGGACTGATTTGTAAGAGCGAGGGATTGTAATATAGAGTATACACAAAAGAATGGTGCGGTTTCCCTTTATTCACCATTGAAACCGCACCATTCTTTTGTGTATAACCTGTATTCTGTTAATATGTCAGTATTAAGTTTTAAAACTTTCGCGGCGACATGATTCAATATAGTCTTCTTGGGCGATCAGCCGCGTCAACTCGTTTAAATACAATGTTTCGGGGACTGGCTCAGTCCCCATCAGTTCTGCCTGAGGATGGGGACGGAGCTAGTCCCCGAATCGTTGTATTTAAACGAGTTGACGAGGCTGTGCGCCCGAGAAGACTATATTGAATATAGTGTATCAGTAGCTTATAGTAAAATGAACGTGTTTTATTAATACAAAATTCTTGTACCCATTTGGATTAAGTTTGATTTAATAATTTTTTCTGTAAGCTGTGATGCGAGGAAGTGTGTTTTCATGGAGGATAAAATTTGGTAATTCTATGTTACGTCCCACATAAATGTTCAGTAATGTAGTATAATATATGTTTATGTAACTAAATACATAAATTGAAGTATACATTAAAATAAGGATTAAAGGAAAAATGTTTTCGTTTATTTCGACTTTCTCAGGAAGTGGTCTACTGTAAATAATAGGTTCAGAGTTATTCAGTAATTTATTTAATGAATAATAGTCTCAATAGGAACGCAAGAAAGTAACTCATAGACACTAATTATTCATAATACATATCCCGTTTACTTAAATTCTTTATTTCCCATTCATTTTATAATATTTTTCTTGCTGTGAATGATGGTATTACGCATTATTTGTCGGTTTCTGTCGTTCTGTTTCTATTTTCTAACACTGCGTTTAAACTCTTTTTACTGTTTGTGAAGTCAGTTTGCCATTCTAGTCTCGCCTGAATGACGTTGAGACCGACGGTGTCGCTTCAGACTTGCAGAAAAAATAAGCAGATTCTTAAAATGCGTTTTATCGACGTTAACTGTTGTAATATTTATCGTTTCCGTTTTTATTTTGTAAACTGTATTCCTCAGTGTCACTCATCCTTATGGTAGCATCAGGAACTTTGTTTCTTCTGTAAATGATTGAGAGTAGTTACTGAGACGTCTGGAAGAATGGCAGCTGTGTCGTCGGGGTAATGAATGGGATCTGGTACGTGGAAATGCTGCGTCACGGTTCGCACGTTATATATCGTAACCATATGCTGAAGGACATCTTGGGTTATGAAAAAGAAACTCCCTTTATAAATGTCGAATTTAGTTCCAAAGTTTTGTGTGTAGATAGATATTAAGGGTAAAGAAATCCCATTACAGGCCTGGACAGGCCCTTAGGGTTCCAGGAGGTTGAGGCTCCCAGATTTCTAGACAATCAGCACATGAAGGTGGTAAGGTTGTCAGCCCTAGGCACCGGCCGCCTTTACCCCTCAGGAAATATTTCTGGTACTCATTTCTGTTAGAGGCTGAGTCGACCTCAGGGCCATAGTGCGACCGAAACGATTATATCAATGAAAAATTACAATGACACCATCGGGAATCGAACCCGCGACGTCCCGGTTTGTAGCGCAGTGCCTCAACCAACTGCGCCACCGCGTGCCCCAGATATATATTATGAAATGGAATGATTACCCGTTTAAAGCCCACCGCTAAGCATGTGTACCACCTCCTGTAACATCTAAGAAGTTTGTGTTTTAGCCATGCAGTGTCATTGTTTTGATAATTATTAGCTATGTTTTATTACCTCACGGACATTTATGAAATAAGGGAAGCAGACAAAACTGGAGACTGCCCCCAAAATTTACTGTGATGATGATAAATGGGAATTGATTGTGGCTGAAGAGCGCTGAACTATACACTGTTGTGTATAGATCTCAAATTTAGACTTCTTATAATGCAATGTTAAATTCAATTTTGCTATGTAATCCTTTCGCATAGCTCCACTCAGTCTTAACCTTGGCACTGTATGGAGGTGAGTGGTCAACTTTATGTCCCAGCCGATTTACCCCCCCCCCCCCCCAGGGAAATTATCCCATTTAAATCTAGACAAGGAATAAGTGAGGATAACAAAAATAAATGCTAAAGAAAGATATAAGATCAAAATATTATTTAATTTCTACGGTAGTTCTGTCTTATATTTCGCGTTGTGATAAATTGCTAATACAGATTAGGGTCCCCCGAAATTCTACGGATTATCTGACTTCCACTGAATAATTTTTTTTTCTCCAGTGTCAGTGTTCTTTGCGAAATGCCATTGTTAGCAGCTGATCGTGTCTTTTGGTATCTGAATATTTTGTTTCACGTGCCGTGGAGTGTTCTTGTTTGTTTTTGTCTTCTTATTTTTAAATTTTCCTTTTATTCTGTCTGTTCCACGCGGATAAAAAGGATGGTGAAAGAAGAAGGTCATTAGAAGCCCCAGTTTAAAACTGTCACTTATGTTTTATTTTAGACGATGATAAATAGTTTTATAGAACATTTAATGTTAGTGCTTACACCATAACAAACCAGTAAAGTGTTACATTTGGAACGTAGCTTTGTATGGTGCTGAAACGTCGACACTTTGGAAAGTGGATCAGAAATACCTGGAGAGTTTTGAAATGTGGTGCTGGAGAAGAATGGAGAAGACCAGTTGGACCGATCGTGTGAGAAATGAAGAAGTATTACATAGAGTCAAGGAGGAGAGGAATATCGTACATACAATAAAAAGAAGAAAGGATAACTGGATTGGTCACATCTTGCGTAGAAACTGCTTTCTGAAACATGTGATTGAAGGAAAGATAGAGGGAAGGATAGAAATGACGGGAAGAGGAGGGAGAAGGCGTAAGCAGCTACTGGATGACCTTACGGAAACGCGAGAATATTGAAAATTGAAAGAGGAAGCAGCAGTTTGCACTCTGTGGAGAGCCTGCTTTGGAAGAAGCAGTGGATTTGTCGTAAGACAATATGGAATGAATGAATACCATAACAGCAAAAGTAACTCCTTACTCCATGGTGGTAATTCTGTTATCAGCAGTTAACAGGCGTTCATCTCGTCAAAACATTCGGTTTCCTTATGGAAAAGGAAATTTCACGATTCTGATCACAGAAGTCAGTAACTGGACGTTACCCTGAGCCACTTTAATCCATGCCACGTATCTACAACCTATTTCTACAAGGCTGGAGGCTGTGCTGTCGGTGGTGTAGCTGCTGGTGGGGTCATCCAAGGCGGACAGATCTCAGCAGAGGAGCTAAACAGAGCGTCCCTCAACGAGGGAGCAAGGACGGCTCCTTAGACGTCTGTCAACCTCCTTAGAGGAACACACCCAAAAATCAAAGTCTGGCCTTCTAGGTTGGGGGTTGGGCATGGGGCTGCCAACCTCATCCCGGAAAAAATGATAGGGTTTAGAAATCCAAAGGAAGATGCCGGGATGTCATGTTTTGAGGGAAACCAAGGCTAAGATTAAAGGGCCGTAGTGATAAAGGGAAAGATTTCTGCAAGGTCCAGCTTTATCTTATAATCCCATATAGGCTGAAGTTACGTTGAGGTTTCCCAATCAAAATTTTTTAAGAATTTTTTTTTGCTCTTGTGTACTATATGTCTCGATTGTAAAATGCTTGTGATTTAAGTATCGAAAGAATAGTAGAAAGATGTCGAGTGTACTGAATTTTTTTTTTTGCTTGGTGAAGGGCCCCGCAGCAGATGCTACGGACGCACCGCAGCCTTAAGGCTTCTTGTGTAACCCCTGTGATGAAGATAAGCAGTTTTTTACCAAGTTTTACAAGTAATGGAGCACCAGTGTAATGAAATTGAGAGGGGAAAACCGACAAGTCGGAGAAAAACCTGTCCCAGTGCCACTTTGTCCACCACAAATCTCACATGGACTGACCCGATATCGAACCCGGACCTCCGCGATGAGAGGCCGGCGACTAACCGCCTGAGCCATGGCACGGCCGAGTGTACCGATTGTTAAACTTATTTGTTATTTTTATTTATATTCTGTTCGATCCAAGTATATCTTGCCGTTAGTGCCCCCGCGTGTCCCCCAAGAAACTCCTAGTGTATTTTTTCTTCCCCTAAGGGTGACAGGGCAGTCCGATAATTAATGTATGAGTCAGGGGAAAATTTACAAGTCAGTGGGAAAATTCAGAGAAGTGTTGTGCTGCTACTGGGCGACTATTAATTGTAATATGTCAATGTTGGTATATCTCTGTGTATCCGGGACAATGGGAAAGGAGTCTGTGATAAACTTGCACGTAAGATAATCGTCATTTACGGAGAAGTAATTTGCAACAATTATTTGAGGATGATTCAAATATATTTTTTTTTGTGATGGAATCCTCGTAAGTTGCGTAAGTCTGGAACAGATTCATTGAGAAGTAGGATGATTATTTGAAAAAAAAAATTTAAAAAAAAATATAGGTTGCTGTGGCTATTCTATAATTGTCTTACAAAGTATAATATAATTGTAATTTTTGTTTCGTTTCTTACGGGACAATATTTTTTTTTTACAGATTTTGGAATTTATACACTGGAAATTAAAAACATTCAACTATTAAACCGTTTGTTGACTTCATTTCTTTGGTTACTGTACTGATAATTGTAGGAGAGGTGGATGGTGGAATTATAACAAAGTAATGAGACAACAGCAAAAAATTGTAATTAAATAAAGTTTCATCTAGCAGAGCTCCCAGGGTGCAGTCAGTATTATTTCACAGAGTGTAACAAAGTAGTGTATTTGTTTCAGAAATTGCCAGCGGCCCAAATAATCACCTGTGGTTAGTGCATTATGAATATTAGCTGCTGGTAATTTGGAGCGCTCTTTTGTTTCGGTTTCAAATAAAAGAGTTTCTTCAGAGCTCGTACCTGCTCCATTGTGTTCCAAGTATCCAAGGAGATTGTTAAATTTTCAATTACAACACTTTCTTCCGTAATGGTTTAAAATTAGTTTTGACCCATTGTTTGAGGACGCTGTTCTAAAATTCCACTAAACACTAACAAGAAGAACAAAACAAAAACAAGTCCCCGTGTGCTTACGTCTTTTCCGCCGGATTCACACTTCGACGCCCGGAATTTCTATTTGTATTATTCACTATTCTGATTCATATTATATAATGTAAACCAACAAATATTGCACTATCATATATGAATTGTCAAACCCTACATATGTTTCGGCTCTGTCTGAGCCATCTTCAGGGGTTTCTCTTCAAAGCGTCCACTATTTACACTCTCACTATAATGTTGTGCACCCGTATTAGGGTTTCTTAGCAATCTAGGAACTATACATTGTCTCACTATGTACACTGGTGATCTTGCGGTTTTGGTCTATTGCACATTGCCAAATGATGCTGTTGGTCTATGCCGGAACGTGTGGAATGTGATCCATTGTAGAGTCTATCTGTGCTTGCGGAGTTTTGTCAGTCCTTGTTGTTTTTAACTCGACCGTATGTAGATTTGCACTTATCGCCCGCCATCTTGTCACTGCCCTTTACAACTTTAAAACAACTTTAAAATATTCTGATTCATGTTCCGTTTATTTTTTGTGATGAAGTGCATGACGCGAAGACTTCATTTGAAAAGCGACGCCTGTTTGTCTGCATGTTCTATCTTATGATCTTCAGTAAATTTGATTTTCCCAATGCCGCAACAGTCCCTAGTGCGCCAGGACCGCCTCATTGAAGAGGCTTCACGATCAAATTCAGACACACCGCACTCGGTAGGTTTCCTCTGGACGAGCCAGCACATAGATCTCTACCTGACAACACACAACACTCACAACAGACAGACATCCATTTCCCCGGGCGGGATTCGAACCCGCAATCCCAGCAAGCGACCGGCCTCAAACCCACGCCTTAGACCGCACGGCCACCAGGATCGTTGTTATGGCAAATACGCCATAAAAGTTTTTGAAATTTTTAATCATGGGTCGTGTTTGTCCACTCAAAACATTTCTTCACACTAGACTCGACTGAAATTATTCAAAATCATGTGCGTTTTAAAAGCAGCTGCGTGACAAAAAAAGTCATAAGACTGCATTATTTTTTAATATGTATGTTTAGTGAGAGCAAAGGAATAATAATTTGTGCTTTAATACTTCTGGGACTTACGTCGAAGGCGATTGCAGTAAGCTTTTCCGAAACGTCGGTTATTATTTACAAATCTGGAAAGTGTTCACGAGTCGTTTCTTTTGTCAGGTGTATGAAATATTGACCTTGTTAAGAATCAATGTAATTTAAAGTTTTTTTTTTTCATTTCTTGTTGCTGTAAGTTAAAATTACGATTGATATCAGTGACGAAGTTAATGAAGTTCATCTCTGTAAATAAGCAGCAGGTCAGTAAAGGTAGCTAGCAACAAAATTTCTTTTATCCGTATGCATTTTCTTATCCCAAAGCCACTGCATCCTGTCGGTGATATTCGCCCCTCCCCACACTTTGGAAAACTATGCCTTACAGAATCTTGCGTGATTTCAGACTTCCGCCGCGATGTAAATGAGATCTACGAACTTCTGGGATATTACGCAGTGGTAGTTCTGTACCGACGTTTCGGGACAACTTATCGTTCCCATCTTGAAGGGTCTACAAATCAAGCGCTGGAATTCTTGACCCTTGAAGATGGGACTGATAGATTGTCCCGAAACGTCGGTACAGAACTACCACTCAACGCTGTATGATATCCCAGAAGAGCGCAGAGTTCATTTACAGAATATTGTTTTAAATACATTCGAAATGTTGAGATATGCAGACGTGTTTTAATGGAATTAATCTGTTGCATTGGGTATTTACTGGACCTATTAGTTATTGTGTCGCCCTCGGTGGACTAGTGGTTAGCGTGCTCGCCACTGGACCCAAGGTTCGCGGGTTCGATCCCGACCGAGGTCGATGGATTTTTAAGGATGATAAAAATCCTGAGCACCACTTCCTTCGGAGGGGAAGTAAAGCCGTCGGTCCCATGTCGTAGATTTACGGCATGTAAAAGAACCTTAAATAATGAATAAAAATGTTGCGTAAGCCAAATTGCCTCCATTTCTCATCCAAGTCTCCTGACTGCCTGCCAGATGGCTCTGGCGTGCACATCAGGATCGACAGAACACTAAGCGCGGCTAGCTGGCCGGTCACCAGCTGCCATGAATGCGCATGACTTAGTAACCTCGGCAAGAGGAGGCCCAGGCTCATACAGGGCTGTTGAGCCAAGAATTATTATTATTAGTTATTGTAGATAAAAGAAAACACATTTACCTATTAATGTTTATGCTTCAGTCACACAAAAAATGATGGTTGTGAACGTTTTTTGACTCACTTATGCCCACCACATGTTTCGGTACGATCGAACCATGCTCACGTGAATTATCTACGTCTTATAACTGTTCCAAATGCAATAGTGTACTATAGTCACTACTAAAATGGCACTAAAATAGTTTGTCTTAGAAGTATGAAAATAGGAAGTGTGTAATACATTCATTGATAAATATTTTCTCCATTACAATTCGATTTACTTCAGACAAAACAGCAACGTGACACTAAGACATGCTGTTACTACTACGTGCCATCTTGCCACACGTTTTATAAGATGCCATCGCACACCCAAGATTGTAAGGCTGTTGTGTATGGTCTAGACCAGTGGTTCCCAAAGTGGGCGGTACCGCCCCCTGGGGGGTGGTGGGATTACCGAGGTGGGCGCTAATAGGTACGAGAGGTGAAAGGGGGGGCTGATATTATCACAGGGGGGGGGGCGCTAGTAGACAAGTAGTGCATTTATTTTTGTAATAAAATTCAAATAAAGTAATTTTTGTGTTAAAAATAAAAAATGAACTACATTTCTTAGTATTTTAATTTATAAATCTTATTCAAGCACGTATTTTTTTAAATAAACTATTGCTAGATGAATTATTGTTAATCATAAAAAATATAATAAATTTTAATTTATTAATTAACACATAAAACATTAAGTTTAACTCTTATAATTTTATTTAAACGATTTTTTAAATATAAAATAAAAGTGGAAACAAAAGCGCATTTATGTTTTTTTAAAAAAACGTAGGGGGCGCTGTGGGTGTGTATATGGAACCGAGGGGGCGGTGGACCGAAAACGTTTGGGAACCACTGGTCTAGACGCAGATTCTGTATGTCTCACTGCTTACTGAGCAGCAATTGTGCTGCGTCAGGAGGCCGAATTCTGTGCGTCACTCTTGATATGACTCGAAGCTGGACTCTGCACGCTCAACGTACAATGCTTGGTGCTACAAGCCTGCGGGAGGGCCGTAGGCAACGGCTCGTCGTCCAGGCGTGTTCAGACATGTGACCCATCCATCCATGTCTGGCGCTACAGCCCCTGCTGGCTCCTGGCCTTCCTCAAAACACGCCTCTATTATCTAGTCCCATCCGAGGCATCTCTGATGTTTTCTGGACTTAAACTTCTTTTTCTACGGGGTGAGGTTGTCGGTCTTACGCCCAACCCCCAACCTGGAGGACCAGGGTATCCAGTTTTGTCTGTGTCATCATCACCTTTGACCTGTCCGGGATTGGAGACCCTGCCAATAGATAGCTACGCTACCGCCGGAATAGCTCTCAGGATCAGATGTGTGATAACTTCCGAGATTTCAGGCTTCAGCAGCGGTGTAATTGAGGCATTCGCTCTTTTTGGATGTTATGCAAGGTAGGTTGGTAGATGGTTACCGACGTTTCGGGACGGACTATGGTATCACATCCCTTGGTGTTTTTGTGCGTCCCTTCTAACGAAGTTCCAAAATGTAACCGATTTTAACGAAACTAAGAATGAACAGCGTGTCGCTGCAAGTCATCCTACAACTTGCTTTTGAATTCCTTCTCACGACCGGCCTGCGAAGTTAGAGAAAACTCCACAGTGAGGATTTTATCATCTGCACCCCCCAGCAAATAGTCTAGGGGAGATTAAATTAAAGACGAAGAGGTGTGTAGGGCATGTAACGCTATAGAACATGCAAATATTGCACATAAAATTTTGATGTGTGAAACTAAAGGGAATAGGCTGCCTGGGATGTGTAGGCATGGGGCTGAAGATAATATTAAAGTGTATCTTAAAGGAAGAGGGTGGGTAAATGTGGACTTAATTGTTTTATAGTGGGGCAAAGACAATTGGTAAGTTTTGTAAACAGGGTAATGGATTTTTGAGTTCCATAAAAGGGAGCGACTATCAGCTTCTACAAAAGGATTCTGCTCTCACCGTCCTTCTGCCTCATTTACCCTGAAGGTGAAAAAAAAAAAAACAAGACACATCGAAGCGCTGGAACATTTTGAACATACGACTCGACCATACTCCGAAAGCCGCGGTTACACATTGAATACAGGTAATGAAAACTTAAGGAAAATAATTTCTTCTCTTGTTAGAGGAGCAAATCAGACTCAGTCATTCCAAGTTGTAGCAACTCTGTGACTAAAATTGTTTAAATTATTTATTAAACTTGCCATATGCTGTGCGATTCCGTTAAAACATTCTGCGTGTCTCAAAAGTAACATGCTGATGAATTTTGCAGATGGCTGTAATGTAAAAATATTGTTTAGGTATAAACTGCAGAGTAAACAGCGGAAGAGAGACGTGAAGCAACAGAAAAACAAACAACCGGAAAGGAAACAAAGTACGAAGAAGCAATTGATAAAGGGAGTGGTAGTCGTAAATAAACGAAGTACATGAGAAAGGAACAAAACAGTGCAAGGTATCTGAGTGGATTCTTATTCTGTCCGCAAGTGTATATAGGGGAGATGTTGAAAGGAATGGAAACAAATATGAGTTCTGTGGAAACAAAATGGTTATTATTGTTTAACTTTATTTTAGTGGTTATTAAACAGAAAAAAAAATATGCAGAGTAAGGAAATATCTTTCTTGGCAACATTGGCGCACCCAGGGGGGGGGGGGGGGTTGATGCAGCCTGGCAGCCCCCCTCCCAGAAACGAAATAAAAAAGAACACAGATTTTGTGGACACGATGATATCAAAGGTTTTACGTGATTTATACTTCAGCCTAACTCAGCCACTGATAGTGGCTAATGACTAGTACATTGCAGTACTGAAAAAATATAATAAAAACTTAACAATATGTAGGTTTTTCTTTTTTAGTTTTAATTTTCCCTCTAACCTACCTAGATGTTGGCTCGGAAATTTGACATAATTTTCTTAACGTAGTTTTTTAAAATCAAATTATATATAGTCTCTGGGTCAGCCCCCCCCCTCCTCAAAGAAAAATTCTGGGTGCGCCTGTGCTTGGCCCTGCAGTCAGATTCCTCCAAAAACTCTCCAGGATTTCAGGTTTCCTTGTTCAGACAAGAAGTAACATTCTGCAGCTGGGGATAAGGATGTCACAGAGCAATGAGATTGTTTGTGGCAGACGATCTGAAAGTGCGTGAGGTTGAGATGATGAGGCAACTAGGAGGTCCGGTGAATTGGAGGACAACAAAAACCATTACTGAAATGAGGAATTGGGAAAGTGAGCAAACTACTGGCTTTTATAAAGAGAAGGACTTCCGTGATTGGATGGGATTACGGAATTGATTGTAGTGTATTCTGATTAATACCGTGTAACATTCTTTAACATTTTATTACTAGTGCACATTGTAATTAGCATGGTTAAACAGGAATTTCTCATAGCAGGCGCGCGCAGCGTTTACGTTTCTCAAAGTACACCAGATTAATCCAGCTTAATTTGTACATTTATAAACGAGGAACCGAGGAGAGGAATATCCTACATACAATAAAAAGAAGAAAGGCTAACTGGATTGGTCACATCTTGCGTAGAAACTGCCTTCTGAAACACGTGATTTAAGGAAAGTTAGAGGGAAGGATAGAAATGACGGGAAGACGAGGAAGAAGGCGTAAGCAGCTACTGGATGACCTTATAGAAAAGAGAAGATACTGGAAATTGAAAGAGGAAGCACTAGATCGCACTCTGTGGAGAACTAGCTACGGACCTGTCGTAAGACAGACTACAGAATGAATGAATGAATGAATGAATGAATCGGGTAACCAGCGATACATTCGCTCACTCTCCACGTGCTAGTTAACAGACGTCGCTGGATTAGTTTTAAAATAATTATCACACGTAATCTGAACATCCTAAATTTGTCTTTGATGACGTTCGGCTTCCATAAAACGCGGGGCATATTTGGTCTAGCTGTCGACCTCGGTGGACTAGTGGTTAGCGTGCTCGCCACTGGACCCAAGGTTCGCGGGTTCGATCCCGACCGAGGTCGATGGATTTTTAAGGATGATAAAAATCCGGAGCACCACTTCCTTCGGAGGGGAAGTAAAGCCGTCGGTCCCATGTCGTAGATTTACGGCATGTAAAAGAATAAAAATGTTGCGTAAGCCAAATTGCCTCCATTTCTCATCCAAGTCTCCTGACTGCCTGCCAGATGGCTCTGGCGTGCACATCAGGATCGATAGAACACTAAGCGCGGCTAGCTGGCCGGTCACCAGCTGCCATGAATGCGCATGACTTAGTAACCTCGACAAGAGGAGGCAAGAGGAGGCCCAGGCCCACACAGGGCTGTTGAGCCAAGAATTATTATTATATTTGGTCTAGCTGAGGAACACTTACCTTCTCATGAATGACTCCTCTGCATGGAGTTAGTCATAGGCAGCTATATGACAAGGTTAACTTCGACGAAAATAAATTACGTACTTATGTACATGGGGCCCAATATGTTCCGAATTTTGCGCAGAGTTATTTTTAGGCGCTTTCGCAAAATTGCGAAAAGCGAATATTAGCTTCTTCATGCGTGTCCCTCTGCCTGTCCGCATGGAACAACTCGGCTCCCACTGACCGGATTTTAATGAAATTTGCTATTTGGAGTGTTTTTCGAAAATATGTTGAGAATATTCAAGTTTAATTAAAATCTGACAAGAATAATGGGTACATTACACGAAGACCTATGTACATTTATGATAATATCTAGCTGAATTCTTCTTAGAATGAGAAATGTTTGAGAGAAAAGTTGTAGAGAAAATCAAAACACATTTTATACTCAACGAAGTTTTTTTTCTCGAAAATTGTGCCTTTTATGAGATAATATGAAAATATATGGTAGAGCCAGACAGGCCACAAATGACAATACAATATGGCGCATGCGCTTTGCATGCTGTATAACTAAGACTACAGACAAACACTCTGAATATGTAATACTTATTGCTTTTCCACGGCAACATTGGTTACGCGAACGCGCCTAAAGCTTATGTTATACGTGCATTTCCTCTTTTGTTAGAGGCATGTGGAGGTGTTTGACAATGGTTGACCCGTTGAATTGTAGCCAATTATTTGAACAGTATTCAAAGTCGTACGTAACGGTAAATATGGAAATTTATCCCTGTACTTCACTGAGCATCACGACATGAAAATGTTTGGGGGGAGCGGATGTATACCTCCACGCATTCTTAGCCTTGGCACTAGACGGGAGGTATTTACTTGAATAGGAGGCTGAGAGGTGTCTAGAGAGAGAATAGAAAAGCGCTTTTCACGAACAGAACTGACTCCAAACCAAAATCCCTTTTCGTCCAGACTGCCGCCTAGCTATTACACATCCCGATTGAAGTGTCCCGTCTGTCAATGACCGAGTGTTTGTTTACGAGTAATATAGGCTTTCGTCATATTTTCGAGAGGTCAAGTCCTGGTCCTGCCTTTATGTAGGTGATATATTTTGTCAGTGTACTGACATGTTTATTTTAACTTTTTTTATTTTAATTATAAGTGGCCGCCGTCAGTATCGATAACGGAACCCTGTGAGTGTTCATAAATAAATAAAGAACTTCACGTAGCGAGTCCTTACTGAAAAGTTAAGAGTTCCTCAACTAGTCAAGAAATTCTCCGTATTTTATAGAACTTGAAAGTTTATCACCCCGTTTACAAGATCCCGCCAACTCTCTCTATCCTGAACCAGACCAATTCAGGCCACCCCCCTCCCATCCTATCACTTGAATATACGTTTTTAATATTATCATCCAGTCTGCGTCTAAGTTTTGCAAATGTCCTCTTTCCCTCAGGATTCCTTACCAAAACCCTGCATGCATCTCATCTTTCTGCCATACGTGCTTCATGCACCACCTATCTCTTTCTTCTTGATTTTATCACCCGAATAATATTTGATGAGTACAAATTATGAAGCTCCTTATTATGTATTCTTCTCCAGTCCCATGTTACCTCGTCCCTCTTAGGCCAAAATGTCTTTCTCAGCACCCTACTCTCGAACACCCTCAGTCTATGTTCCTCCCTCAATGTGACAAACCAAGTTTCACACCCATACAAAACAAGAGGCACACTTGTGAATACCGTAAGTTAATCCCAGTTAATCAGCGAATATAATAGAGTTAAGGTATAATAAACAGTTTTGTTTGGAACACCTGGTGGTAAGAGTCCATATGGAATATGTTTATGGTCAAAGCTGTTCGTGAGAAAGAAGTTTTCAAAGTGATGGTTTTGGTTGATCTGGGTCAGGTCAGAATCAAACACTGTACCTCCTGATTACTGTAATGGAATTTAGTGCACTTTAAACGGAAATATCTTGACCAGTTGATTCAAAATGAACCGCTTACAAGACAGCATGTGCCATGGCTTTAGTTTAGTTACTGTCCTGTTTTACAAGTGCAAATGGAAATCGAAAACAGCGAAGTATACATAGACTCAGAGTCATATTTTTTAGCTTGAAACTTTGCACGTGTCTTGACCATTGTGTCTTGTGGTGTCATTAAGCTCAGTTCCCACTCTTAATGGTTTGTACAGTATTTGACAGCTGACATTAATAGCATGTGAACAACACATTTCCTATCAAAACGTCAATATTTCAGTCAGTTCAGCTCAACACTAAAAGTGAAATACATTGTAAACTTCCTCCGTTCAATTTCTGGGTAGAACGCCGTCATATTTAAAGCCATTCTATTCGTATTATGATCAACATCGGTTTAGCGATCGGTATGTATCTGACAGACAGATGGCGCGGTATGTCTCGAACAGAGTGGTTGATCGGCATGCCTTTAACAGGATGATTGATCGGCTTGTCTTTAAGATAGTTATTGATCGGCGTGTGTCTAGCAGAGAAAATTATTTGTATATTTATAAGATATTTATAGGTCATTATATCTGTAACAGGGCGTTTGATCGGCATGTCTCTAACAGAGTGATTGATCGGCATGTCTCTAACAGTCATTGATCAACGTATCTCAACAGAGTTATTGATCGGCATGTCTCTAACAGTGAATTGATCGGCATGTCTTAACAGAGTGATAATCGGCATGTCTCAAACAGAGTCATTGATCGGCTTGTCTCTAACAGAGTGATTTATCGGCATGTCTCTAACAGTCATTGATAAACATATCTCAACAGAGTTATTGATCGGCATGTCTCTAACAGTGTATTGATTGGCATGTCTCTAACAGAGTCATTGATGGCATGTCTCTAACAGAGTGATTTATCGGCATGTCTCTAACAGTCATTGATAACATACTAGTATCTCAACAGAGTTATTGATCGGCATGTCTCTAACAGAGCGATTGATCAACATGTCTTTAACAGTGATTGATCGGCATGTCTCTAACAGAGTGATTGATCACATGTCTTTAACATGATTGATCGGCATGTCTCAAACAGAGTGATGATCGCATGTCTCTAAAGAGTGATTGATTAACATGACTCTAACAGTGATTAATCGGCATGTCTCTAACAGAGTGATTGATTAACATGACTCTAAAAGTAATTGATCAGCATGTCTCTAAGAGAGTGATTGATCAACATGTCTCTAATAGCGTGATTAGCCATTGTCTATAACAGAATATTTAATTTGAGGTTGATAGTACAGGATAGCGATTAATCCCTTTCTAACCGCCTGATTGTGTGTTTCTAACAGGCGGTTTAATCTCTCTGTAACAGATAGTTGAATGGTGTGTTTCTAACGACTGAAGGATCTGTTTTTAATAGCTCTTTATGCTACCGACATCTATTGATCGGTATATTTCTAACAGACTGACTGATGCATGTGCTTCTAAAGGAGTGACTGACTGAACGAGGAGAACTCTGAGGTTTGTGTTTCTCACAGCGGTGTTGCTGAAGATTCAAGTCTTCTGGGATGTTACGCTCTGTCAATTGGTGAATAGTTAACCAGCGTTACGGAGGACTGCTTGACCGTGAAGATCAAGAAATTACGGTCCTCCGGAACGTCGGTAAATACCAATCGACACGATGTACAATCCCAAAATACCTGAATCTTTAAGGTAGGCCTGTTGAGGAAATACGTATGCTCCAAATTTGTGTTGGTCCCTACAACTTCCGCTCTTGATTTATCCCAGGACATTTACGTGTTCTGCACGTGGGGTGCTGAGTGCATCTTGGTTCCGTCTTTGTTCTGCATTATCTGCCCTACAGCAATAAAGAATAAGCCCTTGTCTAAAAAACGCTAGTAATCACAGAGTTCTGATAGCGCTGTCATGTATAATGTCTTTATGTCTAAATTAGTGCTGCTGTGTCGCTTTGTTCCAAATTATCTTAATGTGAAAAGTTTCTAATTACCATGTGTCGGGGCACACCTGATGCTTAAACCTTTGGCCTGGCTCCTGAATTTCAAAGTACAGCGCGGTTCTTTTATCGTTCTACTGATCACCGCAGCTGTCACGGGATGTCCTGGCGGAGATAGGCTTTCTATACGATAAAGGTGCCGTGCTCACTGCGGCGATAAAAAGGAACATCCTATATTTTTCGATTTCGTGGTGATTCAATAAAATGTTTGTGACAAACAGAAAGGATATTATGGAGATTACTGTTTATATGATTTGATGCCGTGTAGTATAAGAGTCAGTTATCAGTGTTTCGGGAATAAATCTGCTACTTCCTTCTTCAGAGTAGAATAATTTTTAACTAGTACCAGTCTACATGGCTTCATATCCAATAGGGCAGTCGTATTCATACGAAAGGCTTCGAGAACCTCAGGTTTTACAGAGTAAAGTACTGGGAATAGTGTTATTTAATACCCTTTTGGGTTTTCCTTTTCTTTTTGTACTAGAAATTATTTTTCTCTTCTTAGCTATCTTTCGTGTCTGAGAATTTCATAAATATGGTATTGTCATACACTGGTAAAAAAATTTGATTCATGTAAGTGATGTATGATGGGTTGTACTGAAATGAATGGCGGATTGCGCTGTGGAACTCTGCACTTGCAGTTAAAGTTGAGAGAGCTGAAATGAGAGAGAGAAACAGAGAGAGAGAGAGAGAGAGAGAAAGTGTGAGATAGATATAGAGTGATGGAGGCACATGTAACATATGTGAAACATCTGGTGGCAAGCAACTGTTACGGTACAGTGCCTGGATACCAAAGATAACCTCCATGTAGTTAAGAGAAGAGCACGTGATAAGCATTTATCTTGGTATCAGAATGTTCATTCCATGTGTGGGCACACTTATCCCGAAACGTCTGCTCTATTTGGCTCTGTAACAATTATGAAATTCCTGCAGCGATCTGGAATCGATACATTTTTTTTTGGTATGTTTACTTCTTTTGTCATCCAAATGTTAGGATAAAGTTTGCTGTTTCCCTAATTAAGCGTGCGCCACAAAGGCGTAGGGGAATGTAGGTAAAGCTCCAAGCATTCTTAGTGTTTTTATTGTATGACATATCACGCTCGTACGGCTGTTTAAATGTTGCTTCTTGTGTAACGAGATCTGATCATTATCTATATTCAGCGTGCAGCAGAATTCCGCCGTTAAATTTGGTATCCTCTATCATAAAGTTGCACAATTGACAATATTCTTAAATGCCGCAATTACTCAAACGTACAATGAATGACCCGACAGAGCTCAAAGTGGACTCAATTGCTAGTCTGTGACAACTGGAATATGAAGTCGGACAAGTGGAAAGATCTGTGAATTTGTCCATTAACATCCTCTCTCGCGGTCTTTCTTGATATTTCGCCACAAATCCCCAACAATACATTTGGACAGTAAATATTATTTTTCTACACACTGTGCTACATAAGAGGTAGTGTTCTTGTGTGTTATGTGTTGGTAGCTAGGCGTGTTAGGGTCAATTGTAACTGCTTGGTTAGGCGCTATTTTCTCCTGTGGAGAAGTGTCTCTCAGGGTAGAGTTGTTTGCTGATTTTTTTTTTCCAATGGCTCGTCAGCCCCTTGGGGGCCTAGGCCGCCTCATTTTTCGAGGTTTCACGATCACACACTTTAGACACACCACACTCGGTAGGACTCATCTGGACGAGGGACCAGCTCGTCGCAGAGACCTCTACCTGACAACACACAACACTAACAATAGACAGACATCCATGTCCCCGGTGGGATTCGAACCCACAATCTCAGTAAGCGAGCGGCCGCAGACCCACGCCCTAGAACGCGCGGCCACTGGGATCGGCTGTTTGCTGATTGTTAACCAAAATTTTTTGAACTCCGCTAATAAAATGGAAGTTATGAATATTTGTTTAATAAAGACGCAACAATTTGATTGTCGTTATGTTGGTAGCGGCTTCCAGTTGTGTGCGATGTACCAAACACGAAATCTTTTTATTAACACTAGAAATTATAGACAAGATACATGTTACAGGTTATAATATGACGTCATCTTCAGGTCGACTATGTAGAACATATTGAAGGACTGAATATTTTACGTGCCAAGCCTTTGTAAGGACCGGGATATCAGGTTTGTGTTGTGAAGGGCCCCGCAGCAGACGCTACGGACGCACCGCAGCCTTAAGGCCTGCAACCTGTGATGAAGATGAAGAGAAAGATGATTAGTTTTTTTCATTTTCTAAGTAATGGAGCACCGGTGGAATGAAATTGACAGGGAAAACCGAAGTATTCGGGGAAAAACTGTCGTTATTTAACGATTCTGTATAAAGTCGTAGGTGTTTGTAAAGTTACTAGTTAGGTATATAACGGGATAGCTCAGTTGGTTAGCAACTCGCTACGGGCTGGACGTCCGGGGATCGAATCCCGGTGGGGATCGAGGCTTTCTGCACCTCTTCAGATCGGTCCTGGAGCCCACCCAGCCTCGTGTACAACTGGTATCAGCTCTCTTTCCCAGGGGTTAAAACGACCGGGCGAGTTGTTGACCACCCACCCCCATCTAGCGCCAAGGTTAGAGAAAGAGTTAAGCTATACCCCTACTCCCTCTCTGAGCTTTGAGGCCAGGTTATAGGGTGCAATGTACTAGTTTTACTTCGTCCGCTTTTAGAATAAAACTAAAGGACAGACTTCTTATAAAACGGAGGTCTGTGGATAAAGCTCCATTATTTGTATCTTCGGTTTTGCTAGACTGTAAATTAAAGTATTATATTATTATTTTATTGTTATTATTAAAGTAAAAAAGGTAGATTTCACCCTAGAACAGGCCATGAAGGCCCAGAGGGGGAGTAGAGGTATAGCTCTACTCTTTCTTTAACGTAAGCGCTAGATGGGGGTCGGTGATCAACATCACGCTCCGGCCGCTTTACCCCCGGGAATGACCAGGTACCCATTTTACAGGAGTGTGGGTAGGCCCCAGGGCCGGTCGGCTTCGGGTTTGGTCTGTCACGTGTTCCCTAAAGTGACATAAGTGGTTTAATCGTATTATTAAAGTACGATTGCAAATAATACGATTTATACCATTTATGTCATGTTAGGGAACATGTTACAGACCAAACCCGAAGCCGAAGTGCAATTAGGGCCGTGTAATGGCTCAGGCAGTTAGTCGCCAGCTTCTCACCGATCAGACCTGTGTCCAGTCCCAGGCTGATCCATGTGGGATTTGTGGTGGACAAAATGAATTAGAACAGGATTTTCTTTGAGTACTTCGGGTTTCTCCTGTCAGTATCATTCCACCAGTACCACATACTCAATTCAGTCGTTCAGCTCTGATGCTAGATCAATTTAGGAAGTGACAGCTTCTTTAAATAACACACTTCAGAGAAGTAGACTTCTGTTTTTTGTGTGTGTCCATTTTTTTTTTTTTTGGTTTGTCTCGATAATTAATTTAACTATTTTGTGCAATTAAAGAGTCCAAGTGATCATTTTGTTGTAGGTATTTATCTGAATTTGTTTACAAAGGAATGTTTTTAGTAAAGTTCCTCATGAAGGTTGTCAGTGTTGGAATAGAAGGTAGTTTGCTTGTGACAGTCTGCTCTAATTCTTGGTTAAGGACAGAGTAGCATACAGTTAATACTTCACAAGCTCAGGTAACGCTTCCGGACTTATTGTGTCACATATAGTACAGGGTGCAGTCAGTGGCCCTGCCATGGCTCAGGCGGTTAGTCGCCGACCTCTCACCGCCGAGGCCCGTGTTCGATCCCGGGTCAGTACATGTGGGATTTGTGGTGGACAAAGTGGCACTGGGACAGGTTTTTCTCCGAGTACTTCCGTTTTCCCCTGTCAGTTTCATTCCACCGGTGCTCCATTAAAATGGAGAAGCAGAAAAAACCTCTTCATCTTCATCGCAGGGTTGCACAATAAGCCTTCAAGGCTGCGGTGCGTCCGTAGAATCTGCTGCGGGGCCCTTCAATAAATGAAAACAGTGTCGCAGCTTATTCTCATATCGATAACATATAATTCAACATTCCACAGTCTGTAACTATAACATTTGGGTGATAATAGATATTACAATTTGTTGCAATTACTGCGTTTTCTTTGGGTCAGCCAGTCGGTCACGGTACTAATTAGATCACGGACTGGGTAACTGGAGGTTGGCTGTGGCAGAGACCGGCTGTGGCAGAGACCGGCTCTGATGCCACGAGGCTTTCTACACAGTTCATAATGCAGACTTCTTCAGGGGGTAAAGAGGCCGGAGCATGAAGTTAAACAACTACTTCCACTTAGTGTCGAGATTGCCGATCCCAGTGGCCGTTCGTTCTAAGGCGTGGGTCTACGGCCGCCCGCTTACTAAAATCGTGGTTTCGAATCCCACCGGGCATGGATCTTTGTGTTTTGTTAGATGTATGGACGATTGCATGAAACATAAGGTGACATGCAGGACACAAAAGACTTCAACAGTACAAATGGATCAAAGGGAAAACCCAGGAATTAATAATAAAAAAAAAATCCCACCGTGGCATGGATGTTTGTCTGTTGTGAGTGTTGTGTGTTGTCAGGTAGAGGTCTCTGCGACGAGCTGGTCCCTCGTCCAGAGGAGTCCTACCGACTGTGGTGTGTCTCAAATGTGTGTGACCATGAAACCTCGACGAAACGAGGAGGCCCAGGCCCATATAGGGCTGTCGAGCCATAGAAAAAAAAGTGTCGAGATTAAGAATTAAAAATCATTGTCTCCACTTACCCCTATATCTTCATGACGTGATGACTGTTACTCAGATACACGTCTGCAACTTTTTATTTGTACCATTTTCCGGTTTGGTGTGTATCTAACGAGATACAAGACAGGAAATATACGTATAAGGTAACATTGAGGCGCGTTCGCGTAACCCATTACAAAACCTATTACAAATTCTGAGTGTGTGTCTGTAGCCTTAGTTATCCAGCACGCAAAGCGCATGCGCCATGTTATATTGTCATCTGTGGCCTGTCTGCCTGTACCGTATTTTTCCACATTATCTCATAAACGGCACGATTTACGAAAAAAGGTTATTGAACATAAAATATGTGTTTTGATTTCCTCTACAATTTTTGTTTGAAACATTTCTCAATCTAAGAAGACTTGAACGAGATATTATCATAAATGTACATAGGTCTTTATGAAAAGCACCCTTTATTTTTGTCAGATTTTAATCACTCTTGAATTTTCTCGATAGAGTTTCGGAAAATCCACAAACGTTAAATTTCACGAAAATCCGTCCAGTCGGAGCCGAGTTGTTCCATGTAGAGAGACAGACAGACGAGAGAGAGAGACAGAGAGGCATGATGAAGCTAATAGTCGCTTTACGCAATTTTGCGAAAACATCTAAAAACTTATAAATAATGTCATTGGATTTTAGTTAGTGTTTTTGCCACGGGGTGACAGCACCCAATGGAAGGAATGGAAGACATGTGGCCGCACGGTCTAAGGCGTCAGTCTGTGGGCGCTCACTTGCTGGAATTGCGGGTTTGAATCCCATCGCAGGCATGGTTATATATCACTTGTGAGTGTTGTGCGTTGTCAGGTAGAGGTCTCTGCTATGGGCCGATCACTCGTCCAGAGGAGTCCTACCGATGTGGTGTGTCTGAGTGTGATCTCGAAACCTCAACAATGAGGAGGCCTAGGCTCACTAGGGGCTGTCGAGCTATAAAAAAAACAGCGGGGGGGCGTGAATTTAACCACTCAGCTCCCTTTAGTGCCGAGGTTAAAAATGAGTGGAACTATAACTCCATTCCTTCTATGTGCGTTGTGTGGAGAGGGACAATTTTACCCTTTTTAACTTTGAGCAATTTACCGATAAATATTTGAAGTCCGCCTTCCCAGTGCCTGCCTTCGAACACGAGACCACCTAACTCAGCCAGACTATCGAAGTTAGTGTAACAGAAATTGTGTGACCTTCAGAATGCTGTTCTGCTCATCTTTTCCCTTTACTTGCAGGTGGTATTTAGTTCATTTTCAAGGTCTTTCTGTAAATCGGTTCTTTAAACAGGAAGTCTGGTCCCACAGCCCACAGCGGCACTACCGTCATTCGTACAGGACCGGATGCTGATGGTATGGGCTTTTGATACACATAACAAAACAGCAGTGAGAGACGCGGGTTTCGAACCCGCACTCTGTGTCACATCTGTCACACCGGAACAGTTGACATCTGTCTCTCATATACCAATAAAAATTTCCGTACCGCAGAACGACGGCGTGGTTTTTCGTGAGAGAGGAATTAGGACGAAATTTAAGAGCTTCAGGTTCTGAGACATTGTAAACAGTTTGTCATGTGTTGGCCTATTCCTTCCTTATTTCCTTCTTTTGTTATTCAACTTATGTTTTTGTCTTCTTATAACGGTGCATAGCGGGACATAAGGTTGACTGGTGGCAAATTGATGTCCTCGGAAGGCGCTTTTGCGTGCCCGCGGGAATTTTACAACAATCACAAAAAAAAAAAGCGGCCGGGGGCATTTATTTAACCACTCACCGCCATCTAGCACTGAGGTTAAGAATGAGTGGAGCTGTAAACCTACTCCCCCTGTATAACTTCACGATGTGGAGAGCGACAGATTTAGTTTCATTATAAAAATTTATTTATTTTTGTTGATCTACAAAGATGTGGCGAACCTGATGTGCAGTGTCGAGGGGGGCTGTGTGTTGGCATTAGGTTGGGTTGTCATAAGGGGCCTGTGTGTTGCATTATGTTGGGTTGTCATAAGGGGCCTGTGTGTTGGCTTTATGTTGGGTTGTATGAGGGGCCTGTGTGTTGGCTTATGTTGGGTTGTCATGAGGGGGCCTGTGTGTTGGCATTAGGTTGGGTTGTCATAAGGGGGCCTGTGTGTTGGCATTATGTTGGGTTGTCATAAGGGGCCTTGTGTTGGCATTATGTTGGGTTGTCATGAGGGGCCTGTGTTGGGATGTTGGTCATAAGGCTGTGGGTTGTCATAAGGGGGCCTGTGTGTTGGCTTATGTTGGGTTGTCATGAGGGGCCTGTGTGTTGGCATTAGTTGGGTTGTCATGAGGGGGCCTGTGTGTTGGCATTAGGTTGGGTTGTCATAAGGGGGCCTGTGTGTTGGCATTAGTTGGGTTGTCATAAGGGGCCTGTGTGTTGGCATTAGGTTGGGTTGTCATAAAGGGGGCCTTGTGTTGGCATTAGGTTGGGTTGTCATGAGGGGGCCTGTGTGTTGGCATTATGTTGGGTTGTCATAAGGGGGCCTGTGTGTTGGCATTATGTTGGGTTGTCATGAGGGGGCCTGTGTGTTGGCATTAGTTGGTTGTCTGAGGGCTGTGTGTCATAAGTGGGCTAAGGGGCCTGTGTGTTGGCATTATGTTGGGTTGTCATGAGGGGCCTGTGTGTTGGCATTAGGTTGGGTTGTCATAAGGGGCCTTGTGTTGGCATTATGTTGGGTTGTCATGAGGGGCCTGTGTGTTGGCATGTTGGGTTGTCATGAGGGGCCTGTGTTGTTTGGGCATGATGGCCTGTGTGGCGTTGTTCATGAGGGGGCTTGTGTGTTGGCATTATGTTGGGTTGTCATGAGGGGGCCTGTGTGTTGGCATTATGTTTGGTTGTCATGAGGGGCCTGTATGTTGGCATTATTTGGTTGTCATGAGGGGGCCTGTGTGTTGGCATTATGTTGGTTGTCATGAGGGGGCCTGTATGTTGGCATTATGTTGGGTTGTCATGAGGGGGCCTGTGTTTGGCATTATGTTGGGTTGTCATGAGGGGGCCTGTGTGTTGGCATTATGTTGGGTTGTCATGTTAACTGATGGGGCGGGGATAAAGATTGGCAGGTGACATTGTATAGAAAAATAATTCGTGACAGGATGTAGTAAAACACAAGCGGAAGAAATATTTTGGAAGCCTATTTACACGTGCATGTTTTACAGGACTTTATAAGGTGCGTATGTAAATATAAATTTTTCTGGTTTTCCTTTACCCAGACGTTTTGCCGACTTTATAGATTTTAAGAAACCTATTTAAGTATATAGTGGAATAAATCAAATAATAAATTCAAATAAATAAATCAAATAAATAAATATCATCCAATTGAAAGTATTCTGCCCACAGAAGAGGTAATGCAAAAATTATATATACATATTTACATAGATCACAAGTACTCACCATCTCGGTAAAGCTACTATGGGACACCCGGTATATAAATGTTTAAGTAGGAATGTAGGTTAATAGGTTTTGGTGCACCCGGTATTCTTCCCTGTAGTTGAGTGCCATATTTGGACTGTTTTAAATTTAGTTATGCTGTTCATACTCAAAGACAAGAGTTTGGTGGGAACACCCCAAAGAAAAGGTACACTTGGTATACCTAGTCGTAGATGCGAGGATAATATTAAAACGGATCTTAAACGTAATGGGAAGGTGTGGAATAGGTAATCTGGTTCAGGATAGGGACAAGTTGCGAGCTGTTTTGAAAAATGTAATGGACCTTTAGGTTCTATAAAAGGCGGGGAATTTCTTAACTAAGGTACTATTATCTTCTCAAGAATGACTTTGCTTCATAAAGCAGTACTATACGTGTCAGTCGGTCTTGGTCCACATGCAAAAGAGACACGCCTTGGGTTCCGTTTACTATGCATCGCAGTGCTGGTGCTGTCATGTTTTGGGTCTGGGCGATGAAAGACATTTGTGGCTTCGCGTGGACACAGAACCCAGCCTGACCCTGTGATTCCGTTTAGAAAGAAAGAGTGAGGCAAGACTGTTTTGAAAATAGTTCCAAATTCCCACTTCCAACTCCAAAATGTGTAAAAGCTTTGTGATTTCAGTTATGAGTCACCCATTGACATTGTCCAGCCGGATGCTAGTGTGGTTTTAAAACATGGGCCAAGCAGTGCAAATATGTTACAGCAGGTGCACCAACATTACATGCCGGAAGAAAACTTTGAATAAGGAATGAGAAGTAAGAGGCAATTACGAGAATTATGTTAACCCTTTAAAGACGAAGCATAAACTGTTTCATTTAAAGACCCAGTTCGTACCGCGCAGTAAACACTCTTCATCTCGGTTAAAAAACAAATCAATTTATGTTATATAAGGGAAAAGTCGCTGTTTGTTGTAATATAAATACAATACATATAAATACAGTGTGGGCAGAATGTAGAATTTTTGAATATTAAAACTGTTGAGGGATCAAGTAATCATTAGGTTTCAAAAAGTTAAGAAGGAGCTTAAAAATTTATGCTTATTGTCCATTTTCAGGCGTTCTTTACGAAGCAAAAGAAGTATTGTCAGAGAACCCAATCCGCCTGTCTGTAAGCGTTTTAAGAAGGGGAAAAATACCCTCTCCTCAACTGTCATTTTATTTTAAATTAGTAATTTATTTACATATTTGCGACCAGTTTAGGTATTAGGCTATCTTCAGGCGAAATCGTAAGTTAAAAACTTGAAAGGGACTATGAGATTGAAAAGGGCCTTTGCCATTACATTTGTTTATATAATACATTTATTTGGAATTAGTGTATTTATATTCTATGAAGGTATTTATAAACTAGAAAAGTGTGAAATTGTTAAGTAAAAGTTAGGCGGATAATAAAATTTCGAGATTTATATTGTTCATGCAGTGTAGTTTTTGTCGATCGCACATCTCCTTAACCAACAAATGCACTTGTTATTCTTTATTATACAATATAATTTACCATAAAACTAGTCCGACATGTTTCGAATCCCTATTTTGGGATCATCATCAGGGACTTGGATTGTGAATTACACAAATTACAAATCAACAATAATGACACATATTATAAGTACAAAAGTATAAATTTCGAGGTTTATAAAGTAATGTTTGGTTGGTTTTCAATAAGCAAAATTTGTCTACACATAAGACTGTCTTCGCACATTGAAAACCAACCAAAAATTCCTTGATAAACCTCCAAATTTTATTATTCTCATAAATTTTACTTAACGATTTCACACTTTTCTTTTTATAAATACCTTTATAGAATATAAATACACTAATTCCAAAAAAAGTGTATTATATAAACAAATGTAATGGCAAAGACCCTTTTCAATCTCATAGTGCCTTTCATATTTTTAACTTAAGATTTCGCCTGAAGATAGCCTAATACCGAAATTGGTCGCGAATGTGTGAATAAATCACTAATTTATAATAAAATGACAGTTGTCTTGTGGGTAATCTTTTCTCTTTTTATTATTGTATAGAACACAACGGAATGTCCTTAAAAGTACTAAATCTTTCCTCAGATTTTCATGAAATCCGGCTCAGGAATTTCTTAAAAACAGTTATCGGAGGGGAGTTTCGTGAAAATCGGCTGAGTGGCAGTCATAAATTACTGTAGGGCGTTAAAGAATTTCCTTCCGTACTTACTATACTTCACGTCTGTTTTTTTTTGTGAAATTCGTTATAGCAGTATTCAGCCTAATATCGCTGAATTGTTATATAAAAATCCGTACATTGAAGGGCATATTTTACTTAGGGATTAAATAAAACTTTGCCCACATTTTCTATATTTTTCGTCCGACATGGACAAAATTCGGCACAGTAGATGTCCACGAAAATTTATTGATTGCTGGTTTTTGTGGAAATCGGCGCAATTAGAGTCATACTCTACTTAGAGGCTGAGAAAACATCCTGAGTTATTAAAGGAAAGTAAGGAAAATCAGCCAGCGGGTACGAATTTTATGGTAATCGAACTGGAAGCTTATCATCGGAAGGAAAAGCATTTCTTTCTGTCTCCTTTAAAAAGAGAGGCGTTGAATAATATTCAAGGAGAACTTTTGTGCTTTTGTTAGAGTACAAAACAAGTCTGCCTACGGAGTGTCACCGCGCAGCCTTACGTGACTCCAAGTCACTGACCTATTTCCCTTTCCATGCACTCTGCTCAGTGGCAGGTTCCCTCTATACGATGTTCATTCGCTAGCCGAGTGTCAGCTGTTTTGGAATTGTTGCCAACTGAACCTGGGCTGCATAGACTGTCATGTGGTTTTGGGCCCAGTTTGTGGTTTTTAGCGCATTTCATTGGAAACGCACTGTACCTGTACCTCCCACATGAAACCAGAATGTTGGGGGGTGTTGGCAAGGAGGAGGTGGGGGGTCCCCATGGGTGTATCAAGCCCTCTTCACCTCCCTGTGACCCCGCGTTCTGGTCAACTGGCCACAAACCCCAGCCAGCCTCTACTGCAAGCCTTGACCACCTACAGGCTCTTTTCAAAGGGGACCTTGTTTGTTAGTGACAGCTTTTAACCACCCACCTCAAAAGAGAGGTTTTTCTCTCTCTCTCTCACAGTGTCTCTCTCTCTCTCCTTTTTTGTGCAAAATACAACACAAAAACATCATAAACCACATTTACGCCATGTATAATACGGAACATAATAAAGTTGAGACTGCTTTCAAAATATACTATTACAAAACAAAATTGTTTGGCTTGTGACTGTCCTACATAAATTCTTCTTTTAAGAAAACAACTGTTTGCACGACGCAGGCTATTTGCCTTCAACTCCATATATTAATAATTGTGAATGACAAGGCAAAGTGCCTGTGAATGAGCAGGCGTGACGTCATTTAAGGCATGTGACTATGTTTATGTTTGCCTGGAAGGACGAACTAGGAAAAGCCATGATCAGGATAGACGCCCTTCGCCTGGAATTGAACCGGGTGCCTTCTGAATAGGGGTCAGTGATATAGGTAAAACTAAATTTTGACTTCCTGAATAAGTTATAGAAATCTGAAGGTCAAGGCTGTGTTTTTGTTCTATAAATCTGTCGACATTCTGCCAAATAGCATATAAAGCAGCATCAAATCAGATGCTGGGGATGGACTGGCGAGGAAACGCTCATGGATTGGGTTAAGGCCGGCCACGACGCTCTTCACGCTTGTTACTTCTGCTGCTCGCGGAATTTGTTTGTAAAAAATAAGAGAATGTGCTAGCTGCGTTTTTTTTTCGGGCAGTGAGAAGTGTTGCTACCGTACATTTCACTTTATGAATAAAGGCACATCTTTTGGCCTAGTTGCCTAATAAAGTGCGATTCCCGAAGCTCGTCTGCGTGACTACAGCTGAATTAGGCTAACAACATCGTCCACCGCGGATTCTATCTGCGGTGTTAGCCTTTTATAATGCCAAATATAATTGTACAAACATTGATTTCAGGCTTCCGCCGCGATGTTGATGAGATCTGCGCTCTTCTGGGATATTATGCTGCATCGTGTTGTAATTTTTTTACCGATGTCTCGCAACAACGTATCGGTCCCATCTTCACGGGTCTGCCCAATTGGCTGTCATCACACCTACTGATTGCTACCCCGCCGCACTTTCCAGAATCTACGTTATAGGTTGCTGGATTTCTTTTTTTCCTACTCGGACTCTTGACCCGCGAAGATGGGACCGATACGTTGTTGCGAAACGTCGGTAAATAATTAGGACACGACGCCGCGTAATATCCCAGAAGACCGCAGATCTCGTAATTGTACACAGTTCTTAAGCAAGTGTTATTTTATTGTTAAGACAAAAGCGAACGTGCTTTGCCTGCGATAATTTGAATTACAATGGAGCTGGTGGAATATTTTCAAGAAAACCTTGTACAATAGTGGTTCAAAGAAGGTAGGACTAAGAAGTTATTGAAATTATGGTTACAAACCGAAATTCACAATGATCTTCACTTCAAACCAAGGAATTCAGATCGATTGGTCTGTGTTTTATTGTGTTCGAAATGTATTCTACTGGTCTAGGCGCCCGTTAAGTCTGTTCTTAACCAAAAGCCTCCACCGCAAAAAGGGTGTGGAACACTGGTTTAGGTGGTGAAGCAAAAAAAAAAAAAATAAAAAATCAGAGATGTTGATTAATTATTTGTAAAGCTGTACTTAGTGACCTGGTGGAAGAGAGACAATATCTGCTATTAAATTAAGTTATAGACCAACTGATGCACTTTTTAAAGCACTTTTTAAGTAGCTTTATTAAAAATGTTAAAATAGTACCCCTACACGTGTTTCGATCCTAGGATCATCGTCAGGGGGTTTTTTGCTAAAAGCTACGTCACTTCAATCACATGGTTTAAAATATTCCATTGGCACTATAAAACATATGTTAAAATCTTGTAAAAAGATTTGTTAAAAAGTTATAAAATTATAAAAACACTGTAGATGTTAGAATTGCGGAACTGCTGGCTTGTGGTATTGTGGTATTATAAGCATGTGAAATGTTTTCGCGTGGTTAGCGAAGTGTACTGTGTGCTGTGTGTTGACGAGTACTACATGTGCATCAGTTGGTCTATAACTTAATTTAATATGACGAAGATGCACGGTGTCAACAATGTGAAAAAAATATCTGCTATGTTATCTATGCTTGGGTCTCCCAAATTGCCTCGCTGTTTTGAGCTTTTTCGACGAATTTTTGTACGAACTTCGAATGTTTTTCTTTTTCGACTATGTCCGGCCCATTCCGTTATAACCTAGTGACATATTTGTCAAGGCAACAAATTAAGAAGCTCTTAGTTATGTATCTTTTTTCATCCCTATATTCGTCTTGTTTTTTTATGCTGAAATAATTTACTCAACGTTTCCTGTTACGTCTACATTCTTCTTTTTGAACTAGAATTTCCACACATATAAAACGATAGGTAAAGTTAGTTTACGTTTTTTTTTGATAGGTTTGCATTTTGTTTTGAGTTTCTTGAGATGAAACGTACGGACCTAGACACTGCCTTCGTTTCTCAACTTGTTTTGTTTATCTCAAAGCAAGAGTCAGATATTCGCTTTCAAAAACCTGAAAAAATTTCGAAACCCATTATCCTGTATTCGTATGCCGAAACTTGTAGATTTCATAACGAGGCTGAACTGCAAAACCAAACATTACACCAAGTAAGAGAAAACATATCCGTAATGTGAAACTCGATCTTGCTAATCATATATTAAAATCATTGGCAGATTTTCATGCCTGCTTCTTGTTACTCCATTTGTACAAACGAATTAATTTGTCTTCGGAAACGTGGAAAAAATTTCCTTCCATTAATATTGATTCAGAAGGCCATTAAATTAATATCGATTTTAGTCGTTAATTTCCTAGAGAAAATAAACATTACTTGTTGGGAACTCAAAAGTAGAAATCTCTCCCCATGTGGCATATTGTTTAGTAATCAAATATCCCGCACTCATCTTCGTGTCCTGTATAATTTCATACAAAATATTCCCTTCCCTGATGTTATGTTCTCGTTTGTTTTTATGGCTAGTTAGGAGAACGCTCTTGGCTAACGAGAAAAAAACATAGACTACAATGAGCACTGAAAGCAAATGAGGAATACATTGTTTTAATATACGAATGGAACAGGCATTAATATATAGTTAAAAAAAATTAAACAAATAAAAAAAATAATAACAGACGCGTGAGAAACAAGCCAATGGCTGTGATATAGATTCAGCGATGTCGGTAATACTGATGCCTTTTTTTTGTTTACATCACCACAAACATATTTTGCATTTTGATGTCCGGGATGAAATTTAAAACCAATTAGAATCATTCGGACGCTACGGCAGAGAGAACACAAAAACACATTATACAACAATCACTTGACCATTTACATTTTCAATGCACGTACTCTCATCAGTGTTTGATTTTTTTTTTAGCGGAACAAGCAATTAAGTGCCTCACAAGCGATGTCACCTGATTTACATATTCATATTCTGCGGAATTACTAAGAAGTTTGTTTTGTTCTTATGTCGAGACTGCTGTATTTTTCTTTCTTATTTTTTTAGTCTAACCTCTGACCTCAATCTACCTACTCATTGTAGGTGTAGAGGGTTATTGTTGCACTTGATCACATTCAATGACACACACTCGGTAGGTGTCCTCTGGATGAGTGATCGGCCCGTCGCAGAGGCCTCTACCCGACAACACACAACGCTCACAAGAGACAGACACCCATTCCCCCGGCGGAATTCGAACCCGCAATTCCAGCAAGCAAGCGGCCGTAGACCCACGTCTTAGACCGCGCGGCCACAGGGATCGACTGCTGTATTTTTATTAAAAGAAAATAAATGGAAGGTAATTTAGATAATAAGAACATTAGTTTGCTCTCTAAGTTACTGAGAGTTTTGTGTATGAGATAAAAAAAATTGTTCTCCTTAAAGCTTTTCCACGATTTTTCCTGAAGTCTTTAGCCTACATTGTTATGCAGGTTAGAAGCCACTCAGTATCCCCTCCAGGATGTCCTCTATGGTGGGGAATTGAGGACCCTGCACATGTTTCGTTAAAATTCACACATACACGAAAGTTTTGAGGGCCATACACTTCGTCAATTCACAATGAAAATTTACTAAATTCTGGAAACTTGTTTACTGGGAAACTGGATTCAATAAACACATCAGAACACGCTGAGAGTTGTAACCGAATACTTCATTATATTTACATGTTGAATTTAATGGATTTTGCCATTAGACAGAGAATGAGAATATGTATTCGACCCGGAGGCCAGGAGAATGTATTTAGTTTTATTGTTCTGTCCTAGAAGCCAGATTCGGGGGCAGGACATCATTTATTGAAGGCTTTATGTAAATTATCTTTTAATGTTTATTCAATTCAGTGATCCAATTCTGAGAGCAGTGTCAAGTAGCACACATCCCCAACTGAAATTTATTACATATAACCTCAGAATTTTGCACCACCACTGTTAACACTTACAAAGTGTACAACGTGTCTGTATGTTTTTGTCTCCCTATAAAATTTAATATGCTTAGCTCGAGTGTTCTAGTATTTACAGCCATTGAGCATACAACAAAGTTGTCCTGCGTTTAAGTAATTACTACGCCATGAAAAAAGTATGGGGGAATGAAGGCACAACTCCATTCATTCTTAAACTCGGCATTAGGTGAAAATTATTATTATTATTATTATTATTATTATTATTATTTACTGCAATTGGGTTTTCACCCGGTGGCAGTAGTCCTTACACTAGTACACACAGTACAAATGGACATATAAATATACATAAAATTAACAATACAAAATAAACTATACACAATTACAAAACAAAATACATACAGTAAATACAAGTACACACATTATAACACCGTACACACATTATAAAAACATCCACACCTTGCAAAAGCATCCACTCCTTACAAAAGCATCCACACCTTACAAAAACATCCATACCTTACAAATACATCCACACCTTACAAAAACACCCATACACATACAAAACAAAATACATACAGTAAATACAAGTACACATATTAGAAAAACCCCGTTCACACCTTACAAAAACACCCATGCACATACAAAACAAAATACATACAGTAAATACAAGTACTCATATTAGAACTCCGTACACACCTTACAAAAACACCCATACACATACAAAATTAAATACATACAGTAAATACAAGTACACACATTAGAACACCGTACACACATTACAAAAACATCTGCACCTTACAAAAACATCCACTCCTTACAAAAGCATCCACACCTTACAAAAACATCCACACCTTACAAATACATCCATACCTTACAAAAACACCCATACACATACAAAACAAAATACATACAGTAAATACAAATACACATATTAGAAAACCGTACGCACCTTACTAAAACACCCTTACACATACAAAACAAAATACATACAGTAAACAAAATACATACAGTAAATACAAGTACACATATTAGAACACCGTACACACATTACAAAAACATCCACAACTTACAAATCATCCACACCTTACAAAACCATCCACACCTTACAAAAACACCCATACACAGAATAAAAAAAAAAAAAAATTTTAAACAAGCACAATACAAAAAAACACCCACACATTAATTAATTTCAGTGCGTTAGAATATCCTCAGTATAAAGTCAGACCAAAGTACATGCTAATTATATCCCCCAAGAACTTAATTCACTTCACTTCACTTCGAAACCAGAGCACTTCACTTCACATCACTTCACACCCCTTCACTTCACATCCCTTATTTTTATTCAATCTCCACTTAAAAATCCTTAGCTTGTAATGACGTTCTTGACCCTTTTTTTTAAAAGAGCTTAATTTACAGGGGAAAGTCGCTAGTACGCTTGGAGGTAATTGGTTCCAGCTTTTTATGGTCCTATTTACAAAGGAATATTTACCTACATCTGTTCTTTGTTTCCTAATCCTAATTTTCCGACTATGATCGTCCCTACCCAGGTAGCATGGTTTTAGCAGTCTATCCCCTATTGTTTTCCAAGCCCGTCCCCCGGTGTATGCTTTGAAAAGGGCGCATATTCGGGCTATCGCTCTACGCTGTGTCAATGTTTCCCAACCCGATTCATTTGTATTATTTGCAAATTTTGCCGCTCTCTTTTGCACGCGATTCAAAGCGCTTACCTGACCTTCTCTGTATGGGTCCCAACACACCGCTCCATACTCAAGTATCGGTCTCACAAGTGCCGTATAAGCTAAACTTTTCGTATTATTATTTGCCCTTTTGAGTATACGCATTACGAAATGAAGAGCCCTCCATGATTTTCTTAGTGTATAATTTACATGATCTGCCCAGCTTAGGTCGCTGCGTATAATTATTCCTAAATACTTAAAGCTATTTGCCTCTGGAATTAGTTGATCCCCAATACAATACCTCAGTTTACCTTTCACCCTAGCTCTATTGAAGCTTACTGCTTTACTCTTACCTGGATTTATCCTCATTGAGTGGTCTATTTCACTCCCCGGCCGGATTAACTCTCGGGACAAAATCTCCTGTACGTAGTGAAATTAAGGCTGGTTTAGCCCCTTTACGCAATCCGGAAAAGATAAAAGTCTATTGCATCTACTGAGAGTTGAACCCCGATTCCTCGGTTGTCCAGCCTACTCCAAACTTTATCAACATAAAAGCAGGATATTTCTCTGCACCATTTTCAGGACTCTGTATTAACTGGCGCTGATATTGATCAGTTGGACCGATCGTGTGAAAATAAAGTATTACATAGATTCAAGGAGGAGAGGAATATCGTACATATAATAAAAAGAAAAAAGGCTAACTGGATTGGTCACATCTTGCGTAGGAACTGCCTTCTGAAACACTTTATTGAAGGAGAGGTAGAGGGAAGGATAGAAGTGATAGGAAGACGAGGAAGAAGACGTAAGCAGCTACTGGATTAGGAAAAGAAAGGATACAGGAACTTACAAGAGGAATTAGTGGATCGCACTATGTGGTCAACTCGTTTTGGAAGAGGCTACGGACCTGTCGTAAGACAGACCACAGAATGAGTGAATGAATGATATTTTTCCGAACTCCGAAATTCGTACTGCCGTCATAATGATGCTCTTGATGGTAGGGCATTCAAAACACAAAGCTGTAGTAAAATTTTCGTCAGTTGGTTCCATAAGACTTACGGAGTGTAGACACACGAACATTATACTATGTCTTGTACAATAAAGAATGTGGGTTAATTTAAGTTAGCTCAGGGGGTTCACAAAATTCCCAACAATACAGCGACCATCTCAGAGTTATTTTACAGGAACCAAATACCTTCCGGATACTGAACAGCGAATTTATACTTTGGTCTCACAACCGGTAGGGAGAGGAGTGGAAAAGTGAGATGAACCAATCGCTTGTCGCAAGGATTACATCTGTTATCTGTATTTCTGGCTCGGGAGCACATTGCCTTAACAACTTTTTTTCACACCCACCACTGGAAGAGGTCTGCAAAGTATCCGGACTGTTGGGGTGTTTGATACTGTGCAGAGCGCGCCGTCACCAAGACAGCGTCTTGGTTGTTACATTTGAATAGCTACATTGTTTGAAAAGTCAACCAGACTAGCAGATCCCTCTGGTTTGCTTTTGAGTCTTGTCTTGCGGACTGAAGATGAACAGGATCAGGAAATGTTTGGCGCCTCGGCATCGAAAATCCTATAGTAGACTGAATATCACAGATGTTCTTCCTTGTAGACTTGCGCTCTGGTGGAGGTGGTAATTTTAGTGAGAAATGTCTGGAGATGGGATAGCGTTGTCGGTGTACTGACTAGGCTATGACATGGGCGGTGAGCGGTTCGATTACCGGAAGGGTAAGAGGTTCGTCTCTTTTAAAAAGTGTCTGGACAAGGCCTGCGGCCCTCTCCAAACTCCTGTTCAATGAATAAAAGTAAAGCAATCCCATTACAGGCCTGGACAGGCCCTGAGGGTTCCAGGAGGTTGAGGCTCTCAGATTTCAAGATAATCTGCACATGAAGGTGGTAGGGTTGTCAGCCCTACGCACCGGCCGCCTTTACCCCCAGGAAATATTCCTGGTACTCATTTCTCTTAGAGGCTGAGTCGACCCCAGGGCCATAGTGCGACCGAAAGGATTATGTCAACGCAAAATTCCAATGACACCATCGGGAATCGAACCCATGACCTTCCCGCTTGTAGAGCAGTGGCGCTTGGGGCGCGCGGTGGCGTAGTTGGTTGAGGCACTACGCTACAAACCGGAACGTCGCGGGTTCGATTCCCGATGGTGTCATTGGAATTAATTCCTTGACATAATCGTTTCGGTCGCACTATGGCCCTGGGGTCGACTCAGCCTCTAACAGAAATGAGTACCAGGAATATTTCCTGGGGGGTAAAGGCGGCCGGTGCGTAGGGCTGACAACCTTACCACCTTCATGTGCCGATTGTCTAGAAATCTGGGAGCCTCAACCTCCTGGACCCCTCAGGGCCTGTCTAGGCCTGTAATGGGGTTGCTTTACCTTTACTCATTTCTTTTAGAGGCTGAGTCGACCCCAGGGCCATAGTGCGGCCGGAAGGATTATGTCAATGAAAAATTCGAATGACACCATCCGGAATCGAACCCGCGCAGTGCCTCAGCCAACTGCACCATTGCGTGCCCTCCCCTCCACGTTCAATGAATACCAGTGGGAAAGCGGCCGGGGCATGAACTTGACCACTCCCTTCCCTGCATCTTTTACCGAGGTTAAGAACGCGTGGAGCTTTAAGCCTACCCCCTCTCCCCTATATGCCTTCATGGCACAACCTTATCTTGACTTGTGATGTTTTATTTGACAGTGTTACCTTGCCTCAGTAATCTTTTAATGTTACGCCAAAGGCCAATACGTAATTAAATTTATGGTACATTCTAGCCAGTTGTGGTCCACAAATCCATAAATCTTCCCTTAGTCTCCTAAGAAAAAAAGCCTTCTGTTTTAGTTTTTTTGTACGCCTTTGGGATGACTGGGATTCTGTACTCTGAACTGGATTTTTAGAGTAGGAGAATGATACGTGTCAGTGTTCTGTGTCACACAACCACACACATTTTTGCTTGCGGTTAAGACAGTATCCCTCCAAAAAAAATCACAGATTGTGTTGTTATTGAAACCTTCAGTGACAGACACGGCAGTTTAAAGTTCAACTGCTGCCTAGGAAAGGAAGTTTTGAATTTACAGAACCCTTAAATGTATTCACAGTAGTACGATGCACCGAGCTTGGCAATATATGGAGAATTAAGTTCGGCACAACGTTTGGAAGCCGGCATTGATAGGTTAACAACAGCGTTTCAAGTGCAGTGGCTGTGTGGTGTCTGTTGGCTTGAGAAGGATCGTGAATAGCGAGTGACGGGGTTTGAAGGGGACAGTCGTGTCCTTTTATCGTGTAACCATCTGCAAACTTTTAAATGTTACGTTGTGCTCATCGTGCATTTTGATAACATTCAATATTAAAGCAACAAATGCACTTAATTTCCTAGTTATTTTCATTAATTCGGGTTAATGAACATAACTAGGAAATTAAGTGCATTTGTTGGTTTAATTGTTGAACACCTGCAAACAATTAGGGAAGGGACAAGGAGACCTAATTAGGATAGCTGGTTGCTCGACTCAGACTCCATACTTGGAATCTGCGTCGTTGTTCACGTTGGCCCATGATAGGCGCGTCAAATATATATATATATATACACAGTCGAAACTGTGTTATAACGTCATGAAAGGAACTGAATATTTTGTGTCGTTACAAACGAGTGTCGTTATAACCGAGGAGTATAACGTTATAACCGAGGAGAATGGTTAACAGTGAGGAATTAATTGGTACCACAGAATATCTGACGCTATAGACGAGGTGTAGTATAAACCGATGTCGTTATAACCGGGTTGGAATATATATATATCTTCACACACTCACATGCACGCACGATCGTGTGTGTATTATGAGGGCTGTCTATAGATGAAAATCTTAATGTTAAGCTTTTAAATTACGAGCTACGTGGTTAGGTTGTTGTTAACGCGAATATTCTCACAGAAAAGGGAATTTCCATAGTTTTAATGGAATTCTTCCCGTCGTGCTGTGACATTAGTAATTTATGTTTATAGCCGTCAAACACAACACATTTATTAAATCGAACATTGCACGCAACTTGGGTTTTAAATTAGGTGCTTTAATGCCTGTAGCTTGTCGAGGATGACCGAAATATGTAACATGGAATGTTAGGCTTAATAAATATGTAACATGGAATGTTAGGCTTAATAAATATGTAACATGGAATGTTAGGCTTAATAAATATGTAACATGGAATGTTAGGCTTAATAAATATGTAACATGGAATGTTAGGCTTAATAAATAAAATTTGTGGTGTTTGTTTTTAGGTAAAATAGTGTACGTTAATATTTATGAAGTACGCACTCAGTATACGACGTGTAGTTTGAAGATTTAAAAGACTGGGGCAGTTCAATTTGACGCTGATTTTGGATGGTGAAAGCAGTTACTGAGTCGAGCATCCACGAAATAGGGCATGAAGGACATGTTAACAATATCTGTATGTTACTAAAAATCTTATAGCTCGGGACTTACATTTTACTTTACAAAATTCGAATTTAGATTGTGCAAATTTATGGGGGTTTCATGTTAATTAAGTGTGAAAGACTCTAGTTATTCCTTGCTCCGTAGAACAGGGGGTTTCAAGCCTTGTTACTCAAATACTGGGACTGTACTTACAGTAGGTAACATAATTTCGTGTAGAGCTTTGCTTCTAATAGGAGACTTCCTTAGACAGAATGTACTTGATGGCTTAGTTTAATTTATAAGTTTCGGTTACAAATACACGGAAATATTCCGTACTATAAGGTACTGTCGACTAAGCAGGTACAGTTTCTTTGCATCTATAAAAATAATGAAAAGAATTTGTTAAAAATTATAGGCTATTAAGGGCTTTCCCTAGACATGTCGTATTTGTTGGTTTAATTCAGTTTACTTTCTACTCGTATTTTAAATTCTTATGTGACTATAATTTACAAATTCTCGTAGCTTTATACTCCTTGCCAAATGCGTGCAGGCAAACTCTGTGTCTAGGCCAGCACGTGTTTACACCACGGGCTGGTAGTTGCGTAGGACGATTTGTATTTTTACGTTTCTACATATATATAAGGGCGACATGTGTGCTCTAAAGTGGAAGGATTACACACATTGCACACAGGCTAAAGTACCCACACTTCATCTAGGATATTGATGTTTTCCTTGCCATTGTCGCAAAGGCTAGACTTCAGGAAAAAAATATCGCTCCTCTTAAGAAATTAAAATATATTCATATAATTAAAAGAAGACTGTAAATGAGGATAAGATTTGCTTGCAAATAAATACAGTAGCGCAGTATATAACACGTCGGTCTTACAGCCGTGGCTACGGGTCGTTCTGACAATGGTGGTATATCGTAGGTCTGTTGTACAGAACGAGACAAAGTGAGAGCGATTATAGCGAAATTTTACGCACCCTTAAAACCTATTGGAATCACTTTTTCCGACTGTCGTTCTTTAAATGTGAGGCAGGACCATAGATTTAATGTCGCTCCCATCTCAGACGTTCGTGCTTCTGTGATGTTGTTAACGATTTTAGAAGAACGGCTTGATGTTGAAGTCAAATTTTGTTGAAATCAGATAAATCGGTTCACAAATTAAGGGGACACAAGGAAATAAAAAAATCGGTTCAAAAATTAAGGGGACACAAGGAAATAGAAAAATCGGTTGAAAAATTAAGGGGACACAAAGGAATCGGAAAATCAGTTCATAAATTAAGGGGACACAAGGAAATAGAAAAAATCGGTTCAAAAATTAAGGGGACAAAAGGAAATAGAAAAATCGGTTGAAAAATTAAGGGGACACAAAGGAATCGGAAAATCAGTTCAGAAATTAAGGGGACACAAGGAAATAGAAAAATCGGTTCAAAAATTAAGGGGACACAAGGAAATAGAAAAATCGGTTGAAAAATTAAGGGGACACAAAGGAATCGGAAAATCAGTTCAGAAATTAAGGGGACACAAGGAAATAGAAAAATCGGTTCAAAAATTAAGGGGACACAAGGAAATAGAAAAATCGGTTGAAAAATTAAGGGGACACAAAGGAATCGGAAAATCAGTCCATAAATTAAGGGGACACAAGGAAATAGAAAAATCGGTTAAAAAATTAAGGGGACACAAGGAAATAGAAAAATCGGTTAAAAAATTAAGGGGACACAAAGGAATCGGAAAATCAGTTCAGAAATTAAGGGGACACAAGGAAATAAAAAAATCAGTTCAGAAATTAAGGGGACACAAGGAAATAGAAAAATCGGTTCAAAAATTAAGAGGACACAAGGAAATAGAAAAATCGGTTGAAAAATTAAGGGGACACAAAGGAATCGGAAAATCAGTTCAGAAATTAAGGGGACACAAGGAAATAGAAAAATCAGTTCAGAAATTAAGGGGACACAAGGAAATAGAAAAATCGGTTCAAAAATTAAGAGGACACAAGGAAATAGAAAAATCGGTTGAAAAATTAAGGGGACACAAAGGAATCGGAAAATCGGTTCAGAAATTATGGGGTTATAAGTAAACAGGAAAATCGACTCAGAAATTAAGGGGACACAATCTGCAACACAGACAAACATAAGCAATACGACGATCTTTTTATTCTAGTTGGCTGTGGCATACCGCACGAGGCGTTTTTTGCCGATTTCTTACCGCGGAAGGACAGGTTCGCTCGCAGGGCACACTACATGGTATTTGTTGTGGAGAGAGTGGCACTGGCACTGGCACTGGCACTGGCACTGGCACGTGGGCGAGGCATGTGGCGCTTATAGGCGAAGTCGGACATGTACAAAAGATTTTGGTGGAGAAATCAGAAGGAAAGGGAGCACATGGAAGATCTGTGCGGTGGGAGGATATTATTAAAATGGATCTTAAAGGAATAGGATGGAAAGGCGTGGACTGGATTGATGTGGCTTAGTACAGGGACAGGTGTGGACTGGATTGATGTGGCTTAGTACAGGGACAGGTGTGGACTGGATTGATGTGGCTTACTACAGGGACAGGTGTGGACTGGATTGATGTGGCTTAGTACAGGGACAGGTGTGGACTGGATTGATGTGGCTTAGTACAGGGACAGGTGTGGACTGGATTGATGTGGCTTAGTACAGGGACAGGTGTGGACTGGATTGATGTGGCTTAGTACAGGGACAGGTGTGGACTGGATTGATGTGGCTTAGTACAGGGACAGGTGTGGACTGGATTGATGTGGCTTAGTACAGGGACAGGTGTGGACTGGATTGATGTGGCTTAGTACAGGGACAGGTGTGGACTGGATTGATGTGGCTTATAGTACAGGGACAGGTGTGGACTGGATTGATGTGGCTTAGTACAGGGACAGGTGTGGACTGGATTGATGTGGCTTAGTACAGGGACAGGTGTGGACTGGATTGATGTGGCTTAGTACAGGGACAGGTGTGGACTGGATTGATGTGGCTTAGTACAGGGACAGGTGTCTGGCTGTGGTGAACACGACAATGAAACGTCGTGTTCAATAAATAGGGACAATTTCTTGACACTCTGAGGAAATGTTAGCTTCTTATGGGTAAATCTGTTCCATGGAGTAGTTATTTAGTTAGCAGCACTGGGAGAGGTTTCCGCCCGAATTACTTTGGTTTTGCCTGACTTACTTTTCTATTAATGCTCCATGTTCATCTGTCATCCGGCGTTGGGCATTAGCGCATCTTTCTATGCAGACGTTGTCTGATCCGCATAGGGGAGAAACATGCACGGGGAATTAAACTAAAATTGAGGACAAAGTTTTTATTCCTCACCTTTCTACTAGCGTTGCTTGTGTGTTAGTAGAAGCAATGACATAGGCAGTGGAATTAATTACGGTATAATTTATTTGTATTTTATAACATGCTACATTTGCAAGGTGATGAATTTTTGTGAACAAAACACTGTGAGGTACATACAGTCGAACCCGGTTATAACGACATCGGTTTATACGACACCTCGTCTATAACGTCATATATCTTGTCGTAACAATTAATTCCTCACTGTTAACCATAACATTATAATCCTCGGTTATAACAACACTCGTTTATAACGACACAAAGTATTCAGTCCCTTTCATAATGTTATAAGCGAGTTCTACTGTATTTATAAATTGGCGTGATGAGTCCGGATTTCGGATGATTGGAGGTGAAGGTGGCTGTTCAATATGCCAAACTAACAAAGGCGTATTACAGAGGTTCCAGAAAACTGAATGTATGTAAAATAAGCCTTTTTTTTTACACAGAACATTTTGACAAACATTTGCTTCTTAGTGTGTTTGTTAGTAGGAGAGTTGCAGGAGGATTGTTGAAGCCGGTCATGAGAGTAAGGCTGACTGACAATAGTTGGTCCCGACATGCAGAATCATTCCTCACACCTTATTCTTACTAGAATGCATTATTGTCTCTCTGTCTAAATAAATGTTAGAAATTATATCGCTTCCCTATTCTAGCCACGTATTGTTTAGAGTGCCATACATTACTTAACGTGTAGTCTATAATCAGCCCTAAATAACACTATATCAAAGGTAAAGGTAAAGGTAAATATCACCCCATATCATGGCAATGAAGGTCAGAGGTTGTAATTGATTTATATTAAATTTGGGAGTTATATATAAGTTTATTACTATAATTGTTGAAATTAGGAAAATACACTGAAGTTTGTAAATTTTAAGTAACTAGAAAGAAACATGGGAGTAGAAGGAGACATAAATGTGTACAGTGACCATAAAGTTAGAAGGAAAGAAAAAGGGTCAGAAGCCATTGAAAGAATACAGAGGGGTGAAAAGGTCAAAGGAGAAAAGACATAGTTTTGCCTTTTTTGAAAGTAGTACGGACTGATGGACATGGGGCAGTGACAAGGATTTATGGGGCATAGGAGTCAAAAAGTCTGAATAGATTTTGTTAGAGGTGACAGCGACTAAGGTCATAATTTTCGTGGAGGCGTTTTCAGATTTGTTTCGGTTGTACATTAAAACTTTCAAGTAAGAGAAGTCGTTGAACTTAGGGTGACAGATGTACAAACATAGGGGGGAAATAGAATTTTAGCCAATAGGAAATTAAGTTACAGATTTTCAAACTATTCCGCGTAAGCATGAACCAATAAGAAATAGAAATAAATTAAAACGGGGAGGTCTTCAAAATTTGAGTGGAAGAGACCAGTAAATGAAAAAGTTAGTTAGGCGTGTGAAGTGGTAGAAATCAGAAGGAAGTACTTGCCGTCTTCGACATTATTGCACCAGTTACGCGATACAATCATAAACAAAAATTAATTATTGCAAAAGTAGATAAGTGAAAACTTACAAGCTACATCCACTTACAGTGTTTAATAATGTACTAAAGTGTAATTCAAATAAATTGAAAATATTTTTTTTTAAGTGCAAACTAGTGTCCAAATTGATTATAATTTGATTACGGTAAGCAGCACCACTTAGATTCCCTACGAACGAGAGTCCACATGTTACCGAACTGAGAGCCAGGCATAACAAATAAAGGTACGTGCGGTTATAAGGTGAAGAAGAGGTATAGATTTACCCATGATTAACCTCGGGGCTAAATGGGGGTGTGTGGTCAACGTCAGGCCCCGGCCGCTTAACTCCAAAAATAGAGACGTAGTACCTATTGTACAGGAGGCTGATTTGACACGACGGCCGGTCTGGATGTGTGTCGAGAAGAGAAAATCTATTGCCTTCACCGTCGTTCGAACCCCGGACCGTCCAGCCCGCAGCGAGTTGCTATACCGACTGAGCTATCCCGGCCCACACACTGTATTAAAAATATTCGTTATTGGAGCGCCGTGTAGCATGTGAGAGGTAGTAAACGACACTATATCAAACACCTTTGTTATTTGGACGCTTTTGCAATAATTAAGTATTTATTCCAACAAATGCACTACACTATTTTAGTGTAGTGCATTTGTTGGAATAAATAATTCATTAATTACTGAAATACACAGATAAAATAAAGCTTTTGCATATATTGTATACTTGTATATAGTGAATGGATATATATATATATACATGAACATATATGTATGTTATTAAACGACAATGTGTCAGCTCCTTCGAGATCGGATATCGTTCATATTGTAGCAGTTATATTAAAGTATTTCTGTAGTGGGGCACATCTGGACCTCTCAACACGTGTCACTAGTTACTAGCAAAGTATGCGAATATATTTGCTAGCATTCTTGGAAGTTATTTTTTGTCAAGTAGGAGATATGGCCTTCTCACAGCACTCAGGAACATATGTTATGCTGCACGGCTCACATGTGTCTCAGTGTGTGGTATTGTGCAATTCCTTTTTTTGGGCATAGAGGCTTGGACCCGTTATTTAACACTGAACAATATTTTTGTCCTTTTGGATTTATCAAAAATGTACATTTTGAGTTTAATATAGACACTTCTGTGCTAGGTTATTGAGGTGAATTTTACAGTTCATCATCACGAGAAAATATAGGCCTGTAACGTATAAGGGAAACTGACGTTAAAGCTCACAAATTACACGAGTGTTCGCTGCACCAGCTTAGGTACTAAGAATCACAAGACTTTCTCGAGTTTGAAGGATAAATATTTGGAGTTTATAGGATGTGTTTTAAAATTCATTTGCTGACTGTTCATGGTATTAACGACAGCAAGCTTCGAGTTAAATAATGTCTATTTGGGGATATTGAAAGCCGAGTAACGCTTCGAAGCCTTACTTCCACCCAGTAATATCTATAAATTTATTTAACCTGTAACATACCCGTTACGTTATTATATGCTGATAATAGTAGCAATCAGTCAACACAGCATTATATTCAGTAAGAATAAGGCTACATGTTCCGGCTAAAAATGATTGGCCATCATCAGGCCTAAATACAAGAATACAAGAGGGGGTATATTTAACAACTATATTTCAGGTTTGAGATCTCAACCTATAAAATTTAAAATATGCATAGGCATAAATAGTAAAAAAAAATTGCATTTCCAAGTTTTATTTTCGACGCATTTAGTGTTTTAATCTCTCTAAACCTTAGAAGTGAGGCTTCTAAACTGTTTAGATTTGAACATTATTTCGTGAGATGTCAGAATAATTTAAATTAACGCACCTCCAAAAAAAAAAAGAAGAAAAAAAAGAATTTCTTGTTAAGTTTTGCATTAGTTGGGTCATCTTTGGTGTCGAACCGTTATAGCACCGTGCCGGTACTTCAATGGGGATGCTGGTGCATGGCTCTTGTTTCTAGGGAAGGAAGGTTCTGTCTGTCTGCATACCGAACGGACCTCTGCTTAATGTCGTCTTATGGCTGACATGCGGGTTGCATGCTTGCGCTGCGCGAGGCCGGATTTAACGTGACGGGCACAGTCTACCTTTCTTCAATAATGAGAGGCTGAATTCAGTATTTACAATTATTGCGGACGAGTAAAATATTTCGTATTTTCTCCGTGTGCTAGCAGTGGCGCTATCTTCTAGGTTTTCTTCTTCCCTGAGCGGCGGCTTCCGTGAATGACTTTTATTCTATATCCTAGCAAACGCGCTAGTTTGGATTTTGTGTTCTTTGACGAACAGCCTTTAAGTGAACGTAATTATCTGTTATATGATCATTCAAGTCTTTGGCATGTTACTCTGAAATGTTGGGTTAATATTTCCCGACGTTTAGGAATCATCGAGCTTCGACCTTGAACGAAAGTAAGTAAAAGAAGAGGACTTTTTTCTTGCACTGTTTGACTCTCTTGGGCTGCTATTTTGATATTTATTTACGATTTTTCCATCCCTTAGGGAAATTAATATACAGCCGCAGCGTTGTGTTCATCTTATTACGGTAATTCCTTTCTGAATTGCGGATTTTTAAATGTGTATATGTTTAATTTAATTTAATTTAATTTATGTATCCTTACAGTTTTTAGTTGTTAAATATTACCTTGTTTCCCACCTCATAAAGAGAACTCTATAATAAGCAAAGTGTTTTTTGCGGGTTTAATGTCCTTTTTTGGCCTTCCGTTGTCAGTCGCAGCTTGATTTTTGGGGACATTATTCTGGGGAAAAAAATGTGTTTTTTGAACAGAAAATACGGTAATTATCTTCTGCACTCAACTCGTTGAACAGCGTTTCGGAAGTTTCTATCGACTCTGTAACTACTCGCACACCGCCATCATCTTTCTTTCACCTTTGAAATTATGGATAAACTCGCCAACAACAATTCCGCAAGCAATTGCGACAACCTCTTCACCCCCCCCCCCCTTTATGGAGCCCAATACTGAAGGGAACTGTAGCCGCAAGGTCGCTTACTACTTTTGCAACAAGATTGACTTTTAATACGACGTGGCATTCCATACAGTTCGCAAGAACAGCGCCGAGGTCATGACCTTTAGGCCTGCAGTATTCCGTGATATTATCTAGGGGTATAAGCACCTCTCCCAAAAGTTAAATTAAATATTTTTATAAAATAATAATACACCGTGTTAAAACTGTTAAATTTAATCATAATGGATATATCTCTGTTTTATTCGTATAGGAAATGTGGGAAAAATAACATGATCATAAAGTTTTTATAAATACAGTTTTTTTACGTCACGTTTAACAGATCAAAGTGCCAGTAGTCGATGGCGGGCCACGTTTCAGTCTGTTCAGTAATATATACAAAATACTAATAACATATGACAGTTTGGCTATGCTGCATTTGTGGGGAAATGGATGATAGTAGGCTGTACGTGGGTTGGTTGGAAACTAAACCCATATGGTACAGAATCGTTTTTTGAAACGTTGAATCAAGTTATTGCCCCTGACCCCTCTACACGACCAATGATAAACTTCAAATGTGATGCAGTTTGTATTTTGGACATGTCTCGTATAGTCGTAGATGGAGAGATATTGCGATGTAGGTTGTCACGGAAGTGATTCTTATTGGACTGTCCCTGGCTACGTGCGTTCTGACATTTTAAATACTGTCCCTGGCTACGTGCGTTCTGACATTTTAAATACTGTCCCTGGCTACGTGCGGTCCGACGTTTTAAATACTGTCCCGGCTACGTGCGGTCCGACGTTTTAAATACTGTCCCTGGCTACGTGCGTTCTGACATTTTAAATACTGTCCCTGGCTACGTGCGTTCTGACATTTTAAATACTGTCCCTGGCTACGTGCGGTCCGACGTTTTAAATACTGTCCCTGGCTACGTGCGGTCCGACGTTTTAAATACTGTCCCTGGCTACGTGCGTTCTGACATTTTAAATACTGTCCCTGGCTACGTGCGTTCTGACATTTTAAATACTGTCCCTGGCTACGTGCGGTCCGACGTTTTAAATACTGTCCCTGGCTACGTGTGGTCCGACGTTTTAAATACTGTCCCTGGCTACGTGCGGTCCGACGTTTTAAATACTGTCCCTGGCTACGTGCGGTCCGACGTTTTAAATACTGTCCCTGGCTACGTGCGGTCCGACGTTTTAAATACTGTCCCTGGCTACGTGCTGTCCGACGTTTTAAATACTGTCCCTGGCTACGTGCGGTCCGACGTTTTAAATACTGTCCCTGGCTACGTGCGGTCCGACGTTTTAAATACTGTCCCTGGCTACGTGCGGTCCGACATTTTAAATACTGTCCCTGGCTACCTGCGGCCCTACATTTTAAATACAAGGGAGTACAAGTAGCTGTACAATGTAAGTTCTCTGTTGCTTATTTACTTAAGACAGATCAATTGTTTGAGTAACTTACATACTTACTTAGATCTGCTGCCAGAGAAATTATGGACAAACAAACAAACAAACAAACAAACAGAATATGAACTATTGTCAGAGCAACTGGTTGTCATTAATCTAATCTAGAAATGTTATGTCGGAGCAACTGTTTGCCATTAATCTAATCTAGAAATGTTATGTCGGAGCAACTGTTTGCCATTAATCTAATCTAGAAATGTTATGTCGGAGCAACTGGTTGCCATTAATCTAATCTAGAAATGTTATGTCGGAGCAACTGGTTGCCATTAATCTAATCTAGAAATGTTATGTCGGAGCAACTGGTTGTCATTAATCTAATCTAGAAATGTTATGTCGGAGCAACTGGTTGTCATTAATGTAATCTAGAAATGTTATGTCGGAGCAACTGGTTGTCATTAATGTAATCTAGAAATGTTATGTCGGAGCAACTGGTTGTCATTAATGTAATCTAGAAATGTTATGTCGGAGCAACTGGTTGTCATTAATGTAATCTAGAAATGTTATGTCGGAGCAACTGGTTGTCATTAATCTAATCTAGAAATGTTATGTCGGAGCAACTGCTTGTCATTAATCTAATCTAGAAATGTTATGTCGGAGCAACTGTTTGCCATTAATCTAATCTAGAAATGTTATGTCGGAGCAACAGTTTGCCATTAATCTAATCTAGAAATGTTATGTCGGAGCAACTGTTTGCCATTAATCTAATCTAGAAATGTTATGTCGGAGCAACTGGTTGCCATTAATCTAATCTAGAAATGTTATGTCGGAGCAACTGGTTGCCATTAATCTAATCTAGAAATGTTATGTCGGAGCAACTGGTTGTCATTAATCTAATCTAGAAATGTTATGTCGGAGCAACTGGTTGTCATTAATGTAATCTAGAAATGTTATGTCGGAGCAACTGGTTGTCATTAATGTAATCTAGAAATGTTATGTCGGAGCAACTGGTTGTCATTAATGTAATCTAGAAATGTTATGTCGGAGCAACTGGTTGTCATTAATGTAATCTAGAAATGTTATGTCGGAGCAACTGGTTGTCATTAATCTAATCTAGAAATGTTATGTCGGAGCAACTGCTTGTCATTAATCTAATCTAGAAATGTTATGTCGGAGCAACTGTTTGCCATTAATCTAATCTAGAAATGTTATGTCGGAGCAACAGTTTGCCATTAATCTAATCTAGAAATGTTATGTCGGAGCAACTGTTTGCCATTAATCTAATCTAGAAATGTTATGTCGGAGCAACTGGTTGCCATTAATCTAATCTAGAAATGTTATGTCGGAGCAACTGGTTGCCATTAATCTAATCTAGAAATGTTATGTCGGAGCAACTGGTTGTCATTAATCTAATCTAGAAATGTTATGTCGGAGCAACTGGTTGTCATTAATGTAATCTAGAAATGTTATGTCGGAGCAACTGGTTGTCATTAATGTAATCTAGAAATGTTATGTCGGAGCAACTGGTTGTCATTAATGTAATCTAGAAATGTTATGTCGGAGCAACTGGTTGTCATTAATGTAATCTAGAAATGTTATGTCGGAGCAACTGGTTGTCATTAATGTAATCTAGAAATGTTATGTCGGAGCAACTGGTTGTCATTAATCTAATCTAGAAATGTTATTTGGGAGCAACTGGTTGTCACTAATCTAATCTAGAAATGTTATGTCGGAGCAACTGGTTGTCATTAATGTAATTTAGAAATGTTATGTCGGAGCAACTGGTTGTCATTAATGTAATCTAGAAATGTTATGTCGGAGCAACTGGTTGTCATTAATGTAATCTAGAAATGTTATGTCGGAGCAACTGGTTGTCATTAATGTAATCTAGAAATGTTATGTCGGAGCAACTGGTTGTCATTAATGAATCTAGAAATGTTATGTCACGCTGCAGGTAAGACATTACTCGATACATCAAAATCTCAAAGATGAAAAATATTCCAGGTCGTTCAGTGTACTGTAGGTCACATCTATATTAATGCTATCTTCCGAGCTTCCAAGCAGTCATTTTCGTGGTGGTGTTTAAGACATGGCAAATATGGAAAGGTAATATATGTTAAAGTTTATTTGCTGAATATATTTAATCAGAATTGAATATTAACCGTTTTAAGTCAATTATTTATTTTTATTGCTTTACGTTTCCACGTTAAATATTTTAGTTTATTAGTTGTACACTTGATTTAATTTTCTTCCCTATGATCCAGCCAAAATTTCTTTTATGGAATTTTAAAGGAATTTTTTGTTGTTATAAAGCATCATTTTTCAGTCTGGAAAACAAGATCCCAAATCAGTTTATATGTACGTGTAACACATTTTGCTTATGAATAACAAATGCTTAACCTTAACATAACTAAAAGGTCTGTACTGACAGCTACAGTTGTATAGTAGAGGGAGAAACATTTGACAGTGTGATACCGATTGAAAATTATCTTATCACAGCTGGCAACTTCTACTTCTCTTCACAACTACTGTCCGCTTCTGACAACTGATATGCCTGACGACAAAGTTGCAGTCTTTAAACTTTTACATAAGCTTATATTTGTATACTTGTGCCTCTTTTCTCTGTTTGTAAAAAACATTTTAAAAATGGCACAAAATATATGTAGAAAGGTGACTTAGAAGGTTTAAAATTGTCAAGGAGTGAGTGCCTGAATGTTTTCACTGTAGAAAACCTCAAGTTTATTAGTATTTTTACCAATAGTTTTCACCCGTGGCAGTAGTCTACACTAGTACACACATAAATGTTTACACCGTGGCAGTATCCTTACACTAGTACACACAATAAAATGTTTTCACGGTGGCAGTATCTTACACTAGTACACCAATACAATGTTTTCACCCGGTGGCAGTAGTCCTTACACTAGTACACACAATACAAATGTTTTCACCCGGTGGCAGTAGTCCTTACACTAGTACACACAATACAAATGTTTTCACCCGAGGTTGGCAGTATTACCTAGTCCCAATATCACTAGTACTACACATACAACAATCAAATGTTTTCACACGGTGGCAGTAGTCCTTACACTAGTACACACAATACAAATGTTTTCACCCGGTGGCAGTAGTCCTTACACTAGTACACACAATACAAATGTTTTCACCCGTGGCAGTAGTCCTTACACTAGTAACACAATAAAATGTTTTCACCCGGTGGCAGTAGTCCTTACACTAGTACACACAATACAAAATGTTTTCACCCGGTGGCAGTAGTCTCACTATACACACAATACGTCAGTCCTTACACTAGACACACATACAAATGTTTTCACCGGTTGGCAGTAGTCCTTACACTAGTACACACAATACAAATGTTTTCACCCGGTGGCAGTAGTCCTTACACTAGTACACACAATACAAATGTTTTCACCCGGTGGCAGTAGTCCTTACACTAGTACACACAATACAAATGTTTTCACCCGGTGGCAGTAGTCCTTACACTAGTACACACAATACAAATTTTCACCTGCCCTTCACAGTCAATTGTTCACCCGGTGCAGTAGTCCTTACACTAGTACACACAATACAAATGTTTTCACCCGGTGGCAGTAGTCCTTACACTAGTACACACAATACAAATGTTTTCACCGGTGGCAGTAGTCCTTACACTAGTACACACAATACAAATGTTTTCACCCGGTGGCAGTAGTCCTTACACTAGTACACACAATACAAATGTTTTCACCCGTGCAGTAGTCCTCACTAGTACACACAATACAAATGTTTTCACCGTGCAGTGTCCTACATAGTACACACAATACAAATGTTTTCACCCGTGGCAGTAGTCCTTACACTAGTACACACAATACAAATGTTTTCACCCGGTGGCAGTAGTCCTTACACTAGTACACACAATACAAATGTTTTCACCCGGTGGCAGTAGTCCTTACACTAGTACACACAATACAAATGTTTTCACCCGGTGGCAGTAGTCCTTACACTAGTACACACAATACAAATGTTTTCACCCGGTGGCAGTAGTCCTACACTAGTACACACATATAAAATGTTTTCACCCGGTGGCAGTAGTCCTTACACTAGTACACACAATACAAATGTTTTCACCCGGTGGCAGTAGTCCTTACACTAGTACACACAATACAAATGTTTTCACCCGGTGGCAGTAGTCCTTACACTAGTACACACAATACAAATGTTTTCACCCGGTGGCAGTAGTCCTTACACTAGTACACACAATACAAATGTTTTCACCCGGTGGCAGTAGTCCTTACACAGTACACACAATACAAATGTTTTCACCCGGTGGCAGTAGTCCTTACACTAGTACACACAATACAAATGTTTTCACCCGGTGGCAGTAGTCCTTACACTAGTACACACAATACAAATGTTTTCACCCGGTGGCAGTAGTCCTTACACTAGTACACACAATACAAATGTTTTCACCCGGTGGCAGTAGTCCTTACACTAGTACACACAATACAAATGTTTTCACCCGGTGGCAGTAGTCCTTACACTAGTACACACAATACAAATGTTTTCACCCGGTGGCAGTAGTCCTTACACTAGTACACACAATACAAATGTTTTCACCCGGTGGCAGTAGTCCTTACACTAGTACACACAATACAAATGTTTTCACCCGGTGGCAGTAGTCCTTACACTAGTACACACAATACAAATGTTTTCACAACCGGTGGCATAGTCCTTACACTAGTACACACAATACAAATGTTTTCACCCGGTGGCAGTAGTCCTTACACTAGTACACACAATACAAATGTTTTCACGTGCAGTAGTCCTACACTAGTAACACAACAAATGGAACACTAGTACACACAACAAATGGATACCACTAGTAACACACAAACAAATGTTGGAACACTAGTACAACCACTAACAAATGGAACACTATTACACGCAATAAATGGACACTAGTAAATACAACAAATGAAACTATACACGACATAAAACTTGGAACACTATAACAACACAATACAGTATGGAAACACAGTACACACAACAAATTGGAAAACTAGTAGAAAAGCCAAAATGGCCTATTCAAATTACAATGGAAATAGTACCACAAAAAACAAATGCACAAATTTAAACGCACATGAGAATGAACATAGAAACACAAACAATAAAATATTAAACACAATACAAATGGAATAATATAAACAATAAATTCGAAATATGTAAACACACAACTAAGAAATGGAACCACGTGTGGCCCAGACAACATTACACTAGTACACTCTTAAATGGACACACGTTAGTACCACACCAACAGGTAAGACCAAGTTTAAACCATAAATGGAACACTAGTACACACAACAAATGGAACACTAGTTCACACAACAAATGGAACACGTAGTACACACAACAAATGGAACACTATTACACACAATAAATGGAACACTAGTACACACAACAAATGGAATATCGGCATATGATAATGTTGGTAATGCTGATACTTCTACTGTAAAGGACAGTTGATAAGAGTTACTTGATTGTGAGGATAAATGACAAGCAAAATATATCTCACCGATCTGCTCCCATATACTATGAACAATAAAAATCACACCTCCACATCGTACTGGTTTAAAAACAGCCAGGAAGTCTGTTACATAAAAAGTTTTAAAACCAAACTTGAGGTTTATGAAATAAGCTTCCTACAACATGTTGCTGGGGCATATTCTTAAATTAACGTGTGAATATAGACACTAAAAAGGGACAAATATGCACCAAGATGTTAGAAAAAGACATGAGAATGAAGGTATTAGAAACATGCAAGAACCAATAAAGATATTAGAAACAGGCAAATACAAATGGAGGTAATAAAAACAAGCAGAAACTTTTCGAAATATGTAAAAAGGTCGAGGGGCCACACGACTAAGAACATGAAATTTCCCATCGCTTTGTGGCCCAGAGCTGTAACTATTTACTTTAAAGGCCGTGTTTAGTCACTTCCTTTGGAAGACTGATACGCGACCACGTGGTCAGAGCGGCCCACCAGGCACGGTGTCACCCAACAGTAAGACCAAGGTTTAAAAACAAATACAAGGATAGACAGCAAACCCCTCCAGTTTTATGACCTACATAATTTCGTAATAATTTCGCCGCGAAATCTCTGTTACAAACATGGCGACTGAGCGAAATTATTGGGTTATGTCAGACGTTTTTTCAGGTAATGTGCATGAAGTATAAATATACAAAACTTTTCTATTATTATATTATATTATTATTATTATTATATATATATTAAACGTTCTTTATTAGTCTCTGAACCTGCCGTCTGAGTTTATCAATCAATAAGTGGAACTCAAGGTTGGCACTGTGTAAATGTGTGTAGAGAGCTTCACGTTCCGGACGTCTTCTCTTTAGGACAAAAACTTCTGACACCTAATAAACTGGAGATGGGTGGATTCTGCAGTAACCTGACGTTTCTGCTGTTAAAATATTACGCTCTTATTTATAGTCGAACTAAGATAATGAGCCACGTGTTACTCCTTTGTCCTTTATTTGGTGTGCTTTTTTTTCAATGGCTCCACAGCCCCTTGGGGGCTTAGGACGCCTCATTTTTCGAAGCTTCACGATCACACTTTAGACACACCACACTCAGTAGGACTCCTCTGGACGAGGGATCAGCCCGTCGCAGAGACCTCTACCTGACAACACACAACACTCACAACAGACAGACATCCATGTCCTAGGCGGGATTCGAATCCACAATCCCAGTAAGCGAGCGGCTGCAGACCCACGCTTGGTGTGCTTTTACTGTGGTAAAATATGAGCAGATCACGACCGTATGTTGTATAAAATCTCAGGATTTGTGGGGCAACAACTCGAATTCTCTAAATTACGTCATCCATTCAGTATAATCACTTTATACATTTTATGTACTGCGTTTCGTGTGTTACACTTGTATCTCCGTGAGCTGATATTATTGAAATGATTAGTAACGTGGCATAGATCGCCGACCATAGCACGTGTTGTGGAGGCGAAGGGGACATATTTATTAGTTCCGGCGCCCTGCACCTGACGCGCTACTGTTGTAGCAGGTGTGGCAAATCTAATAGCCATATTTCTTTTCAGACTGCTCTCAAATCAAAGTAATTAGTGATCAAAACTAAGCAATGTTTCCTAGTGAAGCTTAGGCAGAATTAGTCGTGTGAGATTGCAGAGGGTAAATCCCGTTCTTACGTCAACTGCAAAGTGATTTACTGCAGCACAAATTGTTCGTGCTACTAGCAGTCTAGTTCTTATGTAAGTCACATGTTTACTTATTGTGCCATAAAAGGTGTCATTATTACAGCTAGTACTACTGTAAGCATTTGACGACTTTGCTGTAGTTGGTAGTTTAAGTTTCATCTGTGTTTAGACATTAACATTTGGTATGATTTCGTCATATTTTCCTACCTACTACCCTTCCTCCAATTTCTCGTCTTCTTCTCCTTCCTCTCCCAGTTCTTCTAAGTCATAGTCTAAGTGTGACTATTCATTTCCGATCCAGGGGTTTGGTTTTATTACATTGACTAACCCTTCCCGGTGGTTACTTTACGTACCATCAAGTTTAACATTCACAAATTCTACGTTCTGCCCACAACAGTGTATTTATGTGTTTTGTGTGGATCTCAGAACAAACAGCGATTATTTCACTGTACAACATTAACTGATGGTTTGTATAACTGAGAGGAGTATGTTTACTGCGCGGTACGACTGTATTTATGTGTTTTGTGTGGATCTCAGAACAAACAGCGATTATTTCACTTAGTACAACATTAACTGATTGGTTTGGATAACTGAGATGGAGTATGTTTTACTGCGCGTGTACGATGCTGTATTTATGTGTTTTGTGTGGATCTCAGAACAAACAGCGATTATTTCACTGTACAGCATTAACTGACTGGTTTGTATAACTGAGATGGAGTGTGTTTACTGCGCGGTACGGACTGAGTGTGTATAATTCACACAGCTTAATGTGTCAGATTTATCTCTGCGCTTTTGATGAGAAATGTTGATAAAGTGTGGTAAGAATAAAGCTCGGACCCACTTGTCAGTATTGTGTGTTTAATACATATACAAATCATCGTCTAGAAACTTGCATATTTATGTTACTTTCGTGTTCCGCTTGAACATGATATTTGCATCCCACATATTTTGTTAGACTATAATTGCAAGGCATCAACAAGGTTTTGTGTACCACCGCTCGCATATTCGACTGCATTTACTGGCTTATAAATGTTATTTTTTGTTGGGTAGTTTGTATGTGTTAAATACTGCTTTACTTGCTACAAATAAGGCAAATATTTGAAGGCATTTCAAAATACGATATTTAAAACGGGACGCTTATGATATAATTTCATATTTCTTGGTATTGTGTTAAAACTTTATTAAACGTTTTGGGAAAAAAGCTTTGAAATATTAAACAAATAGTAGTTTGTTTGGTTTTTATTTACATTCCTATTTATATGCAGAATTTTAATCCTGAAACTGGAAAAAATAATGCAGGATGTTTTGACCCCAAGTGTTCGAATTATTTGCCAATATACCTCGTGAAACAACAGTGATAAAAATGTACAGCCTTTGCTTTAATTTAATGCGCAGTGCTTCCATCATATATTTTTTTCGAAATTTTCTACACATTTTATTCCAGCAGTTTCCTTTATCTTATGCTCGCAATCGAAAATCCTACAGAAAAATATATTTATTGAAATAAGTTTATATCGCGACAGTATTGAAATAGTTTATAGGGTGTTTTTATATTTATTTAATGATCGAGCTTTTCAAAAGTGGGGTGCTAATTTTCTTCTGGGACATATTATCTACTGGCAACTTCTGTACACTAAACACGATACGCCTTACAAGTAATACTTTTAGGAATAGAAGGACCTAAATTTATATATGCATGTTCAGTTGTCGTATCCATAACAAACACTGTAAGACCAGTAATACTCCTATGTGTCTGGCGATGAAATATTGAAGATAATTTTAATTGATATTTGCCTTGAATATTATTTATTTCAGTGGTCGTTGGAGTGGGGAGAGGCACGAGTCACTTGGTTCTTCGGCCTCATATTGGCTTATTGTGCCAGCCCCCTTATGACAGAAGATATGGAGCATTGATGAAGTGACATTTCTTAGGGGAACATAGAAATTATTCAAGAGAAACCTGTCCCATAACCTCTTTTTGTATAAGTCCCATGTTGCTTACCGTGAGAACGAACCCGGGCCTGTGTGGTAAGAAACTTAATGCTTGACCTAATATAATATTACTGACACCTTAATTTTATACCTGTCGTGAGTGTGAATTTGTTTCCTTGAATGTAGGTTGGTAGACACGATATCACGTGAAATCGAAATTTATATGTATACAGTTCATATGATCAGTAATAAAAGCCAGGGCGTCTCTTATTGAATTGGTGGGAAAATCCGCAGCAGGCATTCAATTACGACGGAAGTCCAAAGCTGAATGTATATACTGTATTCTGAGCCTGTGAAGAATGCCACAAATTTAAGGCCATGCTAACGCCTGCCCACATAATGAATTTTATATCCGCAAACCAACCCAGTCCAAAACATTGAAATCCCTGTCAGTGGTTCTGTGGTTGCACTATGCTTCCCTCATCCCCGTCATTCTGAGCGATGTCATCTTCAGGCAACTGAATGCTTCAGAGTTTATGTCCTGTATTCTGAGCGATGTCATCTTCAGGCAACTGAATGCTTCAGAGTTTATGCCCTGTATTCTGAGCGATGTTATCTGCAGGTACCTGAATGCTTCAGAGTTTATGCCCCCTATTCTGAGCGATGTTATCTTCAAGTACCTGAATGCTTCAGAGTTTATGCCCCCTATTCTGAGCGATGTTATCTTCAGGTACCTGAATGCTTCAGAGTTTATGCCCCCTATTCTGAGCGATGTTATCTTCAGGTACCTGAATGCTTCAGAGTTTATGCCCTGTATTCTGAGCGATGTCATCTTCAGGTACTTGAATGCTTCGGAGTTTATGCCCTGTATTCTGAGCGATGTCATCTTCAGGTACTTGAATGCTTCAGAGTTTATGCCCCCTATTCTGAGCGATGTTATCTTCAGGTACCTGAATGCTTCAGAGTTTATGCCCTGTATTCTGAGCGATGTTATCTTCAGGTACCTGAATGCTTCAGAGTTTATGCCCCCTATTCTGAGCGATGTTATCTTCAGGTACCTGAATGCTTCAGAGTTTATGCCCCCTATTCTGAGCGATGTTATCTTCAGGTACCTGAATGCTTCAGAGTTTATGCCCCCTATTCTGAGCGATGTTATCTTCAGGTACCTGAATGCTTCAGAGTTTATGCCCTGTATTCTGAGCGATGTCATCTTCAGGTACTTGAATGCTTCAGAGTTTATGCCCTGTATTCTGAGCGATGTCATCTTCAGGTACTTGAATGCTTCAGAGTTTATGTCCTGTATTCTGAGCGATGTCATCTTCAGGCATCTGAATGCTTCAGAGTTTATGCTCTCTATTCTGAGCGATGTTATCTTCAGGCACCTGAATGCTTCAGATTTTATGCCCTCTATTCTGAGCGATGTTATCTTCAGGTACCTGAATGCTTCAGAGTTTATGCCCTGTATTCTGAGCGATGTTATCTTCAGGTACCTGAATGCTTCAAAGTTTATGCCCTGTATTCTGAGCGATGTCATCTTCAGGTACTTGAATGCTTCAGAGTTTATGCCCTCTATTCTGAGCGATGTCATCTTCAGGCACCTGAATGCTTCAGAGTTTATGCCCTGTATTCTGAGCGATGTTATCTTCAGGTACCTGAATGCTTCAGAGTTTATGCCCTGTATTCTGAGCGATGTTATCTTCAGGTACCTGAATGCTTCAGAGTTTATGCCCTGTATTCTGAGCGATGTTATCTTCAGGTACCTGAATGCTTCAGAGTTTATGCCCTCTATTCTGAGCGATGTCATCTTCAGGCACCTGAATGCTTCAGAGTTTATGCCCTGTATTCTGAGCGATGTTATCTTCAGGTACCTGAATGCTTCAGAGTTTATGTCCTGTATTCTGAGCGATGTCATCTTCAGGCACCTGAATGCTTCAGAGTTTATGCCCTCTATTCTGAGCGATGTTATCTTCAGGTACCTGAATGCTTCAGAGTTTATGCCCTGTATTCTGAGCGATGTCATCTTCAGGTACCTGAATGCTTCAGAGTTTATGCCCTGTATTCTGAGCGATGTTATCTTCAGGTACCTGAATGCTTCAGAGTTTATGTCCTGTATTCTGAGCGATGTCATCTTCAGGCACCTGAATGCTTCAGAGTTTATGCCCTCTATTCTGAGCGATGTCATCTTCAGGCACCTGAATGCTTCAGAGTTTATGCCCTCTATTCTGAGCGATGTCATCTTCAGGTACTTGAATGCTTCAGAGTTTATGTCCTGTATTCTGAGCGATGTCATCTTCAGGCACCTGAATGCTTCAGAGTTTATGCCCTCTATTCTGAGCGATGTTATCTTCAGGCACCTGAATGCTTCAGAGTTTATGCCCTCTATTCTGAGCGATGTTATCTTCAGGCACCTGAATGCTTCAGAGTTTATGCCCTCTATTCTGAGCGATGTCATCTTCAGGTACTTGAATGCTTCAGAGTTTATGTCCTGTATTCTGAGCGATGTCATCTTCAGGCACCTGAATGCTTCAGAGTTTATGCCCTCTATTCTGAGCGATGTTATCTTCAGGCACCTGAATGCTTCAGAGTTTATGCCCTCTATTCTGAGCGATGTCATCTTCAGGTACTTGAATGCTTCAGATTTTATGCCCTCTATTCTGAGCGATGTCATCTTGAGGCATTTGAATGCTTCAGAGTTTTTGTCCGATCGTGTGTTTGTTTTTTTCACTACGCTCATGAGGTTAAAGCATAGGTCTAGTGGTCAGTTTATTTCTGTATGTCAGTGTGTTCACCTTCGGACTTTTTGAAGAGATGTGGACGAAATTTGGTATTGGAAGTCTGCAGTTGATTCTGGGACGAATTTAATTTTGGACAGATTTCCTTTAATGGTTCACCGAAATCTGCAACTCACATCTAACCCTTCAATGCCCGCCTCGATGCACCGTACGAACCCTTAATTCCTCACATGCTGCCAGCCTCGGTGCACCGTACGGTCGTGAATGTATTGAAGGATATTACAAATTTAAAAACCCGTGTAGCCTGGGCAGTAGTTGGTATTTAAATTTTTAGAAATACAGTCGAACTCGGTTATAACGTCACGAAAGGGGCTGAATATTTTATGTCGTTATAAACGAGTGTTGTTATAACCGAGGAGTATAATGTTATGGTTAACAGTGACGAAGTAATTGGTACCATAGCTTATGAGACTGTATAGGGGATGTGTCGTATAAACGGATGTTGTTACAAGCGGGTTCTACTGTATTTGGTGGAATATACAATTATTTTGTGACAATGTATATTGAGTCATTCAGTTATTGTGCGTTCTTTGTACAGAACCGTTTTTATTACCAGCAGGAATCGGTGTCTCCTCTTTCAGTGAGAATGCTGAAGGATGAGGCACGGCAATCCTACGAGACGCCAGTAACTAGTGCAGTCTGTACAAGTTGTTGTCGCCCTCGGTGGACTAGTGGTTAGCGTGTTCGCCACTGGACCCAAGGTTCGCGGGTTTAATCCCGACCGAGGTCGATGGATTTTTAAGGGTGACAAAAATCCGTAGCAACACTTCCTTCGGAGGGGAAGTGAAGCCTTCGGTCCCATGTCGTAGATTTACGGCATGTAAAAGAACCTTACGTGCATGAATAGAGATGTTTCGTAAGCAAAATTCAGCGGCCATTTCTCACCCAAGTCTCCTGATTGACTGCTAGATGGCTCTGGCAGTCATATCAGGATGAGTAGAAATTGTGCAGTCAGTGGACTGGTCACTCACTACAGAATGCACACCTCCAGACCAAGAAACCTCTGAAAAGGAGGCCCCATGCTCCGCAAGGAGCGACAGGAGGAAAATGAAATGATGTACAAGTTGTTACACTCAGGGGATTTTGTAATGTATGAGAGTAAATTTTGAGGCTAAATGAAAAATTAGCGCATATCCTGTGTAGTGTGTTATGTCATATTTCACGCGATGGGTTGGAATTCAGTACGTCTGGGGTGACAAATGTTTCAAAAATCTGGGAGCATTAAGAATTTTAGGCACCAGAAGGGAAATATAAAGCGAGTTCCAACTGAGGACCCAAAAATATTAGGTGCCACCACATAAAATTCAGTCATCCGGGATTTGTGCCTCCCTGCAGCACGTAATTGTTACTATCTGAGTCTTTGCTGACTGTCCTGTTCAAATGATTCCTATCGATTTCATGATTTTAAACCATAATTTTCGCCTAAGTATTTAAATTTCAGTTTAAATACCACAAAATACACCTCTCTTAAATTACAACGATCAGTTTGTTTATGCTAATTCATTCTACTCTGTATATCGTACACAATCCATAAAATAGACTCTGTAGCAACAATTCAGAGTTTTGAAATTTAAGGAAACTGTTGCATATAGTATACACTATGGTTTTAAAGTTAATACATTATAAATTTTCTGTTTATTTCAGCTTTTCTCATAAGCTGTAATTTATAGCTCACATTATTGAAAATACTGTAATGCTTCCTAGGTCAGTATTACCTCTTTACATTTATCACAACGCCCTTTGTAAGTCTCACGTCAAAAGAATGAAACTTTTAGTACATGTCAGTTTCACTGTGTTTGGGAACCCACACCAGCAGCTTGGTGCCATGTGTCTGCATTCTCATTGGTAGGCAGCCACGTGCTCTCCGTTATCGGCCTTTATAATTGCTGCTGATTGATAGGGTTTGTTATTGTTTGTCACCAAACGGACATAGCAGTGGGCCAGCAATATGTGTCTAAATATATCTCTTATTTTATTGGTTATTTTAATCATTCTTAAAGATACTGACCTTGTGTTGTTTTGTTAGGATATACGACAAATTATTTAGGGCTTACGACACTCCACATTGTCGTATTTTGTTTTCGTGTGCTTTCTTCGAGATTTCTAGTTCGTTTTGCATTATTATCATACGTTACGCGATTAAGGAGGGGAAGTAGCTCAGTTGCTATGATGACTTGGCTACAGGCCGGACAACCGATGGAGCGTGGTTCGATTCCCTATGGGGGCAATAGACATGCCTTCTCCAATAAACGTCCGGACCAGCTGTGAGGTCCATCCAGCTTCATATTCAATGGGTGCTAGGGGCTTTCCTCGAGGTTAAGGCGGCCGGTGTGTGAGGCTGATCAGTCGCCTCTGTATGGAACCGAGGATAAGAATGAGCGGAGTTACACATCCACACCCCCTCACATGCCTTTATGGCATTAACAGGAAGAACTTTGTTTTTACTATAGGTAAATGGTATTCAAACTGTGTTCCGCGGAACCCATTGTTTCCGTGAATGCCTTTCAGGGTTACGCAAAAACATTTCGTCTATAATGAGTTTGGTAATTATAATTTGGTAATATTTAATTGCATTTTTGTTTTCCTGGCCCTGTTTGTGCAGAATTGGCGATGGCTTTTAATGCGCATCACAGAAAAACAACCATTTTGATTTTCGTAAATATGCGTATACATTTTGTATTTAAAAATAGATTTGCGCGTTTTAAAAGTTTAATTTAGTTTTGCAACAAAAAGTAATCTTTACTTTACAGGGGATCTGTAAATATTCGGATTAATTCAAGGATTTTACAGATTATACAGTGTTTGATCCGAATATAAATCAATATAAATCAATATAAACCAATTAAATATTAAATGATTTATATTTAAACATTTTTAGTAATTTAAATAAAACTATTTTACTGTAGCTCTATACACGCATATCTTTGATAAAATTTGTTATAGTTTACGCTTTTTTATATACCTCCCTGATGATGACCTTGTAGAGGTCGAAACATGTGGGAGAAACATGAGTGACAAATGGTTATATATTATTGATTGTGCAGTTTGTGGACTCAAATACTGTATAACTAATCTACTGCACGGAATACGGATTATGTTGGATTTCACAGACATTAAAATGTTTGAAGTCTACTTGAAGGCCACAGGTAGAGGATATTGTAATACAAAGATCTGTGTTGGAGATTTATGTCTACTGGATATGACGCCGTGTGGACTGTTAAATATTCACCGACGTGTCAAGTGGTCGTATTTACTTCATCTTCAGGATCAAGGAATTTCCTGCTTACCCTGAAGATAAAAACACTGCACTCTTTCGAAAAGTGGTAGCTATTTACCAGTCGACAAAGAGTACCATGCCAAAGACTTCTTCAAGAATCTTCAACATCTATGCGAGACACTGAAATTTCGCACGATCTGTGACGACACTCAATTCCTATACCTGGTTGAGACGCTCATAATGTGACCATTGCACCATACCGCACATTAGGTCCGCCATGATTGTTTTTTTAGGGAGCGATAAGACGACATGATTTCAAATGGCAGGGTATTTATATATAGAATTTCCCAAAATCAGTCAATTAACGTGTGTTGTATTGTTTTACTGATTGCGTCAAGGGACGGGAGAATTGTCAGCTGTGCATACAGACAGGTGCACCTCGTTAGACTGTCCGGTGTGCCCGTAAAAAACGTGTAGGAACGGAAATATTTTTACTCCTTATCCGTGACCAACAGGGTTCAAGTGCCTGCCAACATGTGTCGCTGACAGCTTGTGATGAAATATTTGGGGATCCCCCCCCCTCCCCCCCCATGGATGAATTAAGACATTTTTCAAGAAGAATTCTTACAATTTCCGATACAGTAATAAAGTAGCAATCTACTTATTGTCGCAGATCACGTACTTATTTGTTAAAACGTGCAGTATAACAGTACTTATTTGTTAAAACGTGCATATAACAGTACTTATTGTTAAAACGTGCAGTATAACAGTACTTATTTGTTAAAACGTGCAGTATAACAGTACTTATTTGTTAAAAACGTGCAGTATAACAGTACTTATTTGTTAAAACGTGCAGTATAACAGTACTTATTTGTTAAAACGTGCAGTATAACAGTACTTATTTGTTAAAACGTGCAGTATAACATACTTATTTGTTAAAACGTGCAGTAACAGTACTTATTTGTTAAACGTGCAGTATAACAGTACTTATTTGTTAAAACGTGCAGTATAACAGTACTTATTTGTTAAAACGTGCAGTATAACAGTACTTATTTGTTAAAACGTGCAGTATAACAGTACTTATTTGTTAAAACGTGCAGTATAACAGTACTTATTTGTTAAAACGTGCAGTATAACAGTACTTATTTGTTAAAACGTGCAGTATAACAGTACTTATTTGTTAAAACGTGCAGTATAACAGTACTTATTTGTTAAAACGTGCAGTATAACAGTACTTATTTGTTAAAACGTGCAGTATAACAGTACTTATTTGTTAAAACGTGCAGTATAACAGTACTTATTTGTTAAAACGTGCAGTATAACAGTACTTATTTGTTAAAACGTGCAGTATAACAGTACTTATTTGTTAAAACGTGCAGTATAACAGTACTTATTTGTTAAAACGTGCAGTATAACAGTACTTATTTGTTAAAACGTGCAGTATAACAGTACTTATTTGTTAAAACGTGCAGTAAACAGTACTTATTTGTTAAAACGTGCAGTATAACAGTACTTATTTGTTAAAACGTGCAGTATAACAGTACTTATTTGTTAAAACGTGCAGTATAACAGTACTTATTTGTTAAAACGTGCAGTATAACAGTACTTATTTGTTAAAACGTGCAGTATAACAGTACTTATTTGTTAAAACGTGCAGTATAACAGTACTTATTTGTTAAAACGTGCAGTATAACAGTACTTATTTGTTAAAACGTGCAGTATAACAGTACTTATTTGTTAAAACGTGCAGTATAACAGTACTTATTTGTTAAAACGTGCAGTATAACAGTACTTATTTGTTAAAACGTGCAGTAAACAGTACTTATTTGTTAAAACGTGCAGTATAACAGTACTTATTTGTTAAAACGTGCAGTATAACAGTACTTATTTGTTAAAACGTGCAGTATAACAGTACTTATTTGTTAAAACGTGCAGTATAACAGTACTTATTTTTAAAACGTGCAGTATAACAGTACTTATTTTGTTAAAACGTGCAGTTATAACAGTACTTATTGTAAAACACAGCAACAGTACATTATTTGATTTAAACGTTGCAGTATACCATACTTGTTAAAACTGCAGTATAACAGTACTTATTTGTTAAAACGTGCAGTACAACTACTTATTTGTTAAAACGTGCAGTATAACAGTATTTATTTGTTAAAACGTGCAGTATAATATTATTTATTTGTTAAAACGTGCAGTACAACAGTACTTATTTGTTAAAACGTGCAGTATAACAGTATTTATTTGTTAAAACGTGCAGTATAACAGTACTTATTTGTTAAAACGTGCAGTATAACAGTACTTATTTGTTAAAACGTGCAGTACAACAGTACTTATTTGTTAAAACGTGCAGTATAACAGTACTTATTTGTTAAAACGTGCAGTATAACAGTACTTATTTGTTAAAACGTGCAGTATAACAGTACTTATTTGTTAAAACGTGCAGTACAACAGTACTTATTTGTTAAAACGTGCAGTACAACAGTACTTATTTGTTAAAACGTGCAGTATAACAGTACTTATTTGTTAAAACGTGCAGTATAACAGTACTTATTTGTTAAAACGTGCAGTATAACAGTACTTATTTGTTAAAACGTGCAGTATAAGAGTACTTATTTGTTAAAACGTGCAGTATAACAGTACTTATTATAATCCGCTTTTCTCGTCAAGCTAGATTTTATTGTCGACAAGTTACAAAATGTGGAATACACGCAACATAACATTTTTGACACTTTCGCTTTAGATCCATAGCTGCTAGCATAACATCGTCTCATACTTTCACCAAGTGGCCCTTGTCCCAATACAGGACTTACAGGATCGTCAGGATTTTTCTCAGAAACCAGTAATATATGGCAAAGAAATCTAGCCTATATTTGTACATAAAGTGGTATTTAAAATTGTGCGACGGGGCTGAAAATTAAAATGGGTTGGAGGGTGACAATTTTTCGTAAAATATTCCAATAAAAAATGTAATGACGATCATTCTGCAGTTTTTTCTATTTATTAAATGCGTTCAGACGAGCTGGCGGAGCGGTTTTAACAGACGCTCTGCAGAAATGCGTATGTGCCTTAAAATAATGTTCAAAGTACGAGTGTTAGGTACTATTCATGTGCTTATACGAGTAATATTGGCTTGTAGTCCAACGGATGTGACTGAGAAGTCGCTTTTACAGTTCAATGTCTGTCGTGACGTAAATGCGACAGTTCGCTTGGGGCAGGGATGTGAATGGGGCCTTCTAACTGCGGGGACCCCGCAGTGCTTGGATTGCTGGGCGTGACAGTGCTCCACTGATTGCGGGTTTCATTACCCTGCTACTGAAAACTGTTTTATTTTAGGAGGGTCTTTGAAAACACACCTTAACAGCCGCTGCTTTGTGGTGAGAAATTAAATGCAACATTTGGTAAAGTACACAGTCGATGTCTTTTACTGGTAAGCTGTTCTCCAGTTTGGGATAACATATTTTTCAAATATATTTCCTGATTTTTTTATACTATATATATCGTACATTCTAATAATTAATTAATTTATTTATTCCAACAAATTCACTACACTATTTTAGTGTTTTCTGGTCTCTACATATGTTTCGGCACTCCTTGTGCCATCCTCAGGGGTGTCGTTGAGAGTTCACAGTTTTCAAATTCATCCAATTCACTTTCACAACAAAACTTCACTATCACTGGATATCACTTATCTTCTTGTTCATTGTGGTCAGCTTGTCTTAATAAAACACCAAACAAGACAAGCTGACCACCATGAACAAGAAGATAAGTGATATTCAGTGATAGTAAATTTATGTTGTGAAAGTGAATTGGATGCATTTGAAAACTGTGAACTCTCAACGACACCCCTGATGATGGCACAAGGAGTGCCGAAACATATGTAGAGACCAGAAAACACTAAAATAGTGTAGTGAATTTTTTGGAATAAAATAATTAGTTAAATATTCTGTGATTATCTGGACATAGGTCTCGCCATATTATTTCCTTCCTATCCTTTTTCCACCTGCAGACGGAGTCAGATCCAATCTCAGAAACGTTGTGTGGTTTGAGCCAGAGGTCATGGACTGTGCTCAAAATATCAGCCACGTGTATTGCACACACCATCCCTGTAGTAATTTACTAACTAACTAACTAACTCCATGGAGCAGAGTCCTTCTTGAGAAGCTAGCAGGTCGTCAGCTAGTCAAGAAATTCCCCGCTTTTTATGGAAACCGAAGGTTCATTACCGCGCTCACAAGAGGCCGCCATCTGTCCCTATCCTGAAAAATTTACAGTTGAAGTGTTCTTTTATTGCACTTGAAATTTCATAATCGCAAACAGAGGTCTAAGGTTGCTAAGCAGAATAATGTGAAAGATGTGAAACCGCAATGAGAAATGTTTTATACTCTTCATACCTTGCACAAAACTGGTTGACGTGGTGTGTGAGTGAAATAATATTTCCGTTTGCTTTCTGTTTGAAATCCAACCACACACATTCAACTTTCAAACAAAATTTTAGTGATTTTTGTGTTTCATATAAACGCTTTTTTAATGATAACAGTTTCGAGAAAAGTGGTAATGATGGCAAATGTAGATTAGACAAACTAGAGCAAATTAAGTTTATCCTTCAGCTTTACAACGTAGAATCCGAGCCAAATTGTTTTTTGTGTTGTTTGATAATATACCATTTTAAAAGAAAAACCCCAATGTCCTATCGGATATCAAAACACGATATTCTGATAAATAATTGTAGATGAGGTGTCACTATTCAATAAATTTAGACCTGGAATGAAACTGTATGTACACCTGATTTATAATATTTTATTTGGCCACAATGTATTTGTGATGTTTTGTTTATATTCACAAAATACAAATATTTTCTATACAGATTAACTGAGTGGTCTTTATAATGACACGACTGCGTTCTTGTGAGTAGAAACGAATATTTAAATATAATTCGATTAGTATAAGTTTTGCAGCAGAAAGGGAAATGGTTCTTTGTGGCTTGTCCGTGACTGCATGAAATAAGAACAAATTTAGATGTATGGATTTAGCATATTCCGAAATGAAACTCTTGACTCCAGTACGGAGGAACCTGAAACAGTGACGTCCAATTTAAACAGGAGAAAATGGTGTAGTATTTTGGCGTGTTCTGTGATGTTTTTTTTATATTTAAAAATACAGAAACTTATCACAGATTCATCGTGATTGGATGATGTAAACAATAATAACGAGATTTAATTTGTACGAATGTTTATTAGGTTTTCTCTGCGGGTTGTATGTTGGAGGTGTTTGTGTACTGTTGGTATGTGAATTGTAAATTATAGATGTGGGGAATTTTGTTTAACAACTTGCATTATTTATTGTGGAGGGGGAAAGGGGAGATACGAGACAAGTGATTTCACCTGTATTTATACGGTAGGCCTGTCGCGGTTAGCTGCACTTTTTTAAAAGAGGAATCTGCTTAAAAGACTGGCAGAACGTGGGTCGAGCATTAGTAGCTACTGGTTTCTGCGATTCGGTTCAGCGCTATCTGAAACACGTGGCCCTGAATTTTAAAATATACAGAAGGAATTTCGTTGACGGTGTTCTGTAATTTAATTATTATTATTATTATTATTATTTACTGCAATTGGGTTTTCACCCGGTGGCAGTAGTCCTTACACTAGTACAACAACACAATACAAAAATGTTTTCACCCGTGGCAGTAGTCCTTACACTATACACAACATACAAATGTTTTCACCCGGTGGCAGTAGTCCTTACACTAGTACACACAATACAAATGTTTTCACCCGGTGGCAGTAGTCCTTACACTAGTACACACAATACAAATGTTTTCACCCGGTGGCAGTAGTCCTTACACTAGTACACACAATACAAATGTTTTCACCCGGTGGCAGTAGTCCTTACACTAGTACACACAATACAAATGTTTTCACCCGGTGGCAGTAGTCCTTACACTAGTACACACAATACAAATGTTTTCACCCGGTGGCAGTAGTCCTTACACTAGTACACACAATACAAATGTTTTCACCCGGTGGCAGTAGTCCTTACACTAGTACACACAATACAAATGTTTTCACCCGGTGGCAGTAGTCCTTACACTAGTACACACAATACAAATGTTTTCACCCGGTGGCAGTAGTCCTTACACTAGTACACACAATACAAATGTTTTCACCCGGTGGCAGTAGTCCTTACACTAGTACACACAATACAAATGTTTTCACCCGGTGGCAGTAGTCCTTACACTAGTACACACAATACAAATGTTTTCACCCGGTGGCAGTAGTCCTTACACTAGTACACACAATACAAATGTTTTCACCCGGTGGCAGTAGTCCTTACACTAGTACACACAATACAAATGTTTTCACCCGGTGGCAGTAGTCCTTACACTAGTACACACAATACAAATGTTTTCACCCGGTGGCAGTAGTCCTTACACTAGTACACACAATACAAATGTTTCACCCGGTGGCAGTAGTCCTTACACTAGTACACACAATACAAATGTTTTCACCCGGTGGCAGTAGTCCTTACACTAGTACACACAATACAAATGTTTTCACCCGGTGGCAGTAGTCTACCCTCTAACACTAGTACACACAATACAAATGATTTTCACCTGCAGTAGTCCTATACACTAGTACACACAATACAAATGTTTTCACCCGTGGCAGTAGTCCTTACAAACATCACACACAAACACAACATGACATAAAAATATACATAAAAATAACAATACAAAAAACTATACACAATTACAAAACAAAATACATACAGTAAATACAAGTACACACATTAGAACACCGTATACACATTACAAAAACATCCACACCTTACAAAAACACCCATACACATACAAAACAAAATACATACACTAAATACAAGTACACACATTAGAACACCATACACACATTACAAAACATCCACACCTTACAAAGCATCCACACCTTGCAAAAGCATCCACACCTTACAAAAACACCCATACACATACAAAACAAAATACATACAGTAAATACAAGTACACACTTTAGAACACCATACACACATTACAAAAGCATCCACACCTTACAAAAACATCCACACCTTACAAAGCATCCATACCTTGCAAAAGCATCCACACCTTACAAAAACATCCACACCTTACAAAAACACACATACACAATACAAGAAAAAAAACACACCACATTACAAAAAACACCCACATATTAATTAATTTCAGTGCGTTAGAATATCCTCAGTATAAAGTCAGAACAAAGTACATGATAATTATATCCCCCAAGAACTTAATTCACTTCACTTCACTGCGAAACCAAAGCACTTCACTTCACATCACTTATTTTTATTTAATTGTTTTAATGGTTTTTGTTTTTCAGCTAATTTTTTATTCTGTCCAGGATTCTTTAGTTTACGTCAATTTTTGTATGTCTGGTATTTTATATTCCAAATGAGTACTTATGCGCATTAATTATGGACAAACCAAACCGTAATTTTCACATGGAGAGGAGTTCTAACCATTAATGAAGAGAAAGTAAACGTAATAGGTAAATTTCACCCTAAACCTGCCATGAAGGACCAAAGAGGGAGTAGAGCTTTACCTCTACTCCCTCTTTAACCACGACGTTTGATGGGAGTAGGTAGTCAACGCCACGTCCCAGCCGCTTTAACCCCGGAAAAGAGACCCAGTACCCATTGTGTAGGAGGCTGGGTGGGCCCCAGGACCGCCCTGGATAAGTGAAGAAAAAATCTCCCCTTCACCGGGATTTGATCCGCGGATCGTCCAGCCCGTAGCAAGTCGCTATACCGACTGAGCTATCGTGGCCATTAATAAAGAAAGGAGGCGAATATTAATGTCGTGGCCTAACTTGATTTTAAGTAACTAACTTGGGTAAGCCTAAGACTCCCTTCTGGCTGGCACTTCGTGATGGCAGGCTCATCAACAAGGCCTTAATATATTCAAAATGATTGTCGGGGTTTTAACAACTTGGTCACCTCGTTCTCCAGATACAACCCCATGTGATTTCTTTGTATGGGTTTACGTCAAGGATCAGGTTTATGTTCCTCCTCTTCCCGCAAGTATCCCGGAACTGATGGTACGAATCAGAACCGCCATTGAAACCATCACCGCTGACATGCTAGAAAAAGTTTGGAACGAACTCGATTATCGTGTTGATGTTTGTAGAATCACAAATTGTGCACATATAGAGCACCTGTAAGGTATGTCACAAAAACTTGGAGTGTTGTTCTATTAAATAAAAAAATACATATACTATCTCAAGTGTATTGTGTGTGACAAGTTGTTAAAACCCCAACAATCATTTTGTATAACACTGTACAGGCATAAAAGAGAAGGAAGTTAAGGTAGCCGGAATGAAAGATAAGTAGCTATTGAGGTCGGAACAGGCATTACTGCCTATGCCATAAACTGAAGACTAAGTATAAATACAATTCTTCCTTTTCCCTCTTTCCATATTTCATCTAAACACTTGAGTTTCGATAGCAAATTTCATATCTTGCACTCTGTTTATATTGAACTGTTTATTTTGTCAGTGTTTATATTTTTGTCATTTTCCATATATATTTGATCAGTAAATTTCCCTTTTTAAATTTCTGTACTTCCTTAGCCACATCATGTAGCTTTCATTATATCTTATCGTGATCAGTTCCCGCTGCTTCTGTTAATCGCCGTGCCGGTGCGACCACTTCTCCGGCAGTGGTGATCAGCGGGTTGTCTAAACACTGGCGAACTGAAGTACACATCGCGTGAGAGCAAACCCTAAAAAAAAAAAAACGCTGGGATTTGGGTCCTGGAAGAAGGCTGATTACAATGATTATTGTGTTGATAATTTCATTATGTTATCCGTATGTAAGCATATAGAAAGTGGAAACCATGGGTAACAATTCACATTTTATATAAGATAACTCATTCATTCATTCTGTAGTCTGCCTTACGACAGGCCCATAGCCCGTCGAAAGCGAGTTCTCCCCAAAGTGCGATCAAGTGCTTGCCTTTTAAATGTCCAGTATTTTATCCTTTCCTTAAAGTCATCCAGTAGCTGCTTACGTCTTTCTCTTCGTCTTCCCGTCACTTCTATCCTTCCCAATATCTTTCCTTCAATAACGTGTTCTAGAAGGCAGTTCCTACGCAACATGTGACCAATCCAGTTAGCCTTCTTTCTTTTTATTGTTTGTAGGATATTCCTGTCTCCTTGACCCTGTGTAATACTTCTCCATTTTGCACAAGATCGGCCCAAATGATCTTCTCCATCATTACATATCAAATGTTTCACACTGTTTCTGATCTACTGTCCGAAGTGTTCAAGTTTCAGCACCATAAAAAGCTGTGCTCCAAGTGTAGCACTTTACTAGTTTCTTCCTTATGTTTAAGTCCAATTTGGTTGTGAAAAGTCTTCTTCTTGTTGAATGCCGCCTTTATCATGAAAATCCTGGATTTAATTTTACATGCGAGTTTATTTAATTCATAATCGGTCCCATGTTTTCATATTACAAAACCGTAGATAATACATACCGCATTTCCCGCCTCTTAAGACGCTACAAGCGACAGAACGACTTCTGTAATGAGCAAGGTACTTTTGCGGATTTCATAACATTTGACTTACCGGCTTTAAAACGCAGGGTGATTTTTTGGGAGTATTTTTCAAGGGAAAAAACGCGTGCTATGAGGCGAAAAGCACTGTATATTCACCATATACTGTGTTGGTAGAACTGGAGGGGGAAAGCACTATATATTCACCATATACTGTGTTGGTAGAACTGGAGGGGGAAAGCACTATATATTCACCATATACTGTGTTGGTAGAACTGGAGGGGGAAAGCACTGTATATTCACCATATACTGTGTTGGTAGAACTGGAGGGGGAAAGCACTATATATTCACCATATACTATGTTGGTAGAACTGGAGGGGGAAAGCACTATATATTCACCATATACTGTGTTGGTAGAACTGGAGGGGGAAAGCACTATATATTCACCATATACTGTGTTGGTAGAACTGGAGGGGGAAAGCACTATATATTCACCATATACTATGTTGGTAGAACTGGAGGGGGAAAGCACTATATATTCACCATATACTGTGTTGGTAGAACTGGAGGGGGAAAGCACTATATATTCACCATATACTATGTTGGTAGAACTGGAGGGGGAAAGCACTATATATTCACCATATACTGTGTTGGTAGAACTGGAGGGGGAAAGCACTATATATTCACCATATACTGTGTTGGTAGAACTGGAGGGGGAAAGCACTATATATTCACCATATACTGTGTTGGTAGAACTGGAGGGGGAAAGCACTGTATATTCACCATATACTGTGTTGGTAGAACTGGAGGGGGAAAGCACTATATATTCACCATATACTATGTTGGTAGAACTGGAGGGGGAAAGCACTATATATTCACCATATACTGTGTTGGTAGAACTGGAGGGGGAAAGCACTATATATTCACCATATACTGTGTTGGTAGAACTGGAGGGGGAAAGCACTATATATTCACCATATACTATGTTGGTAGAACTGGAGGGGGAAAGCACTATATATTCACCATATACTGTGTTGGTAGAACTGGAGGGGGAAAGCACTATATATTCACCATATACTATGTTGGTAGAACTGGAGGGGGAAAGCACTATATATTCACCATATACTGTGTTGGTAGAACTGGAGGGGGAAAGCACTATATATTCACCATATACTGTGTTGGTAGAACTGGAGGGGGAAAGCACTATATATTCACCATATACTGTGTTGGTAGAACTGGAGGGGGAAAGCACTATATATTCACCATATACTGTGTTGGTAGAACTGGAGGGGGAAAGCACTATATATTCACCATATACTGTGTTGGTAGAACTGGAGGGGAAAGCACTATATATTCACCATATACTGTGTTGGTAGAACTGGAGGGGGAAAGCACTATATATTCACCATATACTGTGTTGGTAGAACTGGAGGGGGAAAGCACTATATATTCACCATATACTGTGTTGGTAGAACTGGAGGGGGAAAGCACTATATATTCACCATATACTGTGTTGGTAGAACTGGAGGGGAAAGCACTATATATTCACCATATACTGTGTTGGTAGAACTGGAGGGGGAAAGCACTATATATTCACCATATACTGTGTTGGTAGAACTGGAGGGGGAAAGCACTATATATTCACCATATACTGTGTTGGTAGAACTGGAGGGGGAAAGCACTATATATTCACCATATACTGTGTTGGTAGAACTGGAGGGGAAAGCACTATATATTCACCATATACTGTGTTGGTAGAACTGGAGGGGAAAGCACTATATATTCACCATATAATGTGTTGGTAGAACTGGAGGGGGAAAGCACTATATATTCACCATATACTGTGTTGGTAGAACTGGAGGGGGAAAGCACTATATATTCACCATATACTGTGTTGGTAGAACTGGAGGGGGAAAGCACTATATATTCACCATATACTGTGTTGGTAGAACTGGAGGGGGAAAGCACTATATATTCACCATATACTATGTTGGTAGAACTGGAGGGGGAAAGCACTATATATTCACCATATACTGTGTTGGTAGAACTGGAGGGGGAAAGCACTATATATTCACCATATACTGTGTTGGTAGAACTGGAGGGGGAAAGCACTATATATTCACCATATACTGTGTTGGTAGAACTGGAGGGGGAAAGCACTATATATTCACCATATACTATGTTGGTAGAACTGGAGGGGGAAAGCACTATATATTCACCATATACTGTGTTGGTAGAACTGGAGGGGAAAGCACTATATATTCACCATATACTATGTTGGTAGAACTGGAGGGGAAAGCACTATATATTCACCATATACTGTGTTGGTAGAACTGGAGGGGGAAAGCACTATATATTCACCATATACTGTGTTGGTAGAACTGGAGGGGGAAAGCACTATATATTCACCATATAAATGTGTTGGTAGAACTGGAGGGGAAAGCACTATATATTCACCATATACTGTGTTGGTAGAACTGGAGGGGAAAGCACTATATATTCACCATATACTGTGTTGGTAGAACTGGAGGGGGAAAGCACTATATATTCACCATATACTGTGTTGGTAGAACTGGAGGGGGAAAGCACTATATATTCACCATATACTGTGTTGGTAGAACTGGAGGGGGAAAGCACTATATATTCACCATATACTGTGTTGGTAGAACTGGAGGGGGAAAGCACTATAATGTTCACCATATACTGTGTTGGTAGAACTGGAGGGGAAAGCACTATATATTCACCATATACTGTGTTGGTAGAACTGGAGGGGGAAAGCACTATATATTCACCAAATACTGTGTTGGTAGAACTGGAGGGAAAAGCACTGTATATTCACCAAATACTGTGTTGGTAGAACTGGAAGGAAAAACTCTTTTTTTTCAGTTTCTCAGATCGTACCTCGCAGGGAACTACAATATGACTTACTTGCTAACGTCAAGCGTATTTTTTGTATATGTTAATAATAATAACCACGGCTCGACAGCCCTATATGGGCTTGGGCCTCCTCTTTCCGAGGTTACGTGGTCTGCGCATTTGTGGCAGTTCGGAGACCAGCCGACTGGCCGCGCTGTTCAACTCAATCCTGATGTGACCGCCAGAGCCATCTGGCAGGGTGAGAAATGGCCGCTTGAATTTTGCTTATAAGCACTACTAGTTCTATTCAAGCCGTAAGTTTATTTTACATGCCGTAAATCTACGACATGGGACCGACGGCTTTACTTCCCCTCCAAAGGAAGTGGTGCTAGGTCGGGATCGAACCCGCGAACCTTGGGTCCAGTGGCGAGCACGCTAACCACTAGTCCACCGAGGTCGACATTATATATATATATATATATATATATATGTTGATTTCTTGGAGAGACGAGAAGAAATCAAGAAAAGCATCGCTTAGTATAGCCGACCCTTGTCAGTATTCCAACTGCGTTTTCCTAAATGAGATTTATGCATATGAACTTTATTCCATGTGCAATGCCACGCTGCTATGAACATTTCCCGAAACTTCGGACCTATCAATAGTCGCTCCCCCTCCTTCCCCTCTGCAACACGTACATTTTGTCGTATATTATTGTGTTCTAGCGAAGAGGTAAACTTTTAGGAGAACTTTATCAATATTGGACCAACGCACGAGCTTATCCCCGCTCCACCCCCCCCCCCCCCCAAACTCCCGCACTCTTACCACTTGCACATGAGGACAAGAAAAGTAAAAAAAGGCAGCAAAAGCCACAGTTGAATTATGGTGGCGTTTTTATTGAACTAACATTTCGGAATCTATGTTTACTTGCTTGGCGAACATAAACCGATTATCGTGACGTAATCTGGAGGTGTTGGGTTTCGACTACAGTCCTAGAGGACGACTGCATTGAGGCTAATACAGTGTTCGAATGCTGGACAAATATAGTAACATAGGCGAGTGCAGGTTTAGTTCAGTTTAGACTTTCTCGTTTGCAAGGTTTAGCATTAAATGGGCTGTGCAGCTGATAAAGGGTCGCTAAATAAACCAAAAGAGTAATATAATAAAAAAATGAAATTGGTTTATCTATATAACCCAAAATATTACTCAGTAGGCATAATTCATTATGCGAGTTAGTCTGTTATTAATTGAAGCACTGAACTGTGCTATTCATATTACAAGCTGCGCTAATGTAAACTGTGGTCTTCTGGGTAATTACACGGCGTCGTGTGGTAATTATTTACCGACGTTTCGGGACAACGTGTCGGTAAATAATTACCACACGACGCCGTGTAATTACCCAAAAGACCACAGATTACATCAACATCGCGGCGGAAGCCTGATATCAAGGTGCGCTAATGTAACATATCTACTTAAATGTAATATTATTCATTCCATACATTTTAACTCTATATTTAAAGTCCGACAAATGTACAATTCAATCACATTAATTGTGCAATTTCACTGTCCTACATGTTTCGAAACCTTAATTTGGGTTCATCTTCAGGGACACATCTAAAATCACACACTTGTTACACCAGCTGGCACAATTATTTACATGAATTGTGCCAGTTGGTGTAAATAGTGTGCGATTTTAGATAATGTATCCCTGAAGATGAACCCAAATTAAGGTTTCGAAACATGTAGGACAGTGAAATTGCACAATTAATGTGATTGAATTGTACATTTGTCGGACTTTAAATATAGAGTTAAAATGTATGGAATGAATACTATTAAGTTTATAAACGCCAGACAGGCAAAAGAAATCTATCAATACAAGAACATCAAAGAAAAATTGCTCAAGACTAATGTTGCAATATGGTACAATAAAATCTGCAAAGTACAGCATTTAACACCCAAATATATATAAATAAAAGTGAATGGACACAACAAACAGAGCCATAATATATTACAAACAGCAATTCGGACTAGAATAAATCAAGAATTGAAATATTTATACGTCAAGAAACAGAAACTGAACAAACAATTAAAAATTTTACATGTGTCGGACTTTAAATATATATCTACTTAAGTTGCTGTTTTAATTATAGAATCAGGAGGACATTTTTCTGAAGACACTAAGGAAACAGTTCTGTTAATTTTAGCTTATTAGTCCCGTTACCTGTATAGTTGAGGAATGTTACGTTATACGTACATTGCCTGTCTTGTTTATTTTTCCCAATCAAATCTAGAAAAAACTCGAATTTTTTTTTTAATTTCAGCTGTTTCGAATGCAAGTACAGTGTTTACGTTTGTTTAGGTTTTAACCATAATTTTACTTGCGTGTAATGTGTAGAGTCTCCATCGTTTATGGAATTACAACTGTGTTTTCTCTCACGCGTGTTTTAATATTGTGTTTATCGTTCCACATAATCCTCCGTATTCTATATACTGGCACTGACTGCTTCGTAAGAGATATCAGATTTTATATTCGTAAAATGTCAATAATAATAATAATAATAATAATAAAGCATGGCTCAACAGCCCTATATGGGCTCAGGCCTCCTCTTGCCTCCTCTTTCCGAGGTTACTGGGTCGTGCGCATTCGTGGCAGTTGGTGACTGGCCAACTGGCCGCGCTGCTGTTCTATCGATCCTGATGTGACCGCCAGAGCCATCTGGCAGGCAGTCAGGAGACTTGGGTGAGAAATGAAGGCTCGTAAAATGTCAATACTCTTTTATAATTAAATATAAAATATACGTTAGAATATAATATAATAATATAATATAATATATATATATATAAAATGTTTTACATCATAGCTGTGTGAAAAAATTTCTGACGGCTACGCTTCATGGGGCAATAGCTTACAGCTTTTATTTCACATAAAAGTTTTTTGGTACACATGTATAATTTTGTATAATCGAAAAAAGCAAAAAAAACAAGTCTTTATTATAATATACTAGACGACGACACATTTGCAATTCATTAAACAACCTTGAACTGCGGTCCTCAGTTTATTTCATGATGGGGGCGTCGAGTTTGCAAATACTAACTACTAATGGAACTGCACGCCTGTTTCATCAACCCAGAATTTTTAATTGATTGTGTCGGCACTCTGTGAATTTGAGCAGGTGTTGTACGTTACCTCTACAACATACGCACACAACCATCGGTTGAATACATTGTGAATGAATTAATTTTCGAGGATGTACACACACATATATATATATATACGTCCTACACGTTGACTTGGCGTTTCGGTAATCCTTAAGGGTGAATGGGGAAAGAGTCACAATTGCTTAAGGGAAAATTAAAAGGCCAACTTCAGTAATTCTAACCTTGATTTCAGGCTTCCGCCGCAATGTTAATGTAATCTGTGGTCTTCTGGGTAATTACACGGCGTCGTGTGGTAATTATTTACCGACGTTTCGGGACAACGTGTCTGTCCCATCTTCACGGGTCAAGATTCCAAGAAGGAATCTTCTCCTTCTTGGAATCTTGAAGATGGGACCGACACGTTGTCCCGAAACGTCGGTAAATAATTACCACACGACGCCGTGTAATTACCCAGAAGACCACAGATTACTTCAGTAATTCTGTTGGCTCTGCGGAATTTCAACTAGAAAATATTTTTGTGTTTCCAATATAGCTTGTAATGTGAGAAATGAGAAATGAACACATTATGTCGGGCGGATTACTTCACGTTTTTGGTATTAATGGGAGTGAGGATGATGTAATTTTGTTATAATATATAATATATATATATATATTTCCAATGGTTAGACAGCCCCTTGGGGGCCTAGGCCGCCTCAATTTTCAAGGCTTCACGATCACACTTTTTAGACACACCAAAATCGGTAGGACTCCTCTGGACGAGGGACCAGCTCGTCGCAGAGACCTCTACCTGACAACACACAACACTGACAAGAGACAGGCATCCATGCCTAGGCGGGATTCGAACCCACAATCCCAGTAAGCGAGAGGCCGTAGACCCACGTCTTAGACCGCGCGGCCACTGGGATCGGCATAATCTATATACGTGTTTAAAATATTATATCTGTGCCTTAAAGTTTACATTACAAAGCGGCGAAAGAGCTGTCGAGTCTAGCTCGACATTGGACAGATAAGGGTTAAAATATGGCCTTTTAAGGCTGGCACCGTCTTTATTCTGAGATAATGTGGACAATATGTGGGGTAGTTACTGTTGCAAGTGATGTGTGGCTCTTGAGGTGGGACTACGGCTGCGCTGTGAATATTCTGACACCATCGCTTTTTTAATTGCATGACAGTGCTTTTTTTGCTTAATTCTAGTGTTATACATTCTTTAAAATTTTAGGAGCTAGTCGCATGTCTCAGTTGGCTAGTCGCCGAAATCTCATCGCGGAGACCCGGATTCGATCTCAGTCTAATCCTTATGGAATTTGTGGTAGATAAAGTGACACTTAAACAGGGGTTTCTTCCAGTAGGCCTACTTCGGATTTACCCTGTCAGTGTCATTACTCCAATACCGCTAGACATATTTCATTCATGGAGATTCTCTACGGGTTGGACGTTTCGGGGTTCGAAGCCCAGTAGTGGTAAGAAGTTTTCTTTGCTCCACCCCCATCCAGACCGGCCCTGGGACCCACACAGTCTCCTGTAGAAAGGGTACTGCGGCTCTTTCTCGGGGTAAAAAGGCCGGGGCGTGGTGTTGACCATCTACCCTCATCCAGCTCCTTCTACTACTTGGCACATTACGGGGTGACCTTTACCTTTTACCACCGACATAAAATCCCATCAAATTATAGCATATTTAAATAAAGCCACTTTCTTCTGTATCTTAAAGTTTTGGGCATGTGTATTGATAGACTAATAAAAGACAACAGTTATATCCCGGGCGATGAACGGGTATTTCTTCTTATAAACAAATATATTTTTGGTGTTCAAGTTAGCTACTTCGTTGTGCACGTGTAAAAGAGGAACATAGAAAAAGAAACAAGTATATCATCCTTGAAAGAGGAAGCACTAGATCACACCCTGTGGAGAACTTGTTTTGGAAGAGGCTACGGACCTTTCGTAAGACAGACTACAGAATGAATTCTATCCTTCTATTGTATAGTTGACAGAAAGCCTTTCGGTGGGCATTTCAGTACGACTACGGCTTCAAGTGTGTGGTGTGTGTGTGTGTGTGTTGTTTGCTTGCAGCTCTGGGAACAGAGCTGAGCTGATTTCAGGAGGTTAGTGCCACAGTAAATAGCGTTTAAATCTCATCCGTACAATTACCGCGCTACGAAGGGGAATAAAAAGATACGCACCGATGAGCTCGCTCTTTTTTATTGGAATACGGAGCAGTGTGGCTGGTCCCTGGGGCTCTTATGTAAACGACTTTTCTCCAGCATTATGGTATGCAAATGAGGTGACCAACAGCTTAGTAACGATATTCATGGCTCATTTGTTCGCGGCTTACATGGTTAATTTCCCTTGATGCGTTCTTCCCCTCACGACCCAAAGGATTCAATTTCGCAGGGTTTGAAATTGTATTAAATTCTGTTCAGTTCCGAGGTAAGCTGAATAGCGATACTGATAACACAGTGGCTTTTTCACTTAACTGGCCATTGAAGGTCACGTATAGACGATGCTGACATCTCTTTGATTGTGGAATGCAATAAGGTTTGTGATTTCAGAGTGCGTTCGTGAAGCAGTCTTGAAAAGCGACTATTAGCTTTCTGTCCGTACGTCCGTCCGTCTGTCTGTCCGAGTGAAACAGCGAGGCTACCGATTTACTTCATGTGAACACAAAATAAAAATGGCGGACACATAGAACCAAGGGACAGGGTTCGTAATGCCGGAGTGAAAAGGGAAATACAGTTACTTAAAAATCCGCGATTATCAAAAGTGCTTTTGGCGAGGGATTTCTATGTTGAAGGATTGAGAAATAAAACAAAGGTGAGAAAATGAAAATGGATGAAGTGGGAAAGAAGAAATAAGATTTAAGAAAATGTATACAGACATGGGCCGATCCCAGTGGCCGCTCGGTCTAAGGCGTGGGTCTACGGCCGCTCGCTTGATGAGATTGTGGGTTCGAATCCCACTGGGGGCATGGATGTTTGTCTGTTGTGAGTGTTGTGTGATGTCAGGTAGAGGTCTCTGCGTCGGGCTGATCACTCGTCCAGAGGAGTCCTACCGAGTGTCGTGTGTCTAACTGAGTGTGATCGTAAAGCCTTGAAAAATGAGGCGGCCTAGGCCCCCAAGGGGCTGTCGAGCCATTGGAAAAAAAATACAAAGATGGACAGATTTAATTACGGTGTTATGATGACAACTCAAGACAGAACCTGTGCTAGAAAACATAGGGAAACAAAGACAGAACTGGAGAGATCATGTCAACTGAATTATGGAAGAAGGATCCCCAAACAAGTTCTGCAGTACGCTGCTCGGGGCAGAAGATCTATAGGGCGTCCGACAAAAAGATGTCTACAGACCGTAACGGACCGCGTGTTCTAACACATGTTTGGACGCGTGATGATAACGGCAATGACGATAAAAATGAGTACAAATTTTTCTTGGAACTTATTGCTGATGCCATGTTATTGCATGTTCTGTAGTCTGCAGCCGATATGTGTGTCACAAGCCACGGTTTCAGTTAGCGCAAGAAGACGTTGACCATCGCTCGACAGCAGTTTCCAACCACCATACGTTCGATATATCTAGCCCTCCATATCATTTGCAATACCTCCTCCTTACCGGGCCCCATATGGCGCCCCCAGACCTCTGCCACATCCTCTTGACCACTGGTTCCCCTTTATATTCCCCTGTCAGTCCAACCAATATCAACACTCATATCATCGATGTCTGCACTGCTCCACAGCTGTGGTTCTGAGAGCAACGGAGCTTATATTGGAATTTTTATGGCAGGGATTTGGAAGAGAGTGGTAGAGATCCTAGCACAAGTCCTTTGAGTTTGGATGTGTGTGTGTGTCGTGTCTTCTCTTCCTTTGCATTACAAACGATTGTGGAATTTCGCAACGACAGAAGTTCTGGGCATTTTTCTGACAATTATATTAACCCAATAATATTTGGATATTACTTGCACAAGACGTTAATCCCTTCCTGTTTCAAACAGTTTAGGAGATACTTTCTTGTCGTGTGATATTTATACTAACTACAGATGTTCCCTTTATTTGGATGCAGATATATTTGTATAAGAGGAGCAGTATGAGTCCAAAATACGAGTAACACAGAAAACTTAAGAATGTTTTGAAGACAGAAACCGTTGTAACCCCTTAAAGACTAAGGTTAATCTGAATTTTATTTAAAGATTCAGATCGTACCGCGCAGTAAACACACTTTATCTCGGTTACGAAAACCAGTCATTTAATTATGTATAGGGAAATGATACTGTTTTTCTGAGATACGTAAAAAACGCCAAATTTTACATTTATAATAACAATTCCCGCTTTCAGACAGTTCCTGAACCGCATCAATTTCTATCACACGGTATGAATTTCTTTATATAAAATAAATTTTGATGTTTTTCATAAAGTTCCTCACTTTTGGCCGATTGATGTAATGGTAACTTACTGTCTTGTGTTTGGGAGGTACCCACTTCGAATTTCGGTCTAATTACATGCTATACTAATTGAAATGTTTAATGATTTTCTTCAGTACCTCCTAGCTATGACGCCCTAGAACCTTGAAATATGCCACGCATGAATCTTTCCAGACCTTTCTAACTTTCATTGATGTTAGAATGTCAATCTGTTAATGTCAGCAGCTAAAATGACATTCTTAAATAATCAACGATTTAATCGATCAATATCTGTCTTCTTGTCCGGAAAAGGGCGCTGTCAAGCAGGTGTTCTCACCTAAATTATACATGCATTTCTTGTTTCTTGTCCGAGTTGCATGCTCAGCCTTGACCTGTCTTCTGCCGAAATGCATTTCTACAGTTCCAGTGTTGTGTGTGTGTCCACAGCTGTAGATGGAACCGAAGTTGATCAAAGAGGAAGTTCCTGACCGAGACACTGGGTCTTCCAGCTGCAGCAGTAACAGCAAGGAGTTGTCGAGGGGCGCAAGGCAGCCCACACCACCAGCGCATCCCGAGGGAGGTGGGGGCCCTGCGTCCAGGGCCCCCAGGCCGAAAGGTAAGTTCTGTTCAATTGGATCATTTGTATAACCGCAGCTGAATTCTATGTTAAAGAGTAATGTGGAAAGTCAAGATGCTTGATATTACGCGATGGGACAGAAATGAGTAAAGTCGGACTTTCCGTCTGGTTTTTTAAGTAGGCACCCAGCCTATTACGATTCGAAAATAATTATGGGGCAGTGAGTGTGTCCCATGTGCAGTGCGGCTCCGTGTAAGCACGAGTCCCATGGGCTATAACACGGAAGTGATGTCAGGAGACAAATGTCTGCTTCAAGCGACATAGGAAGCGACGTCCCGTGACAGGGAGCGCCTTAAACAGCCTGGCCACCGGAATCGGCTATAATTTATTTGTCAGGGAACAACGAACTGTTTTACCTCAATACATATTGCTAATAAATAAGTAAATACATGAATGAATATATGAATAATAAGTAAATAATAAATAAGTGTTACTATCAACCACGTGCAGCCTATTTAATAATTCAATTCAATTCAATTCAATTCAATTCTGGTTTATTAATGTGCCGAGTCAATAATAATAATAATAATAATAATAATAATTCAATATAATAATAATAACAAAAATTAATTTCTTATAATGCTTAAGGCTACCTACCAGTTAATGCAGGGTTGTCACGGTGGTAGCCTATCACCATTTGATACGATATACACTTGCACTTCTTTTGTTTTGTTACGCCATTTATACTTGACTTCGTCTAAATATCTGCCTAAATTTCTTATCTGATCTTTGTTAGACTGTTTCATGTTTTCCTCTGGGCTACTTCTTTAATCATATTTAACAATTTTTAATTTTCAATTTTCGTTCTCCGGTTTCTCGGCTCAAAGCAATCCAGTGATGTGCGTTTGACATCCTCTTCATCTAAACATAGAGGGCGTCTTCCTTTGTCTGTGTTTTTTCTCATTCAGTTGCCACATCCCTGCTAACAACCACTCCATTCCACTTGGGTATTTCCTCGTGCAACGGGTTTGTTAAATCACAACCAAATATTGTGAATTCATCTGTGAAATTATTCAGTTTAACCAACAAATGCACAAACATAAACTACTTTATAGTTTTATTAATATCGATGTATTCCCCTACACGTGTTTCGGTCCGCAGACCATCTTCAGATGCTCTAGCATCTCTGCATGTTCTGTCATCCCCTCTGTAGTGCCTCTCACATTGACGCATTCTTATTTACATTTGGGATTTGACACCTAACCTGACACTTCGCTGGAATCACATAAAGAACTTCGGTCTGTTCGTTGTTTGTGCTTAGCACGAAGTCATACAAAATAGGAATACCTCCTGTAAAACCTATTATAACAGTAAAGTATGTAATAATTATTTAAAATTGTGTAAATTTAAGGATTTGTGACTCAAATATTAATTATTTCTTAATGCAGGCGTGCAAATGTCCCAGGCACCAGCTCGCCTGGCCAAGTGCATTTTATAAGGTGGTACCTGATATTTGTGGGCTCACAGTATGGGAATCTTTCATTCTCATATCCCCTAAAGTTTTGGGATGGCGCCTAGACTTTTGGAAAATAAGTGAATTCCTACCTTAATGATTGTAACATGTAAACTGCTGATAGTTTTTGTGTGTAAGGCTGCACTGGTTGGGCACGAAACAGTGAAGGATGGAACACAGCAACTCTGAACCTTTTTGTACTTAAACTGGATTGCTGTTATTTAGATCGTCTTTGTCTTTGTGCTTAGTAGAAGTCAGTTAGTTAGTTAGTTACTTCCTGTCGCTCCTTGCGGAGCATATGGCCTCCTTTCAGAGGTTTCTTGGTCTGGAAGTGTGCATTCTGTAGTGAGTGACCAGTCCACTGACTGCACAAGTTCTACTCATCCTGATATGACTGCCAGGGACATCTAGCAGTCAATCAGGAGACTTGGGTGAGAAATGGCCGCTGAATTTTGCTTACGAAACATCTCTATTCATGCCCGTAAGTTTCTTTTACATGCCGTAAATCTACGACATGGGACCGACGGCTTTACTTCCCCTCCGAAGGAAGTTGTGATACGGATTTTTTATCACCCTTAAAAATCCATCGAATTCGGCCGCGATTGAACCCGCAAACCTTGGGTCAAGTGGCGAGCACGCTAACCACTAGTCCACCGATGGCGACCTTAGTAGAAGTAGAGTTTAAAATTCTGATCTGGTAAATGTATATCATCTGTGAAATATTACCGCTTCTCTTGATTGCCTTTAAATAATTTGTAATATAAATGTGATAGTCTTATACGAGCAGAGATTAGGACTTGAACATAATTAGAAGTTTCATATAACATTTAGTATCCATTAGTTTATTACTGACGCCGTTTTGGATATTTTTTATTACCTTAACCAAAGTCAGGGTTGAGTGTTTGAAAGATAAACCCATTAATGAAAAAAAAGGGAAGGAAAAAAAAAAAGAAAATTGCTTCGAAGCCTGTTAGCACCCCACAACTTCGAGCTTTCAATGTGATTAGTTAGCTAAAACCCTAGTCATCGTAGCCTTCAGATATGAGAAGAAAGATTAAGTTACGTAATTCTCTAACCCATACTTCCAGACCCCTAACTTATACTGAAAGAAAGACCAAAAAAATCAACAGAAAATCTCAGGAAAGAGTAGTTGGCTCGTACTATTTTCTCTTTAAATAGCTGAAAGCTATTTGCCTGCATATATCGCTGAAGCCTAATCTCACGCGCACCATTGGACCTGGGGTAGGGGAAAAATGCAAATTATATATTCTGGTTGGTTGGAGAAGGAAGATAAGGTTGTGGGAGAGTAAGGGAAAATAATAAAGGGGAAGTGGGACACGAGAGTGGAATAAGGGTGGGAAGAGAGAAGTGTGAGAAAGGATGGAATAAAGAGAGCAGAGAGATAGAGGGAGAGACAGTAACCGGAAGAGGAATTGTGTGTGATTACGTGTCGTAAGTCTTGCCCATGTTTGTGGTGTTTCGGCCTCCATTCTTTGATTGATTTTATGACGTAATTGTTTTAGTTGTGCAGGTTTTTGCAGTGTTAAGTTTTGTTCAATTTGAAACTTTCAAGTTTTGTAGGTTATGTAATTAACTTCTTTGCTTCAATCCACTACTTAAAAGTACAACCGGTTTTAATTTTGAAAGACATAGCGATTGATGTCCGTGTGTTATAATTTTTTGAACCCGTACACATTTTCTGAAACCATATCTAAACACCTTACTACTCGAATAGACATAACGTTTGTAATTTTTGAATAATGAGTAAAGGTATACCAACATGGCGGCCGCTCGAGCTGCAGAGATGCTACTAACGTAGATACAATTTTTTTTTTTCGTGGCGTATTGGGTTTATTTTTACAAATATGGCAAAATATGCCAGTTTAAGGTTATGTCTGGCAAGTATATCTTCAAGGGAATTAGCAGGGCTTACTGCTAGAAAATATGCGTAGTTGTGGGTCATGAAATTGTAGTGTTATGAATTTATAGTTCTGTCTGCCTTCACCATATTGACTGAAATACTCGTATTTGCATGACAGTTGGCGTCGTGTGTTTTTCCCAGTGTTCATTAGTTCTTGTGTTACGTAAGTGTCACTTTTTGTAGGTGCGAAATGTTTTTGCCAGAGTTCGTAGAGCTATGTTTTGTAAAGTAGCAATTATAAATGGACCGACCTGGACAAATATGAAATTTGCGAGAAAACGTAGATGTATAATTTATTATTCTATCTGAAATCTATTTTTAGCCAATTTCTGCCGGTTCGCTTATCGTATTAACGTAGTCTGCTCATCCGATCGCCTACACGCGTGGCGGTGTGGCGGAAGTAACAAAAAAAAACATGTTGTGGGCTGAAATGAAGGCCCTGTATATAATCATTCGACTTGAAATTTGTTATGAATTTTAGGACATGCTTACGTCCACTCAAGCGAACAAAGAGGAGTTGTTGCTACCGTCAAAATATGTATAAGAAATGCTTCACTAAGGTACCCAAAACAACATTACGTATTGTTAGGCCCTAGTTTTAGACCACATTATTTAGAATGTTATCTTTCCTGTATTTTCCGTTGTGTAGCGACCTGTCAGGCTTTGCCTCATGTTGTTAACCACATGTGCCTACAAAGACAGGAGTGTGTGTGTGTTTATTTCAGTTTTACTTCCATCTTAATTTGAAGAGTGTTGACAGTGTTTAGTACTGCGATGTGAAACATACATTGCGCTGTTATTCTGACAAATCCGTCACCCCTCAGACAACCCCCAACACCACCCCTTCTCCCGATCGAGGGAAGTAAATATGGATAAACGTGCATTGTGACACACACAGTTTGTATTAAAAAGAAACACATTCGAAGCAGGTGTAAATAGGGGGAAAATCCATAGGCAAATAACATGAGGATATGGTTGGGAGTTTTGGTGACGATTTTCAATGATAAAATATGGGAACCCAACACGTGGACCTTATTTTGCTGATGTATATCTATTCTGTTTAGGATTCGAATAGAATGTGTATTTTTTTCATATATATATTTTTTATGTTGCAGACACGACATTGCGTTCTGATAACGATTTGTCTGCCAGGTATTCTCAATCATGTGGCGACTGTTTATTGTAGATCAAGCGATTGTGTCTTTTAATGTGGGCGATATTTACAGAAGTTTCCGTATTTCTTTCGCTTGTCTGTCGCGGTCATTTATATTGAATAAAGTGTTTTTGTGCTCAGTCACTATTTACACACACCAACTGGATGCAACGTTATTTAAAAAACTGTATAGTTTTTTAAAACATTTATTGTTTATTGTCGTTTATTGTCGTTAAAACTGCATATATTAAAACATCGTTTTCATTGGTTCACTTTTAGGCAAGGTTTTTCACTTTTCCACTGCTCGGTATGCACAGACACTATTTGTTATTCGTACTAAAATAATATGTTAATGTTTCCGTAGGTATTGTATTTGATGCGTGGTACTGGTTTATCTGTAAATAATTACTAGAACAATTATAGTTGTTAGTTTTCATATATTAATATATATATTTATTACATTTCATTATGGATGATATACCTTGTTCATTAGGTCGTATTTTCATGGTGTAGGCTGTACTGTTTGTGTGTGCGTCTGATACTGTAGTATGTTTACTATATATATAATATATGCAGTTTTAACGACAATAAACCCCTGAAGATGGCTCTATAAGAGCCGAAACATATGTCGGGTTTTAAAAAGTTTTTAAATATGTTTTAAAAAACTATACAGTTTTTTAAATAAAGTTGCATCCAGTTGGTGTGTATGTAAATAGTGACTGTGAAAAGATGCACGGTGATTACAGAATTAAGTATGTTTTTATGCTGCTTCCACGTACTCAGGGTAGCAGGGAACACGCAGTGAAGAACAGCCCACAGTGGGCTTTAGGGTGGATTGCGGTGTAACATTTTACAATGTTATACAGTGCCTTGGGCTTGGGAGAGATTTTTTGGGGGTCATTTAGGAGAAGAAAAACATTTACAAGGTTTGGAAAGTGAAACCTAAAGTATAAGCGGAAGACAAAATTTTTGGCGCTCTACAGGACTTAGGCTTAGATGGGAGAATAATATTAAAAGGGAAATGAGTGGGGGAAAGAAGTATATACAGGGTGGCGTAAAAGTCATTTGACACAAAAAAAAACAACATTTTAATTCAGATTGACACAATACATATATTTATTTACTATCTGAAGTGTTCGAACTACAATAATAAGTTGTCTGAAGTATTTCGTCCCTGAAGCTTTGGCAAACGAGAAGACGACGTACTTATCATATGTAAGGCGTTTCTGCTTTACAGCACAGAGTGTAAAGTGATTGTGTGAGTCCTGATGAACTGTGAATTGGAAAACTGGGGTAGCATGGTGTGGTGGGACTTTGGAGTTGAGGGGACTGATGGGTGGGGATCGGAAAGGGAAGATGCCACACAAAATACAGTTGTTTTAGGAAATAAAAACCGTGATATTAATTACTGGAATACAACGTGAAGTAGAAAAATGTAATTTCCAAACTTTTTTAACATATCATGAATTTAATTGTTTGGTTAATTAGTCACTCAGACAGGCAGTCACTCGGTCAATCAGTCAGCTGTATGACGGATTCTGTGACTGAATTTTGTGAATGAATGACGCCCCTTCCAAAGTCACTGCATTTAGTAAGAATAATGCATTTAGGGCCATTTGTGAGTGCTTGTAACTGTGATGCGTCGTTTCAGGCTTCCGCCGCGGTGTAAATGAGATCTTCACTCTTTCGGAATGTTACGCAGCGTAGATTTATGGTCAGTTACAGACGTTTCGGGACAATTATAGGCTTCTTGACCCTTGAAGATGGGACCGATAGGTTGTGCCGAGAGGCCGGCAACTATCTACTAATCTAACTTGCATAACACCCCAGAAGAGCGAAGATCTCAGGAATGCGTTATTGTACTGAGACTATTACACTAACTTTCGCTGATCGATCTATACTTTGACCGAAGAAGAATTGTTACATAAAGTATTCATAACCAACAAACGCACAAACATAAACTATTTTATAGTTTTTATTATCGATAATAAAAACTATGAAATAGTTTGTGTTTGTGCATTTGTTGGTTACTGAATACTAAATGAAAATGCACGGTGAAAGCAATATAGAATCAACATAAAATTGTTACATAAAGGTTTGATTTTTTTCTTCAACCTAAAGACGCTATGGGTGTTAGAGAAAAGTATTGTAGATTCTACTGAGAATTTTGTTATCTTGGGAAAGTGTAATTCGTTGGAAAAAGTGGGGGTCATACAGGGATGTGTAAATCATCGGTCTTCATGCTGTGCATAGTCCTTTGAGAGACCTGTGTGATGACCGCTCGACCACAGAGTCGTTCTTATAGTCGCGGTGAGGTATTCCCTAATGCATCTAACAGACAGCGAACCACAGTCACCCATCCCTTACCCATACCGATGTAGCTGTCGTGGTGCATTTGAACAGTAGAGAGGAAAGAAATCAAGACACAATTTATAGATATGCCATGAAATTTTTATATTTACGCAGCTGAATAAGATATTTGTAATTACGGAGTAAAAAACTTGATGTCTCAGATTGTCGTAACGGCGAAAGTTACTGTTCCGGTATTTTGGATATACCGTCGTGCTATTTGGCCGATAGCTACCAACATTTTTAGTAACGCCGTGCCTCCATCTACAGGATATCTGCCAAATTACACGGCGTCACTTTTAGATATTTCTCTTCACCGTAAGCTAGTTCAATCCATAGTATTCCTTTCTTCTGGTATGTGGCCCTGCGTCAATGGTTAATCGGATCCCGATATTGAGACGTAACGTGGTAGCATTGTCGTCAAGTGTAGATAGGTTCTAGAAGATGATAAAACTTGAAAACACGAACAATATTTTAACCCGAAACGTAAGGATCCGATTACGCGCTGACGCAGGTTTATGTCCCGGAGGAACGAATTCTCAACTACATCGCTGCGACACACCTCAAAAATCGCATAGTTTAATCCTGTAAATTATTAGGTTACCAGTCATTCTGATTATTAAATAAGAGACTTGAATAAATGGAGAAGAAGGAAATTATACCATTTACCATCAATATCCTGATTTTAGTATTGCATTTCGTAACGGGACTATGGGACACGCTGTGGCGCAGTTGGTTGAGACACTGCGCTAAAAGCCGGAAGGTCGCGGGTTTGATACCCGATAGTGTCATTGGAATATTTCATTGACATAATCCTTCCGGTCGCACTATGATCCTGGGGTCGACTCAACCTCTAACGGAAATGAGTACCAGGAATATTTCTTTGGGGGTAAAGGCGGCCGGTGCCTAGGGCTGACCTTACCACCTTCATGGGCCGATTGTCTAGAAATCTGGGAGCCTCAACCTCCTGGAACCCTAAGGGCCTGTCCAGGCCTGTAATGGGATGGCTTTTTACGTTTCACGGGACTATGGAAATTGGGCTGGGCGTCCTTAAGGCTCTTTGTGATTTTCATTTCTTTGTTTCTCTGAATGACATGTTCCAAGAGAACATTGCTTTTGTTTTGAGGTTTCAGTAATTTTATGTTTTTATTCCTGTAGTTTTTTTTTGCCTGAAGGAAATGGGTTGTCTCAGAAACAGCTGATGAAACAAACCAACGTGTGTTACGTGACGATTTTCTGTTGGAAAATAATCAAAAGGAGGAAGAAATGTGTGCCATTTCTCGCCTTAAATTCCAGCTTTGCATTAGTAATAGAGTCCAGATGGCTTTCGGGTCTGTCCCTCCCACGTGGCAGTTATTCCGAGTTATAAGCCACATGGACAAGTAATGTCAGCAATTTGCATTGCACCCAGTACGTTCTTACTACAAACCTTTGTTCGTCCTTGTCTGTGAGAAATACTGCGCGTTTCATCTCTTCTGGAAACAGTAACCTTGAAGTTATTTATAAGACAGATGCTATAACGTGCAGGAAGTATGGGAATCTTAAACTCAAACCCTTTTAGGTGTTTTACGTTTCTTTATGGCAGCCTGTCATGAACGCTGCTAAAAGTAACACGACACAACTCGTGTTACTGGCTTGTAGTTTTGGGTTTAGAGTGAGGTAGCCGGAAGTGGACAACTTTTTGACTAGAAACTGATAAATCCAGGGGCGTCCAAAGTGCGGCCCTCTTGATCCAGGTGCTCCACGCCTGAGAGTATTAGCCAAGAAAGCCTAATTAGTTAAAACAACAAACTAGATGACCAGTAGGGCCTAACACCTACTCGCTGCTTTCCTTTCATAACTGACTGTCTCAAGGCGTCATTTAATTAAAAGTAATGTTACTGATGAAGAAATAATATACTTGAATGTTAAGAGACTGTATCTTATCGTTATAAATTAAAGATAATGCACAGACTAACACACTAATTTATACTCATGTGGCCCACTATTGAAAGAATTGGACACCCCTGTGTTCAAGGAAATATATGACATTTGTTATTGTGATGTGAATCTTAAAGAGGTAGGGTGAGATCTTCGCTCTCCTGGGATGTTACGCAGCGTAGATGGGTAGTTACGTACCGACGTTTCGGGAAAACCTATCGGCTTCATCTTCGAGGGTGTAAGACTGGTTGTACCTTGAAGCGGTGGAAGCCTAAAATCACGAGGTAAGTGGCTTACTGGAGTCTTGCTATAGGTGTAGCATTCTTACTTGTCTTTTTTGCTACATTTCTTATCTTGAATCCAAGATAGTTAGAAAAATGTTTCAAAGGTTTTCAGAGTTTCTAGGCATCGGCGTGGATAGTACTGTGAGGCGCTGATCTGTTTTGTTATGTAACTACTGGAGGAATATTACAGGACTGTTACAAGAGTATTACAGGAATATTACAGGAATGTTACAAGAGTATTACAGGAATATTACAGGACTGTTACATGAGTATTGCATGGATTATTACAGGACTGTTACAAAAGTATTACAGGAAATATTACAGGAATATTACAGGACTGTTACAAGAGTATTATACAGGAACATTACAGGACTGTTACAAGAGTATTACAGGACGTTATAAGAGTATTACAGGAATATTACAGGATTGTTACAAGAATATTACAGGAATATTACAGGACTGTTACAAGAGTATTACAGAAATATTACAGGACTGTTACAAGAGTATTACATGAATATTTACAGGACTGTTACAAGAGTATTAAGGAATATTACAGGACTGTTACATGAATATTACAGGAATATTACTGGACTATACTGCAGAATTATTACAGGAATTGCTACAGAGCAGTCTACTACACGAATATTAGAGGACTAATACAGGGCTATTACAAGCCTATTTCAGGACTATTACAGGACACCTCCCATTAGATGTTAGTCAGCAGCAGGTGTCCTCCAGTTCGACCTGCGTAGCAGTGCACGAAGACGGACATTGGCAGCGGAACCTCCCAACCCCGCATTCACACCATATGCAACAAACGTTGTGGGATTCTGCATCGAAAGCATAGGCTACGGCTACGGCCCTTTGGACCCTTCGATAAAGCAGCGCTTGGCTCTGACAGACGAAAGATGGCTTTGCCATGAATTTGGAGTGACCCAGTTCATTGGGTATTTGTATAGATAAAACGGACCGACAAGTAGTCTTTTGTCTCCCCATTATACTTCTGTTTACAGAGCTTGTTAACAGAAGCACATAAATACTCTGTTTTTTAGTTCACGTCTTCATTTAACCCTTCAAAGACTGGGGTTTAAATTCCAACTACTGCCCAAGACAGGCGTTTTAAAACCCGTCAATCCATACACGAACGTACGGTGCACCGAGGCCGGTAGTATGTGAAATAATTAAAGGTCCGTACAGTGCACCGAGGCCGGCAGTATGTGAATAATTAAAGATGCGTACAGGGCACCGAGGAGAGTAGCATGTGAAGAATTAAGCATCTGTGCGGTGCACCGAAGCCGACAGTATGTGAAAAATTAAACATCCATACAGTGTACAGATGCCGGTGTTGAAACATTAATATATAAGAAAGTCGTAAGAATACATGAGATGTAATTCTTCTCACCTTCTGGCAAGTATTTAAACAAATATATATGGCTTCTAAATGATTTTTAAATGATCCATAAACGTGCATTAAGCACTTAGATATGATAACAAAACCAACAAATGGACATAAGTGTATGAGAGTATATTACACACACCATATACCTGCTACGTGTTTCGGCCACTCATGTGGCCATCTTCAGGGAGGTTCATTACAAAGGATAGGTGTATGGATGTTCCAGTAAGTACTATCATTTCCATAGCTGCTGTAATGTGGGAAAAACCAGCAGTGACAATTCGGCTTGTGTATGCAATGAAAATTTCTCTCGGAAGCGCCACATAGCCTATAGAAGTGTCAGGTAGACGAATTGCTTGGCGACGAGTTACACAGGACATCGATACTACAGAAGTAAATGGAAAAGTGACAGAGGGCGAAGCGCCTGTTGGAATATCGCAGATGGTATTCATTGTTACAGAAGTGAATTGAACCGACGCAATTTTATAGCGGAAAGGCCCAGGGTTTTTATTCTGGCGGTGCTTGGTTCGAGTTTCCGCTAGAGCACCGAGTGAGGATTTTAGTATTGTCTTCCAGTCTTTCTAGACAGATGTGTGGTTATAACCTTGATTAGTATGAGAATGCTTCCTTTCAAATCCTTTCCAATTCACCGTTCACCAGTCATAGCATCACTCGACGCAATGCAGTCAGAGAAACTGACAGTGATGCAAATTAAACCAGAAAAAATTCTGAATTAATTGGCAAAGTGACACAAGGAAACTAGTTGTAAATATGCGATTGAACTCGTAACATAATAATCAGGGTGTCGATGAATAATTTTTACAAATTTTCGAAGATTTTAGGGGGGGGGGAAACAAAATACCTGTTAGTTCCCCGCTGATGACAGTTTCTGGTGCCACGTCATTTGGTTTCAGTCTCTGCTCATGTTTCTGAAAGTGTTTGGACTTACCGTTGGCAATGAAAAGTATTGGTAATTACTTGAACCTGCGATAGTGTGAGCTCATACATTGGCCCTCGGCTACACCAATCCCGTATAACAATATAAAAGCAAGTGCAGTTTTATTTAATATTTAAAATTCTTACGAGCTTTCCTCGTACTTCATCTTTTTTGTAACCTAAGACAGTATGTGGGCAAGATCGATATTTCCAAAGTTTTAAACTGTGCTATCATGGTGATTGCACTGGAAAGTTCTGCTTATAAACGAGATGGTGTTCACTATTTTGGTTCGGCCAGAATATATTGTAATTTATCCTCCAAAAGGACTAATTAAATAGCCACAAAATTTTAACATACTATTTCATACAGGGTTAAACCAAGCCAGTGATTTTCCTCTCGGTTACATTTCACAGTATCTTGTTGCCACTTGTCGCTGCATAATTTTAGCAGTTGATACAGCGACGTAAAATATTTTTGGGCTTGAAAAAATCATAATATCTCAGCACTTGTGTAATACCAAGGTAGGAATTTTGTAATATGTAGGGTGGCGAATATTTTTCTCCAGGCCAGATTTTTACAGGATGTCGCAACAATTTGCTTTTGCCTCCTTACAGTCATGACGTGCTTCCGGTCGGGAGGATAGAAAGTAGGATCATCTTGTATCATTGCTGACGGATGGGGCAGCCACTGTGGTTTACTTGGGGGTTTGTTACGAGAAGGCACCAAGGGTGGATGTGGATGTGGAAAGTGGGGTAAAGGGAAGCTGTGTGATACGTCACAGATACGGGTGCCCCTATCCGCTATAGCTTTATTACAAAGACTGCCTCCTCCTCTTCGTCCTTCACCCCTCAACCTCCTAAGCCCCCATCCCTCATCCTGTAATTCTCTTCTTCATTTAGCACAAACAACCTTGTGTTTAGTGTTTTCTTAAAACAAGTTCAGACTGTCCCAGAATTGCAGACTGAATTGGAAATTAGTTCGAAACTTCTTCGTGGCTGCCTTGTTATGTGACCAGTATTTATCATTGGCGTTATAACATGAACAAGCACTGACAAATGATTTTCCCTACAATTTAATTTCACTCATTGGGCTTTTATGTTCTTTTATTATGCCTACAGTAAAGTTGATCCAGCCGATCGCAGTGGCCGCGCGGTCTAAGGCGTGGGTCTACGGCCGCTCGCTTACTAGGATTGTGGGTTCGAATCCCAACGAAGGCATGGATGTCTGTCTGTTGTGAGTGTTGTGTGTTTTCAGGTAGAGGTCTCTGCGACGAGCTGATCACTCGTCCAGAGGAGTCCTACCGAGTGTGGTGTGTCTAAAGTGTGATCGTGAAGCCTCGATAATGAGGAGGCCTAAACCCTGGGGGCTGTCGAGTCATAGGAAAAAAAATTTGATGCTATACACGCCGTGTAGTCAGATAGGGGATTGGAGGTATTGCTCTACTTATTCTTAACGTCGGTGCTACAAGGAAGATAGTGGTAAAACTCATGCCCAGACCCCTTCATCCCGGAGAATGGGGCCCCAGTGCCCATTGTATAGAAGGCTGGGTGGGCCCCAGAGTCGGTCTGCGCTTTCGGACAAGAAAACAATCTCTTGTCTCCGCCGGGATTCTAACCCCGGACAGTCCAGCCTATCATTCTTCCCCATTCTCATTTTTAAATTCAAAAATTCTCCACATAGATATGCTAGCCATGCTTGCTTTAAAAAATCACTAATAACAAAATGGTTTAGCATTTCTATCAACAATTTTCCGACTTCAAACCTTGACCCTAGTACATTTAAAGAATTTTCGAAAAATTTTATTAGAGAATTATTTGCTAAATTGATTAACTGCGCACGTGATATAGCTTAAGCCGGGTTCGCTTCTCGTCACTTTTCAGCCATGTACTTATGTGTTTAACGGATCGAGTTGCATAATCCACACTTTAGGAGCGGAGAATGCAAAATGTTTTATGAGATCTGCGGTCTTTAGGGATATTACACGGCGTCGTGTGGTAATTGTTTACCGACGTTTCGGGACGACATATCGGTCCCATCATCACGGATCAAGAGTTCGGACTCTTGACCAGTGAAGAAGGGACCGATACGTCGTCCCGAAACGTCGGTAAACAATTACCACACAACGCAGCGTAATATCCCAGAAGAACGCAGATCTCATGAACATCGCGGCGGAAGCCTGAAATAGGCTTTATGTTTTTATTAACACGTTTTTCTTTCAATTATTTTTTAAATTCTGTGACACTTTCTTTTTTCTCATTTTCTGTGTTTTTACATTAGAAAACTTTGGTGAAATTTCGAAATGAGTACACAAATTAACAACGCTACAAGCACTACATGACGTCTATTCGTGTAACATACGGCTGACTGCCAATCCTTTGGCTCTAATGACGTAAACAGCGTCCCCAGCAACACCTGCGTCAGCCTAAAACAAATTTTGAAGCTGCATTGTCCCTTGCTCGCAGTTTGTTTAGCAGCTGTGTTTCGTGTTGCCAATCAAATGATGTGACTTCCACGTGTTTGTGCGAATCTGCATACAGGAATGTCAGTCTTATTCTTACACCCGAATAAATTGACGTTTTTTAGTAATTTCTTTCCTTTGTTATCAAAATATTTCTTCTCTGAAAAAAAAAAAAACATAATTTTGGCTGCCCGCGATCTTTTTTTCTCGCCTTTTATAGTGCTAATGCTTATTTGGCATCACTGATATTGATATCGTTTTATATGAAATCCATACCATACCGAGATTGCACAAAACACCGATCTTTATGCATAGGATTTGTACTACATAAAATCCGAGTTAGTATCTGCAGTGCACAAATCCTGGACGCCAGGTCGTCCAGCTAAATCAATTTTGTACGGTGGCGCCTAATATTGGTGAGTTCTCATTGTGGAACTTGCCTTATGTCACCATTATGGGTCCTAGAATTTTGAATTGGCTTCTAGATACTTCGAAACTTTTTGCACCCTTTTTTAAGGCTTTTCAGATTTTAAGTTACCTGTAGAATGCGGTGTACGTATGTTCTGTAGGTACAAAACGACGCTTTCGGAAATTATGTAGCTGCATGGATTTATTTCGTAATGAAAAGCATTTGTTCTTATTATATTTGCATTCGAATTTTTCAGACAGATTTTCATCTAAAAGATACAGGGAATCGTTGCGTACCTCACAGAGGACATGCTGTCTTCGTAACAGAAACTACACTGTTATTCTGTTTAGAGAAATAATCGATATTTATTGTGACGCCATACAAAACACATAACTACATATACAGTAAACCATAGGACGGTTAATAACACAGAAAAAGGACAAGATTAAATGTGACCGAAAAATTAGTATACATAGCGAGTTGTCAAACATAAATTTAATATGTTTTAATATTTTATACTACAAATATCTTCAATTCTAAATTTAATGATTTGTTTTAATAAAAATACTGTAGAAAGAAAAACTAATTACTATGAACATAAATATAAGTGATATTTAGTGCTGGTAGCTTACGATAATTGTGTACTGTGAAAGTGAGTGAAAAACAATTGGGTGTATTGAAGATTGTGAACTGTCGACGAACCCCTTGAGGATGGCACAAGGTGTGCCGAAACATATACAGGGCATACACAAAAGAATGGTGCGGTTTTAATAGTGAACACTATTAAAACCGCACCATTATTTTGTGTATGCCCTGTATAGGGGCAAGAAATCACTGAAAAAAAGTGTAGTGCATTTGTTGGATTGAAATAAATTAATTAATACATAAAAACATTTTCTGCGCAGAATACAGCAGGTGGTACATTTGATACAATCAGCACTAGGATTTAAATGGTTAAAATGCTTCTAGTTTTACACGTGTTCGTAAAAAGTGCTATTCTTTGATTGCATTCACGTGCTCACTGTTGTGTTGTTCAAACCCGCATTACCGCACTCATTTCCTATCAGCTTCGTAACAAAGATAAGCTAAAACAATTAACGGTATATTGGAACCTGCTGAACTGATCACGTGAGAAGCCTTTATGTCGCAGTTCTGCTCGTGTGTGTAACAACTACAACATTAATCATATAAAAACACATAATATTATCTCCTTGTGGAATAAAGTTTTCCTCACTTTAACGGTGTACATTTGTAACTAATTCATTGGAGTGAATTCCTTCGCAGGCATTCCTGATTGTGATACCTGTTGCTTATCAGTTGGCTGTGTATGAAGTTAGGAACAGCGAAGAATGATCTGCTGCGCAGGCTCTCACGTGCAAGGACGACTTAACTCTTTCCGTATTGAATTTTCGGTAAACTCTGTTTTGGAACATGCTTCTCGGGATTTTCCATTGCTTCTGCTACACTTTTATTCAAAATTTTCCTATTATGCTTTAGACATTACAAACACTAATGTTGCTGGATAACACATTTTTCTTAATTTCTAACACAGCCAGCCAAAATGTGCTTTAACTCCGAATTAGCGTCTTGAAATGTGTTTCAGTGGATTGTCATAGAATGGAACAAACTTATATTAATGTTATTAAGAAGTGTTGCATGACGAGAGAATGGAGTAGAAGGTGGGTGTGTATTGTAGGGCTTCATTCTTAACACAGCCCTTCATACGGCTTCGTAAAATGGGACGGAAATAGACGAAAGCAGACAATTAGGAGATGAATATGCTAAAAACGAGCTAGCATGCGTAAGAAAGAGTGGCCAAAGAATTGACATATAAACTGATGGAACAAAAAGCTATTGATCCACAAAGGAACACACCAATACATAGAGAAACCTACCGATCCACAGAGAGAGCACAACACGACACATAGAGAAACCTACCGATCCACAGAGCACACCGACACATAGAGAACCTACAGATACACAGAGCACACCGACACATAGAGAAACCTACCGATCCACAGAGCACACTGACACATGAGAAACCTACCGATCCACAGAGCACACCGACACATAGAGAAACCTACCGATCCACAGAAGCACACCGACACATAGAGAAACCTACCGATCCACAGAGGAGCACACCGACACATAGAGAAACCTACCGATCACAGAGGAGCACACCGACAAATAGAGAAACCTACACCAGAGCACCGAGCAGGAGCACACCGACACATAGAGAAACCTACCGATCAACAGAGGAGCACACCGACAAATAGAGAAACCTACCGATCCACAGAGGAGCACACCGACACATAGAGAAACCTACCGATCAACAGAGGAGCACACCGACACATAGAGAAAACTACCGATCAACAGAGGAGCACACCGACAAATAGAGAAACCTACCGATCCACAGAGGAGCACACCGACACATAGAGAAACCTACCGATCAACAGAGGAGCACACCGACAAATAGAGAAACCTACCGATCCACAGAGGAGCACACCGACACAATGAGAAACCTACCGATCAACAGAGGAGCACACCGACAAATAGAGAAACCTACCGATCCACAGAGGAGCACACCGACAAATAGAGAAAACTACCGATTCACAGAAGAACACACCGACAAATAGAGAAAACTGCCGATCCACAGAGAGCACACCGACACATAGAGAAACCTACCGATCCACAGAGAGCACACCGACAAATAGAGAAACCTACCGATCCACAGAAGAACACACCGACAAATAGAGTAACCTACCGATGCACAGAGGAGCACACCGACAAATAGAGAAACCTACCGATCCACAGAAGAGCACACCGACAAATAGAGAAACCTACCGATCCACAGAAGAGCACACCGACAAATAGAGAAACCTACCGATCCACAGAAGAGCACACCGACAAATAGAGAAACCTACCGATCCACAGAAGAGCACACCGACAAATAGAGAAACCATCAACCGATCCACAGAGAACACACCGACAAATAGAGAAACCTACCGATCCACAGAAGAGCACACCGACAAATAGAGAAACCTACCGATCCTCAGAAGAGCACACCGACAAATAGAGAAACCTACCGATCCACAGAGGAACACACCGACAAATAGAGAAACCTACCGATCCACAGAGAGCACACCGACAAATAGAGAAACCTACCGATCCACAGAGGAGCACACCGATACACAGACAAACGTACGTATATGAAGAGAGCTACAGATAGACAAACCGACCGACTGATCCACAGATCTAGAGACCATTTAGTCTACCGGCACAAAGAGAAAGTGACCTTCTGACTCACAAGCCCAGCACACCGGCTAATGAAGAACGGTCAGATCCACAGACGAACTGACGAACCCTCGAAAATATGGGATACAGCCCTCAGCCGAATTCCGCCGAAATGCAGACCGAAGATCTTATACCGTACAAGCATAAAATGAGTTCTTTGTCGTATGCGTGCCTGCGTCAGCCGCGAGATGTTGTGTCTTTGACCACTAAGCTGGAGCAAGTTGTGTGTGTGTGTGTGTGTGTTAAGTACACGGCAGGACGTGCTACATTTCATCCTATCGATCACTCAACTCACAATACAGAAGAGACAGGAGAGAGATGCAAGAAGCAATTCAAGCATAGAGGAGGAGGAGGAGGAGGGCAAACGTAAACCCCTTCACCACGTACAAAAGGCACTAGGACCTGTCATGGAGGTTGCGGAGCGGAAACTGCTTCGCAGCAGGAAGTGTGATATTGAGGGAAATGAATGCCACGAGCATAAAGAATTGCTTGGTTGAAATGTCCAAAAAAACAACAGAGAACTGTTGCTGTGTACTGACTGCTGGTTGAAACGTGCGCGGCAGTTGTATGAACACTGAGCTGGTTGATAATTGTACAATAGCAATGTCGTAAGGAAGGGCAGATGGGTAATTTCTGTGTCGCTCTGATACAGTTACAATTGATATGAATCGCGGAAAAGCTTTACATAGGAAGTCGTAGGATTCGACGGAGGTGTAGATATGAACATTGTGGGGCGTCGTCGTTATTGTACGTTTGTAAAGCTAATTTTTACGGTAAATAAAAACTAACAGGGTGTGCTCTGAAGTATTGAACAGGGTGTGCTCTGAAGTATTGAACAGGGTGTGCTCTGAAGTATTGAACAGGGTGTGCTCTGAAATATTGAACAGGGTGTAATGTGAAGTATTGAACAGGGTGTGCTCTGAAGTATTGAACAGGGTGTAATGTGAAGTATTGAACAGGGTGTGCTCTGAAGTATTGAACAGGGTGTGCTCTGAAGTATTGAACAGGGTGTGCTCTGAAGTATTGAACAGGTGTGCTCTGAAATATTGAACAGGTGTCTCTAAAGTATTGAACAGGGTGTGCTCTGAAGTATTGAACAGGGTGTAATGTGAAGTATTGAACAGGGTGTGCTCTGAAGTATTGAACAGGGTGTGCTCTGAAGTATTGAACAGGGTGTAATGTGAAGTATTGAACAGAGTGTGCTCTGAAGTATTGAACAGGGTGCAATGTGAAATATTGAACAGGGTGTGCTCTGAAGTATTGAACAGGGTGCAATGTGAAGTATTGAACAAAGTGTGCTCTGAAGTATTGAACAGGGTGCAATGTGAAGTATTGAACAGGGTGTGCTCTGAAGTATTGAACAGGGTGTGCTCTGAAGTATTGAACAGGGTGCAATGTGAAGTATTGAACAGGGTGTGCTCTGAAGTATTGAACAGGGTGTGCTCTGAAGTATTGAACAGGGTGTGCTCTGAAGTATTGAACAGGGTGTAATGTGAAGTATTGAACAAAGTGTGCTCTGAAGTATTGAACAGGGTGCAATGTGAAGTATTGAACAGGGTGTGCTCTGAAGTATTGAACAGGGTGCAATGTGAAGTATTGACAGGTGTGCTCTAAGTATTGAACAGGGTGTGCTGTGAAGTATTGAACAGGGCGTGCTCTGAAGTATTGAACAGGGTGCAATGTGAAGTATTGAACAGGGTGTGCTCTGAAGTATTGAACAGGGTGCGCTGTGAAGTATTGAACAGGCGTGCTCTGAAGTATTGAACAGGGTGCAATGTGAAGTATTGAACAGGGTGCAATGTGAAGTATTGAACAGGGTGTGCTCTGAAGTATGGAAAAGGGTGTGATCTGAAATATTGAACAAGGTGCGCTCCGAAGTATTGAAATGAAGGTTTCTGCTCGACGGAGTTGTTTCATATTTCAAAAACAAGACTTTTTTTAGGTTAAATTTTTAGAAAATTTAAATCACAACTATTTCGAGTTACTTTATTGTTAACTGTACACCGTTACACTACGGTATAAGTACACTTTGTGTTAAGAACTGCGAAGTGTTGAGGTCTTCGCGCTTCTGGGATGTTACGCCGCGTAGATTGATAGTTACCTACCGACGTTTCGGGACAGTATTAGTCCCATCTTCAATAGTTAAGGATGGGACCGATAGATTTTCCCGAAACTTCGGTAACTACAATCTACGCCGCATAGCATCCCAGAAAAGCGAAGATTTCATTTATACAGCGGCGGAAGCCTGAAATGACGCAAAGTGTTAATTCATTGAGGATCTAATATACATCACAACAACAGAAAAATAAAATTTCTCCTATTTAATTGTTACGGGTTCGTTTCCTGGGATAAAGCGTCGGAGGGCGTGAAATTAACCACTCAATTCTATCTAATGCGGAGGTTAAAAATGAGTGGAGCTATAGGTCTACTTCCCCCTTACGCCTTCATGGTATGGACAGGGACGACTTTAGATATAGCAAGTTATTTTAGACGCTGCCGGTACCGTTGTATGTCTGCTGCTTTGTGTGTCTTCAGAAGTACTGCAGATTATGAAAATGTCTGAGACCGTGACTTCCAACAGCACCATTACTCGTTCTGTAGTACTGATATCAGTTTCACGATACGAAGACCAATGTCCTGTAATTTGCAGCCTCAGTAAACTTTAGTTCCTTCAATGTATATATGTTATGCAGACAAATGTACACTGTTTTATGTTACTTAACACAATTTTGATTAAATGCTGCCCAACATGTTTCTAGCCTATATAAGGCTCATCTTCAGGGGCTCTTTCGTTGAAATTACAACAGCTATATTATTGGTATATATACCAATAATATATAGGCTAGAAACATGTTGGGCAACATTTAATAAAAATTGTGTTAAATAACATAAAACCGTGTACATTTGTCTGCATAACATATATACAATTAAAAATGTACGGTACATGTAACGTAAAGTTCCTTCAATGTTTTGAGAGATTAGTTTATTAGCAGTGTGTTTTCTCAATGAAACCACATCTTAGCCAATCACAGGACTTAATCTAAAATTTGATTGGAAGAAGTGTTTGGATGCGAACGTCACAAACCTAAACCTAACATATAATATATATATGTATTGTACCTATAATATTGTCCATACTTGTATATATATATACAGGGCATACACAAAAGAATGGCGCGGTTTTAATAGTGTTCACTATTAAAACCGCACCATTCTTTTGTGTATGCCCTGTATATGTTGTAATCTTCACTTTCTATTTTGCCATTTACCAACAACTTTATATATAATCTTTGGCCGCGCCGTCTAAGGTGTGGGTCTGCGGCCGTTCGCTTGCTAGGATTGTGGGTTCGAATCCTGCTGGAGGCATGAAAGTCTGTGTCTTTTGATTGTTGTGTGCTGTCAGGTAGAGATCTTTGTGTCGGGCTGATTACTCATCCAGAGGATTCCTATCGAATGTGGCTTGTCCAACTGAGTGTGATCGTGAAGCCTCAATAATGAGGAGGCTCTGGGCCGCTAGCGGCTGTTGCGTCATTGGAATAAATAATAAGATCTGTATGTGACCTGTACTGCTTGAAGATTGGCGCAAAAGATGGACGAACCATGTAGGAAATACCTCTATATTTGCATTAGTGCAATAAGTTGACATAAATTTACTTATGTATGTAAAATGCACCTATGGCCCTGGGGTCGACTCAGCCTCTAACAGAAATGAGTATCAGGAATCTTTCCTGGGGGGTAAAGGCGGCCGGTGCGTAGCGCTGACAACCTTACCACCTTCATGTGCCGATTGTCTAAAAACCTGGGAGCCTCGACCTCCTGGAGCCCTAAGGGCCTGCCAAGGCCTGTATGGGACCACTTTACCTATGTATAATGCACGGAGGAGTATTCTTTCATTCCGTAGTCTGTCTTACGAAAGGTCCGTAGTCTCTTCCAAAGCGAGTTCTTCATTGAGTGAGATCTAGTGCTTCCTCTTTCAGTTTCCAGTATCTTCTCTTTTCCTTAAGGTCATCCAGTAGCTGCTTACGTCTTCTTCTTCGTCTTCCCGTCACTTATGTCCTTCCCTCTATCTTTCTTTCAAGAACGTGTTGTAGAAGGCAGTTCGATATAAAAATATAAAATGTATAATGTTAAAAGTGGGTTATCGCATTACTCATGTCAGAGCGCTGCCCTTGGTCAAAACGTCCCCTTCGTAATTGAGGGACTTCTGTGTACTTACCTGTAACTGAATCAAGACGCGAAATCACGGCAAAGGAAATTTTGTTCTTTCGTAATAATCGTTACATAAACAGTGGTACAGTACACGTCATGGCAGGGTCTTTCTCTTTTTGTGTGTTTTAAAGTACAGTCTGTTGGCTAATAAACTTGTTGTTATGGTGTATTTCAGTACGCCCAGCACATGTTAGGTAAAGTTAAAGGTAAAGTTCTCCCCAGAACAGGCCATGAAGGCCCAGAGGGGAGTAGAGGTATAGCTCTACTCTTTCTTTAACCCTGGTACTAGATGAGGGTGGGTGGTCAACTTCACGCCCTGGCCGCTTTACCCCCGGGAAAGAGACCCGGTACCCATTGAATAGGAGGCTGGGTGGGTCCCAGGGCCGGTCTGGACGGCTGCGAAAAATCTAGCCCCCACCGGGATTCGATCCCCGAACCGTCCAGCCCGTAGCGAGTCTCTATACCGACTGAGCTATCGCGGCCCACAGTAAATGTTAGGACAGTCCTTTAAATGCTTCTGTTAACATAGTTCACAGTTACTTTTTTTTTTCAATGGCTCGACAGCCCCTAGGGGGCCTAGGCCGCTTCATTTTTCGAGGCTTCACGATCACACTTTCTTTTGGACACACCACAGTCGGTAAGACTCGTCTGGAGGAGGGATCAGCCCGTCGCAGAGACCTCTACCTGACAACACAAAACACTCACATGAGACAGACATCCATGCCCTAGGCGGGATTCGAACCCGAAATTCCAGTAAGCGAGCGGCCGCAGACCCACTCCTTAGACCGCGCGGCCACTGGGATCGGCTCACAGTTACTTTGTCATTTTGTACTTAAGTTCCTCTCCATTCATATGTGTAATTAAACGCTTGTTAGGCAATTCGCAAAATTACGAAAAGCGACTATCAGCTTAGTCATGTCTGTCCTTGTATCCGCATGGCGAAACAAATCGTCTCCCACTGGACAGCTGTCATGAAATTTGATAAGTTTTCGAAAGTCTGTCTACAAAATTGAAAAATCTGACAAGAATAACAGGTACTAAACATGAAGACGTATGTACATTTATGATAATATCTGGTTGAATTCTTCTTAGAATGATAAATGTTTTCAGACAAAAATTGTAGAGAAAATCAAAACACACATTTTATGTTTAATAATTTTTTTTTCGAAAATCGTGCCGTTTATGAGATAATGTGGAAAAATACGGTACAGTCAGCAGGCCACAGATGACAATATAATACGGCGCATGCGCTTTGCATGCTGGATAACTAAGGCTACAGACACACACTCACAATATGTAATACTTACTGCTTTTCCACGGCAACAGTGGTTACGGGAAGGCGCATCAATGTTACGTTTATACGCACGTTATCTTTTTTCCACATTATCTCATAATTGGCAATATTTTCAAAAAAAATTATTGAATGTAAAATGTGTTTTGATTTTCTCTACAAGTTTTGTCTGAAACATTTCTCATTCTAAGAAAAAATGAGAGAGATATTATTCTGAATGTACATAGGTCGGTCTTCGTGTAAAGTGCCCGCTCTTCTTGTCAGATTTTAATGAAAATTGAATTTTCTCAACAGATTTTCGAAAAATATTCAATATAAAATTGTATGAAAATCCTCCAGTGGGAGCCGAGGGGAGGGGCGGAGAGATGGACTGGCAGGCAGGCATGACGATGCTAATAATCTTTATTCGCAATTTTGCGACTGCGCCTAAAAGTGGAGTTCTTTATACGGATGCAGAACTGCCTCTAGATTTCTTGGGGCTTTAATTCGTGACATCCACCTTTATGACTTGCCTTTAAGCACAAGACTGTCGTAGGATAAACACATATAAACATCTCCACGTTGAGATTATTTCAATCCGCGGCTTCGAGTAGCAGCCGCAAAAATTCAAAGACCCTTGGTACAGAGACGGCGTTATATAGTTTTTGTCTTTTAGTGTACTAAAATATGGTAGAACATTTGACTAGTGTGCCGTAGAATTGATTTATTGTTCTTGTCAGTCTTTTTCCCTTTGTTCGTGTTCCTATAAGGACAGTATATTTAACGACGTCATTATGTAATCGTGATGTAATATTACGCTGTGTGTAATAATTCAATCGAATGCTTTCCATTCTGACATGTGGACTCAGACCTGCTTCTAGGTAAAATGTGTGTGTAAGCTTTGCTTCGATGGAACTGGTACGAGATAGCTTGAAACGAGGTGTAGGCTATGCCATATACTTATTTTTAAATTACTGTTACGTTTGCAGTTATAATTATTTCTTGATCAGAGAATAATTTTTTCCATTTACATTTTATTAAAAAAAAACCTTTCAGTGCCGGCCTCGGTGCACTGTACGGACCGTTCCTTCACACGCTGTCGGTCTCTGCGCACTGTAGGGTCTGCTATAAATTTAAAGCCCCTCTGTCGTGGGCAATAATTGGAATTTAAAACAAGAGCGTCGTTGAAGGGTTAATACACAGTGCAGTGTAAAGTGCTTGCTCCGACCTGTCTTAGGATCGTGCTTCTTCTGTCTTCAGAGTGACTGAATTTCTTTTAGGTCGATGCTGATGTGACTGACTCGATGCAAGTTTTTAACCTCTTTTCCTTCCGTAGCCCTGATTTACCACAATCCTTGCATCTTTTCTGTTTTTCGACACATCTCTTTCTCCCAGTCACTTCAATCATTCACCTGAACCTTAATATGGAGGTAGCACTTTCTTCTAAAGGTCGGAACAAATTTATTTTCCTCCAAGTTGTAATGACCCAGGATACGAGAATTTGAGGGCCAGCCACCGTCAGAGCCTGAAAACTTCTGCTGACTCTCCCGCTTTTGGAAAAAGCGACAACCGGGCGTGCAGTCCTTTGCAGTCTTCAGGGGTGGGGTGGGGGCACAAGGGTAAGAAGATGTGAAGACCCAGTTCGTTCACTCGCCGCTCGGCCCTCAGGTGGCAGGGTTCCCGTCAAGCGGTTCTAGCGCCACCCCACACACCCTCGAGCAGGCCTGAGTGTGAAATAACATAGCTGCAAGCAAGCACGTTGCCGGTGATAGCAAAGCTTGTTTTTGTGCTGTAATGACTATTGGGACACATTGTGGAACTCGCATTGTTATCGCTTTAACGACGCTGCATTGCTGTCGTACTTGTGGCGAATATCTTAAAATAAAGGCGTCTAGGCAAAGATGGTGCCGTGAAAACTTCCAGAAGCACACAAGTACGTATAGCACACAGTTCTGTTTTATGCTTTTTGGTACTTGGTTCTACTTCGTATAGATCGGATGTCTGAATTTGTCTGGAAAGGCAGAAGAGTACGGCTTAGAATTCAGTCAGTGATACGGTGTCTGCTTGTAGCAATGAATAGTTGTTGTCCTGATCAAAAAATGGCCCGGTGTTATGAAGTTGAAATGTTTACGAACTTCAGCACAAATCTCGCAGTTAAGTCATGTATCTGGCCTATTTAATTTACTGTCTTTATTCTGTAGGCATTGTTCTGACTGCGTCTTAATATTATCTTCCCGTATGTGCGTAGATATAATCTCAAATACTCACATCATCTTTAAAGAATTTAATTTAAATCCTTTGCACATTTTAATTCCAAGAGTGGAGAAGATCAGTTGGACCGATCGTGTGAGAAATGAAGAAGTATTACACAGAGTGAAGGAGGAGAGGAATATCGTACATACAATAAAAAGAAGAAAGGCTAACTGGATTGGTCACATCTTGCGTAGGAACTGCCTTCTGAAACACGTGATTTAAGGAAAGTTGGCAGGAAGGATAGAAATGAAGGGAAGATGAGGAAGAAGGCGTAAGCAGCTACTGGATGACCTTAAGGAAAAGAGACAATACTGGAAATTGAAAGAGAAAGCACTAGATCGCACCCTGTGGAGAACTCGCTTTGGAAGAGGCTACGGACCTGTCGTAAGACAGACTACAGAATGAATGAATGCATGAATGAATAAAGATATCCAAGCAAACTTTTGACGTTACTGCTTGTTGAGTGAATATTAGCCTGTAACATTAAAGTATGAGGAGAACGTAGACAGAGGCCATGCGACGAGTGAAATATTTGGTTCTGAGAATGAGAAATTAGGAGAAAGCTGAAGAAAATTCCATTATTAGCAGCTTTATGATTTGTACTCTGCTCCGTGTTAATCAGAATTTAATAAAATTCTCTCGGGCCGACAGCCGCCTCAGGTAATTTAAGCACAGCAACGTTTCAGAGACTCCGTCTCCATCCTCAGGGTACTGAGATATCCCTGATACCCTGAGGGTGGAGACGAAGTCAGTCTAAGAAACTTTAGTGCTTTTAAATTACTTGACGTCGCTGTCAGCACGAGAGAATTTTATTGAATTTTGCCGCCACGAATACTTCAAGACGTGTTATCAAGATGGTAAAACCACCGAAGTGCGTTATGGGCAGTGCATGTAGTATGCATACAGGAGAAGATGAATTAAACATTTTTACTGTATTCACATCATTCACTGTTTTTGAATTCACGCAGTCACACGTATAATAATCTGATAGGAGATAAAAATGAAGTTTATGCGATAACTTCTTTGCACGACAGTATTGCTGAAGATTCAGATGACTGGTGGATACTACAACGTGTTCACTGGTAAGTATAGTTACCGGGGCTTCAAATGATCGTAGTGATTTTATCTTCAGGGCAAGCATTTCTGGACAACATTTCTGCTTGAAACTGAAGATGAAGCATTACGATCGCTTGAAACGTCGGTAATTATACTTACCAGTTGACACGGATTCGTATGTTCAAATTTTATATTGTATACCTGCTATACGCCTAAACAGTCTAATATTTGTAGTAGTGTGAGAGATGAAACATGCGAACAGACCGATAGACATGCCATTCTTGACGCATTCCTATGATTTTTGTCAGGCACATAGTGCTTGTTACATCTGACGTTTCTTTAATGCGTCTGATCCGCAGTGTGACCTACTGGTTTGTTGCGGAGCTGGAGTAGGGCAGTTCTGAGAACGAGGGTGATCTAGTGCTAGGTGGGGTTACTTTGTGACCGGGGTGTGTTGTGCGGTGAAGGTCATTAGTTGCTTAATTGTGCTTGGTCCTACTTTGAACATCTCACATGATAAATACACAGGGGATGTTTTGAAGTGACATTCACTACAGCACAACATAGCTTTTACACGTGTAATGAATGACTTTCTGCACTAATATTAACTAATGACTTCACCTGAATTTTCGGCCATTTTTGATAAATATCAAGGATTTATATCACGTTATAAAAATACATTTTACCTTCTTTTTTCTTTAGAGTGAAATTATTTATTTATCAATTTCAAAATGAACATGTATTCTAAAACATAATTTTTTTTCATACTGCAACAGCCCCAAGTGGGTCAGGGCCTCTTCATTATCGAGGCTTCACGATCACACTCAGTTAAACACATCACAATCGGTAGGATTTCTCTGGGAGGGTGATCGGTCCGACGCAGAGAATAATGTGGGTATTACTTAGCCCATTTTTTTTTGCTTGTTATGTTTAATAGGAAAGGAAATTAGAAAAGCCAAAGTTAATTCGACAAAATCAAATTTAACAAATACTAAATAGTTGACTATTTTTTTACTGTTCTATGTAATTAATTGTCTAAATAACATTGTTTTTACAACACATTTCTAAACATAAATTGTACTATTTAATGTATCTGCTCAGTCAACTGTCAGTGTAACAGTTTCTGTTCTTAATGTTGTGTTTCCTCGTTTGTGTATATCATTTATGTTGTATTGTGTTTTGTGCTAATTTTAAAACTGGCCACTCTATTAAAAAATAAGAAATAAAATATTGTACAGGGCATACACAAAAGAATGGTGCGGTTTCAATAGGAATCACTATTGAAACCGCACCATTCTTTCGTGTATGTTCTGTATATACTTTGTGTATATATGTATGTATATTAATAGCGTAATGTGTGTTATATTTATTACCTTTATCATCAGTGAAATCGAAAATTAAGCCCAACCACAGTATAAAGAATAAAGGAAGTGTTTTTTATTTTACGATGGTCTCAGTTTCCAAGATTATGTACGTCTAGTGTCGGCGATAGATGAGAAAATGCTAGTATGAAGCACTGATGAAATTATAGCTGATGGTAGAAAACCGAAAAGCTTGTCCGATTAAAATTTTATTCACCACAAACACCACATGGATTAGCCCGTGCTCGAAACCGAATCTCAGTGTGGAGTACTCGGCCACTAAGATCATGAACCTTGACACGAATCGCGTTATAGTGTCTCTATTGTTTGTTAATTGTTAATTAAGTTATTTAAGGATGTGTTGGGACTGCGTCGATTCTGTAGCGTTAAAAATTATTGTGGCTAAAGGGCATAAGCAGCCTCAGGCTTTCTTCTTGGACTTTTTGACCCTTGAAGATGAGACCGATAGGTTGTCCCGAAACGTCGGTACAGAACTACCACTCATCGCCGCGTAATATTCCAGAAGAGCGCAGATCTCTGCTTCGGAAATTTCTGTCACCAGACCAAAATTGAACCCAGGACACCCGCTTGCAATTTGATTGACTGTGAACAGTGGATTGTATTTGCAATAAGTGACTATCGGAAAATGTCAGTAAACGCGCTTTGAAACTTCATGTTGACGTACTGAATTCCTGTTTGGTAAATCGCGATATGACCAATGTATTGTGTAATCTGAAATGTTGGTTTTAGGCCCCTAACTGTAACTTGGCCGCACAGACGTAAAAACAGCATCCGAAAGTCGTTTGTGTGGTTACATTATGCTAGCCTCAACAAACCATTTCGGTTTTCGAAGCCAGCGGGTTTGTTTTCACAGCCGGTCATCGTGTTTTATAACCACCGGAGGGGCTGAAGGAAATCATAAAAAAAAAACGCCAATCAATAATTTCAATAGCTTGGCTTTCTGAATGCAAACCAGAACGTGACGTGATACTAATTTGCTGTATGGAAACGCATATCTAAGAAAGTAAAACAGTTAAAATCATCAAAATATTATTGTTTGTTTGTAACGAATTGCAGGTGTGTGTTTTTTTTTTAAATCAGGGGCGTACAGAGTCGTTTTGGCAAAAGGGTTAAAACAGTTACTATGGGTTGGTTCGGGGGCCGCACGTGTAAAAATGACAGTAAGTGGTACACTTAACGGTTTAAATTATTGTGTGATTTTTCACAGTACATGAAATTTGTGAAGGTGGCCTCGGGCCGCATAACAAAACCTGACGGCGGCTGTGATGAACCTTATTGTTACATGAAAATAAACCGATCGGTTAAAACTTCAATTGCTCGTGAGAGACATTGTCAAATGTATTCGAGGAACTTGTTCAAAGCAGTTCAAAGCCTTAGAGACTTACTCTGAAAAAAACCTCTCTTCAAAGACTGTGCTAAGGGGGCTTGGTGATCCTGGTTTTTTTTTTGGTAGAAGGTCTGGTGTTGGAGACCGGCCACATACAGAGAAGTCTACTTAAATCATACACGGAAATATAAATTACACGGAATTACACAGAGAATGTAAAAAAATGGCACGAGCAACAGAAAATGTGGTCTGTTGGTATCGTCTTGTTCAGTGGTTACTTTATGTACCACCAGGTTTAACATTGAAAAATTCTACGTTCTGCCCACACAGTGTATTTATGTGTCTTGTGTGGATCTCAGAACAAACAGCGATTATTTCACTGTACAGCATTAACTGACTGGTTTGTATAACTGAGACGGAGTGTGTTTACTGCGCGGTACGGACTGTATTTATGTGTTTTGTGTGGATCTCAGAACAAACAGCGATTATTTCACTGTACAACATTAACTGACTGGTTTGTATAACTGAGACGGAGTGTGTTTACTGCGCGGTACGGACTGTATTTATGTGTTTTGTGTGGATCTCAGAACAAACAGCGATTATTTCACTGTACAACATTAACTGAGTGGTTTGTATAACTGAGACGGAGTGTGTTTACTGCGCGGTACGGACTGTATTTATGTGTTTTGTGTGGATCTCAGAACAAACAGCGATTATTTCACTGTACAACATTAACTGACTGGTTTGTATAACTGAGACGGAGTGTGTTTACTGCGCGGTACGGACTGTATTTATGTGTTTTGTGTGGATCTCAGAACAAACAGCGATTATTTCACTGTACAACATTAACTGACTGCGTTTGTATAACTGAGACGGAGTGTGTTTACTGCGCGGTACGGACTGTATTTATGTGTTTTGTGTGGATCTGAGAACAAACAGCGATTATTTCACTGTACAGCATTAACTGACTGGTTTGTATAACCGAGACGGAGTGTGTTTACTACGCGGTACGAGCTGAATGCTTAAATATAATTCAGGTTATTTTTCGTGTTTAAGGTGTTAAAATATCTCCCAGTGTAAATTTGTCTGCGATTTTGTAAGCTCCATAAAGATTCTAGGTTTTTGTGGCCATGTTCTTCTGAAGATGGCTTCCACCCTGAAGATTGATGTAGTATGTTCCCTCGAAACGTTGGTACTTTCTACTAGACTACACGGTGTCATAAACCATAAGATCACAATATGGATTTGTGTATAAGCTGCATATGGCAGTGATACGTAGGATTAAAGTAAGTTGTAAGGTCAGCGTTTGCACAGACTCTTAGCATCTACGATCAACAAATCATTTTATAAACACTGTTAATTCGCGTCACATAAACAGCCGCGAATGTTATGTTCGTTTGTACGCTATTGTAGCCTACATCAGCACAAATTTCTTAACTGGTTCTCAGTACCGTAATTATTTATGCGGACTGAAACGATCGTGGTTATGTACGTTTATGAAATGCTATTGAATAAACAGGAGATTCTGCTCTCCGGGATGGAGAATAAATAGTTATATAGTTCTGGCAAACACCTAATAAGAGATAGGTACAGGGCGTATATGGGAGTGGGCGCGGTTGGGAGGGAAGTATCAAAATTAAATATAGTTTTCTCGGGCGCACATCCGCGTCAATTCGTTTGAGTACAACGTTTCGGTGACTAGCTCCGTCCCCATCCTCAGACAAAAAAACAGGCGCCCGAGAAAACTATATTGAATCATGTCGCCGCGAAAGTTTTAAAACTTATATCAAAATTAAACTTAGGGTGGCCTAATAGATGGCGGGACAAGCAATGGAATCGAGAAAGTTATAGAGGGCTTGGATAGGAAAACGTGAAGGAAAGGGACCAATAGGAAGACCTAGGTATAATTGGCAGGATGATATTAAAATTGATATTTAAGAAACAGGATGGGAGGGTGGGAGGATGTGGATTGGATTAAACTGGCTTCGAATAGGGACCAGTGTCTAGAACTTTTGAATAGGTAATGAAATTTTGGGTGCCATAATAGGGGGTAAGTACTTGAGTAAGTGAGTAACTATAAGCTTCTGAAGAAGGACTTTGCTCATGGCAGTCTGATGGGGAGGTGGGGTTCTGATGACGAACCCGTAGCTAGCTTTGACCTTACATACCGCTTCGTAACGATTTTTGATCATGCGTACCCGTACGCAGAGATTTTTTAACATAGGTACAAAAAGCTTGATATTTCTGAATATAAACATCGGGCCGCAGATGTTTTTAACATACCTGCTTGTCAAAAGAGTTTTTTTGCACATACGTACCGGTCGGTACGTAGAATTGTTTGAACATACCTACCGGTACGTAGAGATTTTTAAACACACGTGCCGGTCCGTAGAGATTTTAACATACTTACCGGTACGTAGAGATTTTTGAAAGTACGTACCGGTCCGTAGAGATTTTTGAACATAAGTACCGGTACGTAGAGATTTTTGAACATAAGTACCGGTACCTAGAGATTTTTGAACATAAGTACCGGTACGTAGAGATTTTTGAAAGTACGTACCGGTTCGTAGAGATTTTTGAACATAAGTACCGGTACGTAGAGATTTTTGAACATAAGTACCGGTACGTAGAGATTTTTGAAAGTACGTACCGGTCCGTAGAGATTTTTAAACATAAGTACCGGTACGTAGAGATTTTTGAAAGTACGTACCGGTCCGTAGAGATTTTTGAACATACGTAGAGATTTTTAAACATAAGTACCGGTACGTAGACATTTTTGAACATAAGTACCGGTACGTAGAGATTTTTGAACATACGTACCGGTACGTAGAGATTTTTAAACTTACGTACCTGTACGTAGAGATTTTTGAACATAAGTACCGGTACGTAGAGATTTTTGAACATAAGTACCGGTACGTAGAGATTTTTGAACATAAGTACCGGTACGTAGAGATTTTTGAACATAAGTACCGGTACGTAGAGATTTTTGAACATAAGTACCAGTACGTAGAGATTTTTGAACGTACGTACCGGTACTTAGAGATTTTTGAACGTACGTACAGGTACATAGAGATTTTTGAACATACGTACCGGTACTTAGAGATTTTTGAACATACGTACCGGTCCATAGAGGTTTTTGAACATACGTACCGGTACGTAGAGATTTTTGAACATCGTACCCGTACGTAGAGATTTTTGAACATACGTACCCGTACTTAGAGATATTTGAACATACGTACCCGTACGTAGAGATTTTTGAACATACGTACCTTTCGGCCATAAAATTTCTTGAACATACCTACCGTTTCGTAGAGATTTTTAAATATATTACGAGTCCGTAGAGATTTTTAAAATACTTGCCTTACACAGAGATTTTTAAACATACATACCGCTTTATAGAAAGCTTTGGACATACTTGTGGATCCGTACAGGTTTTTAAACTTACGTACTCTTTCGCAAAAATAAAAAGTTTCGCTGTACACGTTACCCTTAGCTCTACTACACCTATTTATATCTTCAGGTTTGCATATAACAAATACGTGTTAGTGTCTGTCAAACAGCTGGACCCAACTTGCCTACAGCTGGGCCTGCTTGCCTCCGTCCGAATCTTCTCATTTCCCGCTATCCCTGAACTCCTGTCAGGAGTCTGGTTAGTCTGAACCAGACACATAAACACAGAACTCTGTAGCATGTCGTCACCTCCTACGCGAGGGGCCTGGTTTCGATCCTTTTACATTCCCATATATTCCGGTGCCTTTAATCATTCACATCCTGTTCTCAATAACGAAACTTGTAGTGCGCTGCATCGGAGGGTTCGGATCGTCTTGTCTTACTGCTTCTGATTTCCTTGCCGATCAGAAGAGATCTTACTTGAATCATCCTAAGTTTTGTGATTGATGATGATGATGACGCAGTCCTTGTGTTCGGGCTAAATATAGTGCGTTCTTTACGATTCGGAAGGGGCGCAAATATATATATTATATATATCATCCTAATTTAATGGTGTTAAGTGCGTCAGCTTCCTGAAAATTTAGTAGTCGAGCTGGAAGTGATGCACAGGTTTGCCTAAAATAAGAACCAAATTTATTTTTTTTTATTTATTGGGAACTAGAATAGCTCAGATGGAATAGTGACTGGACTGTAAGCTGGAATATCTAAATTTCGGCTTTAGACAGGAAAGAGGTAAATTTATTTTGTTTATCCTGTTGTGATAATAAATAATTTATAATAAAACCGTCACTCACAACTCAAATTTTTTATTATTATTATTTAATAAACAAGTTTCGGGCGGATCTGGCCATCATCAGGCAATACAAAATACTTCGAAGGACAATTGCTACAGAACAGAACCTAAATAAGTTAGGAGACAAGGATTTTTCTTTTCTCCGAAACGTTCAGACTGGCTTTTTGCCTCACCTAGCCTCCTACTCAGTGGGTTCCGGGTGTTCTTTTCCCGAGGTTAAAGCAGCCGGAGCGTTAACCTTGCGACTCAACTGCATCAAGTACCAAGGCAAAGAATGAGTGGAGCTGTACCTCTAGGCAACCTATATTACTTCATGGCGGGGGCAGTAAAAAATTTATATTTTATTTATGTATCTATTTTCATATATGGTATAATACATAATGCCTTCAATACCTCAGCCCGTGTAGCGTCGAATGGTTGAATGATCATATATATATATATATATTATAGCAATAACTATTAGAATAACAATTCGGAAATGAATCTTTGAGAAAATTACGATATCTCTGGTAATAGTTGTGGTGGTGCTATTATTATTATTATTATTAGTAGTAGTAGTAGTAGTAGATAAGTTGATTAATTTGTTGCAGTAATTATCATCACAGTATTGTTACTATAATTTAAGTGTTGTAGTTGGTGATAGGCTGAACTTCGAATTGAGGAAACCAGAACGTACAGGTAATTTTGATGGCGAAACCATATGGAGAGCGGACATTCGGAAAGACGAGGAGATATAAGAACTAGCAGAGAAATAGTTTATGAAAATATTATTTCTTTTAAACTCTATCAGGATCATAGCTTTCTCTTTGTGTTACAATTTTATTTTCGGAAATAGGCGCACAGAAAGTAATGGGTCGCATTATAAAGGAAGCCTTAATGCACTTCCCACAAACACGACAGTTCATCGCAAAAACTGAGTAATGAGGAACGGTATGGTTCTGTTCTTTCTTACTCTATCCCAACAAAGGCTTTATTATTATTATTATTATTATTATTATCATCATCATTATCATCATCATCATTTTAATATTATATTTAAATTATTTTCTCCGTGCATTTGAATCAATATTTTCGTTTAAGGTACAAATTAATTGCACTTATAATATATATTACACCATAGTCCTTTCACTCCTACATGTTTCGGCATGACAATGCCATCTTCAGGGAGTAAGTACGAAGCTTAAAATCATTGATAGTAAAAATGAATTACGCCTATGAAATTCATAACCTTCGATGAACTCTGCAGTTAGTACCAGTTCTCATATGGATCAAATATGTAAATCTCCTATTGTATTATGGACATATATGTAGGTTATATAGTAAAACATTTTAATTTATTGTTAGTTGCAAAATAACACACGTCTTTGCCTAATTCATGTTGTGAGTGTGTGTTTCGTTATCAGTCTGAATTTTTTTTAAGTACCCCAAAGGGAAGAAACTAGTAAAGTGCTACATTTGGAGCATAGCTTTGTGTGGTGCTGAAACGTGGACACTTCGGAAAGTAGATCAGAAGTATCTGTAAAGTTTTGAAATGTGGTGCTGGAGAAGAATGGAGAAGTTCAGTTGGACCGATCGTGTGAGAAATGAAGAAGTATTACACAGAGTCAAGGAGGAGAGGAATATCGTACATACAATAAAAAGAAGAAAGGCTAACTGGATTGGTCACATCTTGCGTAGGAACTGCCTTCTGAAACATGTGATTGAAGGAAAGTTAGAAGGAAGGATAGAAATGACGGGACGACGAGGGAGAAGACGTAAGCAGCTACTGGATGACCTTAAGGAAAAGAAAAGATACTGGAAATTGAAAGAGGAAGCACTGGATCGCACCCTGTGGAGAATTCGCTTTGGAAGAGGCCACGGACCTGTCGTAAGACAGATTACAGAATGAATGACCCCAAAGGGAAAGAGAGTCGCCTTATATCCGGATCCGCCTTATACATTGGGGCTTATAGGTCGTTCAAATGATTTAAAAACCCTAACACGAAACAGTAGGCATATTTACATTTAATCACCCTCATTACAAACAGCATTCAACTACAAATTTGTCTAATTCCCTATACTGTACTTAAGTTTGTGTAGGATATATACGAAGGCACATCCACAGTGTTGGATATTCTTGTGTAAACAAACATTGAAACACTGTGGAGCAGGTGTATCAGAAATATACGCAGAGGTCATAAATAGACAAATAAAACAAAGAGATACATATCCTTGTATATACTGTCCGGCTGGACGTCGGTGTCGGATGGGTTGCATAACACCGTGGTGTGAGTGTGCGCAGCTGCGTTTCGTTTGGCCGTAGCGGTGGCGGCAGCCCTGCCGAGAGCCCAGGTGTATTGTCTGGATGCGAACCGCACGACGGGCGTGCTAATCCGGCTCAGAACCTCCATCCCACCCCACTGAACATTTTCTGTCAGCTCTTTCTGCTCAGCTGGCCCCCAAAAAGAATATCCACAAAATATAGCTTCCACTACTTAGTAGTAAAAGGATGTACAGAGGCAACAAGCCTGAAGGAGGATTATTTGCAACGAGTCATGACACAACAGAGTATTAAATTGTGTGACGTCACTTCTTCAAGAAGATTACTACTACAGGTTCAATGGAGGCAAATTTGTATTCTTTTCAAGAAAATTTCCAATAACGAAATCTGTGATATTGAATTTGTATCCTGTGTTTGTTCAGTACCGTGCGGTTTCGTTAACAATGCTGTATCAGCTATAGTGTACAGGATATAATATAAAGCGTTTTAAAATCTAACAGAAATTTCAAAATTTAAATTGTATCAAAGTCAGGATTATTTTTCTGGCGGAATTAAGGGAAGATAAAATTGTGGGAATGACAATCGCTGCTCAGTTCAATCACTATATCTCCGCCTCTTATCCAAAAACCCGAAGTTTAGAGTATTTAGAATTAAAATTTTAACCTGTGTTTTTCGTATTTAAACTTGAAAAAATGGACGTGGATGGAAGGCGACTGACGACATGACAACGAAGATGATATATGAACCTAAGAAATGGGGAGTGAATGAAGCCTGGAGAAAATTACACAGTAAGAAACTTTTACATTCGTCTAATATCATTGCTACATTTAAATAAACGCGGATGAAACGGGGAGATGTAACACGTATGGCTAAGATGGGAAAACCTACTTACAGAAAAGAAGTGGCAGAGCTAGGCGTAGATGGAAAAATAATACTAAAGTGAATATTTTATATGTGGGCATTTTTCTTTTAATTTAGGCGAGAAAGGTCCTAGAATCTGTGTAATTATGAACTTTGTAAAAAATGTCCTGTATAGCGGATTTGAAGCTCAGTTAGAAGTAATACATCTTTGAGTTTAAACTTGAATGTAAATTAATAACCGAGAAGCAGGTGCGACGCAGCGGTGGGGCGCCATTGTTTAGATATTATCCCAAGAACAGCAAGTGCCGAGTAAAAACACTACGAAGAACGTCAAATCAGGTTTGCCAGTCTTCGGGCCGCAATTCGCAGCTCTATCTCCGAGCAAAGAAATGTTTTCTCTCAAACGTGAAATGGTCTTTCTCAGATATGAAACGGTGTCTCCGAGATATGGAGCAGGTATGCCACACACTGCACTGCTATGCTCGCTTCTCCTATTGTAATGCTAGTGACTTTGTACATTTCACTGACGAGCCATCGTAGGGAGCTTTATGTGTGTAAACCAGACCGAATGGCCACGTCAGCGATAAAGGTTTGTTTTTTTAAATTCGGCGATGAAGGGGCTGGGATTTATGTAAGTGACACAGTTTAGGAGCTTATATACGGAGAGAGAGACCAACACTTGTAAACGAATTTTTCAAAAAAAGGTATTTTGCACAAATTAATAATGTGTACATTTTTTGACATAAAAACTGTTTTTACTTCCTAACGTACTTCAGTGTGTCAGTATGTACACAGAATGTCGCAGAGAGGTGTTATATTCTTGTGCTTAATTAATTTATCTAAGACATTAATAGCAGCAAATATAAGAGAAGATTTGTAGTAAGAAAATAGTATCAAGTTCTTATAAGATAAGATCAAAATACCTGCCAATAGAACCTATATACGATACAGGGCGTAGCGCAACGGAAATGCAGTGTCGTAACATTATTCTGGGCTATCCTACATGTAAGTTGTAATGAATATTTACAATTTGTTCTCGTATGGAACTAAATGATATTGCGGCCCAGGACATTTTTACCTGTATTAGAATAACTTTTTATACCCCTATAAATTTGGTAGAATTTGGAACGGCCATCGCAAGGCATTTACCCATATAGGGTCATAAATACACGAGAGGGAAGCTGACATATTCAGGCCACAAGCGGGACTCGAATAAGCCACCCGATTTTCGGAGCACTATAAAACACCAAGTGCTGTAATTGGCGCCATATGCTGACATCAGGTACTTAATTGGCGCCATATACTGACACCAAGTACTGTAATTGGCGCCATATACTGACAAGTGCAATAATTGGCGCCTATACTGACACCAAGTGCTGTAATTGGCGACTTATACTGACAGCAAGTGCTGTAATTGGCGCCATATACTGACACCAAGTACTGTAATTGGCGCCATATACTGACACCAAGTACTGTAATTGGCGCCATATACTGACACCAAGTGCTGTAATTGGCGTCATATACTGACACCAAGTACTGTAATTGGCGCCATATACTGACACCAAGTACTGTAATTGGCGCCATATACTGACACCAAGTACTGTAATTGGCGCCATATACTGACACCAATTACTGTAATTGGCGCCATATACTGACACCAAGTACTGTAATTGGCGCCATATACTGACACCAAGTACTGTAATTGGCGCCGTATACTGACAGTATTTATAAACACAATTCACACCGAGCAAGTGTATGATTACAATCCTCTACTATGAAGTTTGTAAGGACAATGTAATGTGTCTGATATATGTAAATATTTGTCGGATTGTCTGTCCTGCATCAGGATTCGCCTCGCGAACCTTCAGTATATTCTTCATTTTGTGGTAGTTTTTACGAATAAATGTTCTTTACACTTTTGAATTTTTTATTAGTCAGATGTTTTTAAAATAGACCACTCCGCTATTTTTATGAGATTAGCTTGTAACTTTGAGAGCAAGGAGGAACTTCTAAAAAGCCCATAAGCGAATATATCGCATCCTTTAGCCACTTATTTTAATCTAGCGAGCACACAGAAGTTAAATGAGAACATTTGATTTTTTAAATAAACAAAGAAAATAAAGGCTCTCGCCAGAGTTTATATTACACTTATCGTGTAGCTGCTTTGATTGCGGGGAAGTTCAGATTAAACCTGAGTCTGGTGTTTACTCGTATGCTGTTATTTTTGTAACGCTCTTAACTAATTATGACATGAAATAACCCACATAGAAAAGCACGCACTTCTAATAATAACATCAATACCAAAGAATATGACTGGAATCGATCCTGAGTCACTTCTATCCACCTCCCAGTCTCAAAACCCGGTTCTTTAAATTCTATATTATTTTTATTTTTCCTCTTTTCAGTGCTCCATTTGACCATTTTTTAACACGTCTTCATCACAAAATTATTTTTTTTCTTCTTTCCTTCCCTTCCTCTTTATTATTCACAATCATTTGATCCTACGCAATTTTCAGCCATTTTGTCCCGTGTCACAAAATGGCTGAATAGCTGTCCAAGCCCACTTCTGTTACGGATTCAGACAAATGCCAATCTAATTGTAATATTAATCCGGTGGAAATTCGGAACATTTTGGACCGTTACAGCCCCCTCCCCTTAAAACTCGGTCTGCAACATGTAATAAGAATAACAGCCATTCAGTGGCTCCAATCCTCCATTACTCGCTTGCTCGCCTCTCCGTCAATACGATCTGTGATGTTTGTTTTGACTAGAAATACGAATCTAATGGCGTGATTCATGAAATGCAAATGTCCCGTTGAGATTTAACGTAGGGTAAAATTCATCTCGACCGTTGTTTGGTTTCCCATGGTGACAGTAGATGGCAATGTTGTAGCAGGGATCTTGGTTCACTTCTTTGCTTTTCTGTATCTTTCATTAGTTTTTAACTCAGGATTTACTGCCACGGAGAATGCATGTGACCCGCACAACAGACAGGGAGAGAATGTGAGTATAATAATAATAATAATAATAATAATAATAACTAATTGAATTAAGGTTATACGATTCTTGAGTTCATCTTCCGATTAACACTGGGATGTTACGAAGGTAACCATTATGAATTGTTGCTTATTATAATATTTAGCATTTTTTTTAGTCGTCCTCTTCTACCTACTCCGGATTTCCCTTTTCAGTGTCGAGGTTTGTAATTTCTTTTGATCACACTATGAGACACACCACAGTCGGTAGGACTCCACTGGACGAGTGACCAGCCCGTCGCACAGACCTCTACCTGACAACACACAACACTCACAACAGACAGACATCCATGCCCTAGGTGGGATTTTTTTTTGTCCGGTGTTTTTCCCCTTTGATCCATTTTTGTACTGTTTAAATTCTTTTTCGTCCTTCATGTCACTTTACGTTGCATGCTACCGTCCTTATACAACAAACACAACAAAAACATCCATGCCCCCGGTGGGATTTTTTTTTTCTGTCCGGGGATTTCCCCCTTTGATCCATTTTTGTACTGTTTAATCCTTTCGTCCTTCATGTCACTTTACGTTCCATGCTACCGTCCTTACAACAACACAACACAAACATCCATGCCCCAGGTGGGATTTTTTTTTTATTTTTTTTTTTATTAATTCCTGGGTTTTCCCCTTTGATCCATTTATACTGTTGAAGTCCTTTTTGTCCTGCATGTCACCTTATGTTTCATGCTATCGTCCATACATCTAACACAACACAAACATCCATGCCCCGTTGGGATTCGAACCCACGATCCTAATAAGCGAGCGGCCGAAGACCCACGCCTTAGACCGCGCGGCCACTGGGATCGGCATTCGAACCCACAATCCTAAATCGAGCGGCGAAGACCCACGCCTTAGACCGCGCGGCCACTGGGATCGGCTTCGACACGAATCCTACAACCAAGATAACCAACCTTTAGACGCCGCGCCACTGGTATCGGCATTCGAACCACGATTCCAAGCAATACGAGGGTAGAAGACCCACGCCTTAGACCGCGCGGCCACTGGGATCGGCATTCGAACCCACGATCCTAGCAATCGAGCGGCCGAAGACCCACGCCTTACATCGCACGGCCACTGAGATCGGCTTTAGACTTTTTTAAATATATTATTAAACCAATTGTATTTAACTTTGTCTAAATATCTGATCTTTATTAACGCATCTTAATATTTTGATGAAAACCATCTCTTTATCTCTATTTAACCACTTTTCATTTAAAACTTTCATTCTCGAGAGCATTATACAGGGTATACACAAAAGAATGGTGCGGTTTCCATACTAAATACATAGTAAACCGCACCATTCTCTTGTGTATACTCTGTATATAAAGTTTAAGCTGAAATTTAAGTCAAACTTTAAGAAGCGAAACACGGACCTTGAAAAAGAAAACTGAAAATATGATTATACGGAACTTACGATATTTTCTCAAAATAAAATGGGTACTCATTCCGTTGTTTGATATCTAGTGTATTTGTACTGGTGGTATACCAGATGAGAATTCCGGACTCCCGGAAATACAAAGAAAAGTAACTCGACTGTCTAGGTTGTATTGAAATTAATTGTCGGTGACAGCTGCTGGTGTATACAAATGGCGCACAGTGACAGACGGTGGAAGAGATTGTGATGGAATCAAACGTGTAATGTTCTTGCGTAATGTTGCTGCCTCAGGCACTAGGCAAATGAGGAAAATTAGGCAGGATATCCGTTGATGAGATTCGAACCACGTACTTTGAACACAGAGGTGACCAGCTTACCACTGAAATACGTGCTCGTTTTTGTATTTCAGATGTATGTGAAGTTAGTGGACATTGTTAGTAAAGAGATGGGCTGCCAGTTTTGTGGGAGAGGGCAGAATTGGTAGTTTTCAGAACGTGGTTGAAGAATGGTTTAATATTCATAATAAGTATCGAAAATTGATCGATCTTGTTCAGAATTAAGATGCTGCCAAAAGTAAACCGAATTATTGATTGGATACGTATTTAGATACTAAATTCAGCATATTTGTTGCATTTCCTCACCTAACGCAGATAAAATATTCGCAATTGCTACAAATTTTGACCCGGTTAAATTCAGTTTAAACTCTCACAAATTATTTAGACCCATTTTAATATTCTGTTCATATATTCCCGCTTCTCAAAAGGTTTCTTCTCAAAATTTAAAGTTCACTTTTTCTTTCATTTTTATCTTTAGTCTTAACTCACCGTGCATTTTTATTATTTTTGACCTACACCAACAAAATGCACAAATTAAAATTAAAAATTTTTGTGATCTTAAACAGTGCATAACTTCACAATTGTCATCAGCTAGATCCAGCATTTGAAAAGCACTTTTTATATAAAGACCCCTGATGATGGCTCATAGAGAGCCGAAACGCGTGTAGGGTTAAATTATGATAAGGAGCTAATTTGCACCTCTTATTAATTTGTGCATTTTGTTGATGTATGTCTAAAATTTCATTTTTATATCCAGCTTGTCGTGACTTTCGACTTACGGTTAATTTCAGACAAAAGTGACGCCTACATTACACGACGACTTACCTGCTTTTCTCTTGCGCACGATCATCCCGAGAGTAACTAGACAGATATATACCGGAGCGAAACAAATATTTTGAACGTAATGCAGGCGAAAATAAAATTCATGTCATGTGAGTGCGTTCCTTTCTTAAGTTCTGCGGTTTTCGAGATAGTTAAAGAAAGAGGAGGAAAACGTCAGAATTATTACGCTGTGTTTACCTTTCCTAACTTGTTAATTTTTTTTTGATAAGTGATGGGATTAAAGTTTTCGCCTTATAAGGTCTGACGCCGTGTAGGTTGGTATAAAAGTACCTACGTTTCGGATGAGTTTACTGACTTTATATTTGTAGATTGAACTGATATTCGGAGGTGCTTTTTCCTTACACAATCAAAGCGTTTCAGCTACAATAAACCTATTTTTCTTGGCCTATTTCTTTCTGAAGATGGAGGAAGTACCTTTCGCCGAAACGTTGATGTGTGTGTATATAACCACCTACACGGCGTAATGTACCAAATCACGTGAAAATTTATCAGCATCTCTATAAGAAGCTTGAACTTCGGAGGGGATCTTTATCTTGGAAGTAATTCAATGCACAGTTATTTGTCTGTAGTGTGTAACACAAAAGAAGAAGACAAACTTTTGTACTAACTGGGTGTTGAAACCCACCATCCCAGAATTCTGGGTGATTCAAGACCTTGCTGACCCTAGATCGCTCCGGTAGTTCGGGAATGAAAACAAATGTCACACGATTTTAACTTTAATTAAACGCCGTGAATGCCAGAAACAAGCACAGTTTCAATTGAAATAATACAAAAATTGGATTTGCAGGTGCCAAGTAAAACCTTCCATACTGTTTGAAAGCAGGTATAAAAACGAAATGGACTTTATACAAATCACTGTAATTTGTTTGTGTTTTAAACTGCGTAACCATGTTTTATTTTCACGATTTGGAATAGACTATTTATAGGCTACGAAAACTATTATGTCTGGGGCGAAATGTATTTAGCAACTCAACACTTCCTTTAAACCTATTTAAAACTGTAATTTACCTGTTCCGACCTTTCCTTCTATTTTAGTCACTTTGCTATGAAATTAAGGCCACGAATTTGTGTTATACTAAAATAATGGAAAATTTTTGGTAAAGTGACATCGGTTCGGTTCCCGGTTCAGTTATTATTTGCACCTTATTCTACATTTCACTTCTTGAACATGGCGAGATTGAGACATTTTATATCTGAAAATAAGTAAATTATTACAATTTTAAAAATAAAAGTTTTTAAATTAGTAATTACGTCTCCATCCGACGATAGAGATGAGCTATATGTAGTGCTCTCGACAGAGTAGTTTTTATAATGCTATTTTCTCTACCTTCCGAACAGTGCTGTGTATTAAGTGTGTCTCAGACGCAGAAATGTCCAAACTATTGTTAATATATAGATAGTATATACAAGGCTTATTTTTTAATTCTAATTAGTTTGTGAGTGAAGTCAGAACCTGGAACGAAGTGAGAGGAAAGTCAGCCAACTCGCGCATGCGCAGAATAGCACAACGTCTGTAATGTCTTATTCGGCATTCACAATTGTGCAACGGTATATGGATATTTCGAATATGGAGCGGTGTAAAGTACCTACTTTAAAGTTCATAGAAATGTTCCATGTGACTTGAGTATTCATAGATATTCTATCAGAGTACTGTATTGATACAGTATGTTACGTGAATGTTACGTGAATGTTACGTGAATGTTGCGTGAATGTGTATTAAGAGAGCATTGTCTTTCTGTCCAATGTGAATATTTTTACATATTTTTAGGAATGCTGTGTCTTTTAGTACCAAAAATTAAATCAGTGTCTGTGCAAACACAACAAAATTCTATTTTTTACATAGAACTACATGTTTCGACCTATTTCAGATCATCCTCAGTTTCACAATTGTTCTTTTAGTACACTTTACTGGCCAGTTCGTCAATTTTACGTTGTAAACCCACAAGTATTCCTATAATATATCAGGCCACAAATTGCTAGAGAATTATTTGAGTAGGTAAGTAGATGTTAGTCTATCGCTACTGTAGTTTCAAGTGTCTAATTGGGCGTCACGTTCCGTAACTTCAAGCAATTTCCTGATCAGAAGATTGACGCCTTCTCTGGTCAAGTGCCGAACAAGTGAACAAGTACGTCACTTCTGGCGTGAGTCACTCTGTAAAGCGAGTGAGGAAATCCGAGAATATTGGACATGTAATACTACCTCGTAGTCAGACATACGTTTGCAGTGCAGAAGCGAACTACGCCTGTAAACCTTTAATGACGCTGCCGTTTAAATTCCAACTTCCTTGCACGGACGGACTTTATATTTCATTCATCACGCAGTCTGTCTTGCGACAGGTTCATAGCCTCTTCCAAAGCGAATTCTCTACAGAGTGCGATCTAGTGCTTCCTCTTTCAAATTACAGTATCTTATTTTTTTTTAAGTGGTTAGCGTGCTCGCCACTGGATCCAAGGTTCGCGGGTTCGATCCCGACCGAGGGCGATGGATTTTTTAAGGGTGATAAAAATCCGTAGCACAACTTCCTTCGGAGGGGAAGTAAAGCCGTCGGTCCCATGTCGTAGATTTACGTAAAAGAACCTTCGGGCATGAATAGAACCAGTAATGTCCGTAAGCAAAATTCAAGCGGCCATTTCTCACCCAAGTCTCCTGACTGCCTGCCAGATGGCTCTGGCAGTCTCATCAGGATTGAGCTAAAACTTGTGCGGTCAGTGAGCCGGTCACTCAATACAGAATGCACACTTACCGACTAGGAAAACCTTCGGGATGAAATCCCCAAAGAAGGAGGCTTTGGCCCAACTCGGGCTGTAACGCCATGGAAGAAGAAGAAGATTTTTTCTTAAGGTCATAGCGTCGCTGTTCTTACGTGCATTCACGACCTACGGTTCACCGAAGCCTGCAGCGTGTGAAGATTTAAAGGTCCGTACAGTGCACCTGGACCGAAATTGCGGGCTCAGTATCAGAAAGATTGATGCAGGCGCACAGTTGTTTTGTCTGCGCCGTGAGCAAGGGCCCCGAAACCGCTGCGACCTCCCGTTTCTGACCCCTTATCACACACGTTTAGGGAGTTTCGAAAGATGTGTCAGTTTTGAACTGCGCCGGTTTATACCGGAGCTCGTCGGCATTATAAACTCTTCGTGGTAGTACAAAGTAAAAGCAGTCAGTCCTGTGCATGTTTTTGCTGCTTTTAGTTTAGTTAGGGGGGGTTTTGAAGGGCGTGTGGGCTGGGGGAGGGGGTGTTCTCTCATTCCCCCCACCCCCAAAATGGGGAGGTGCTCGACAAGTCCTGTCACATCCAACTGCCATATCCTCTCTTTCCCCACCCGTCTCTCTCTCTACTCGTATACCACCTCCGCCTCTCTTTATATTGACTCCAAAAAAAGAGAGAGAGAGAGACTGAAAGAGAGAGAGATTGCTATGTCGGTTGATTGCATGTCAACGCCATCTGGTAAGCCCGCGGCGAAGCGCACTTGTGTTAGTCCCGCCACCAATTCTAGCCCCTGCTGTTTGGGCCAGGCTAAAATATAACATAACTCGCAAAGTAGGTACAGCTCCACATGATCCTACCACTGCTGCACCTCTGCCAATGCCATCTTTAAAATATACTTATCTATAAAACTGCAGTTTGCCAGCCACTACTGATCCTCTTCGAAATCTGTTTTTGTAGAGAAATATAACTGCGGTTATAAGAAATTCCAAGAGATTTTACTCGCCACTAAAGGGTAAAGTTGTTTAAATAGACACCGTAAAGGCGTATGGGGGGAGTGGATGTATAATTTCACTTATTCTTCACCTCGACATTGTATAAATGTTAGTAGTCAACTGCACTCCCCGTCCTCTTTACAGATCCCGGTACCATTGTATAGGACAGCGGTCGCCAACCATTCGGACCTCACGGACCACAAAACTCACAATTTTGAATCCCGCGGACCACTAACTTGAATTTTTTTTAAAAAGGTACAAACATCTATAAAATAATGATCATAAAAGTTCCATTCCATTGACGTGAATTTGATGCAACGTAATAAGGCGAAAATTGTCAGCGATCCTGTGTCGGTGACACGAAGACGAATCATAATAAAATGAAACAGTATAATAAACATAAAAATTGCAAATAATGTCCAAATTTCTCCACGGACCACCAAAATTTTCTCGCGGACCATCAGTGGTCCGCTGACCACCGGTTGGCGACCGCTGGTATAGGAGGCTTGGTGGGCCCCAGAGCTCGTCGAAATGCCATGGGAAAGATAAATCTCTTGCCCCTGCCGGGAATCGAACCTGTAACCTCGTTAATATAGCGACTGAGGTATTACTAACCTGAAAAATGTAAAAATCTTATTTGCCCATGAAACTGTGTAAGGGGAATACCACTAAGCTTCATATCACGTGGCTGCGTGTGGCAATTCCTTAGTGGAACTCGACATGTATAATTACTTGTGGGGCGTGTACATGCGGCGAGACTTTCCGAACCTGTCTGTATTCACACAGAGACATTAATGCTGACAGCGAAACTAGGGCATAAAATGTTTTTTATGTGCTAAGTAAAACATTTATTTTCTCATTCTTTATTTTTTACAGAACATATCTAAGTAACAGTTGTACAGTTTAGAAGAACTTCCAGTAGTCTATAATATTTTTAACAGATGTTTTATCAAATAATAAAACCAACGAATGCACTATATTGACCACTTTTATTATGGCCTATTTCCCCTCACCCTACACGTGTTTCGGAACTTTAAAGACTCTTACCGGACACCCAACACAACAACAGTCCCCCAACACACACAGCCTTGAAAACACAGCCCAGAAGCATCACAACACACAAGAAATGGAATACGGAGTTGTATAAAACTACGCCAGTAGTTCCGTAAAAAAGTGAATATTACGAACAGTCCACAAATTTTTTAAAACATTTTTAAAACAGGTTTTAAATATACATTTACGCAGATTTTAAGATTCTAATAGACTACAGTACATATCGTACAATTTTAAAAGAGTTTTGAACTTAATTTACCTATGGTTTTAATACTTTAACAGACTATTGTACATATTGTGTATTTGTTTTAATATGTGAATAATTGGTAACACACGACAACCCCTGAAGATGGAACTTTAAAGTTCCGAAACACGTGTAGGGTGAGGGGAAATAGGCCATAATAAAAGTGGTCAATATAGTGCATTCGTTGGTTTTATTATTTGGTTAAAAAATGCACGGTGGTAATAGTGTGAAAGATGTTTTATGCACATGAAATACAGTCGACCCGATTATAACGACATCGGTTTATACGACACCTCCTCTATATAGTCAGATATTTTGTGGTACCAATTAATTGATCACTGTTAACCATAAAATTATATTCTCCGGTTATAACGAAGTCCGTTTATAACGACAGGAAATATTCAGTCCCTTTCTTGACGTTATAATCGAGTTCGACACTATTAGACGCTTCAGGCTGAGCGTAATATGAGCAAACTGAGAAATAAGTTTATGATAACAGACACTTATTTCTCAGTTTGCTCATATTACTGGCATAACTGGAGGCGGTCCTAACAAATAGGTTTATGATCAATGGATTGAAACGTATGTCGTACTGCAAAAGGTAAGAAGAAATAGCCGTGAAGCACTACAAGCAAGTAATTCTATCAAAAATGATTGTTTTCAAATATCATGTCTATCTCGAAAAAACTGAACACTTATACTAAAGAAACAAACTCTATACACTATACATTATTTCGTTCGACTTCTAGCAGATGTTAACAAATAAACTTGCAGCCACATTTTTTTTTGGACGCACAGACGCCATCGAACGACGCTATATTGACAAGGTCTAAGATTCTGTACAAGTGCACATACATAATTGTGCTGCTATTAATTGCGAGAACTGAAATAGAGCTACAGTAATTTGGCGAAGGTGCGGTCTGAGGCGTAGGTCTTTGGCCTCTCGCTTGCTGGGATTACGGGTTCGATTTCTGTCGGTGCCATGGATGTCTGTCTTTTGTGAATGTTGTGTGTTGTCAGGTAGAGGTCTCTGTGACGGGCCGATCCCCTGTCCAGAGGAGTCCTAGCGAGTGTGGTGTGTCTGTGTGTGATTGTGAAGCCTCGATAATGAGGAGGCCCTGGCCCACTAGGGATGTCGAGCCATGAAAAAAAATTGGCCAATACCTGGCTTGGTTTGCGGGCCGGTTCCTGTGTCATTTTTGGTGAACACAGTGAGACTGGGACAGGTTTCTCTCCCATTGCTCTAGTCTTCCTGCCAGTATCGTTCCACCAATACTCCGTACCCACGTTTCATTCGTCTGTCACCGACGCTACATAATCTTAGCAATTGACAGCGTCACCGACGCTACATAATCTTAGCAATTTACAGCGTCACCGACGCTACATAATCTTAGCAATTGACAGCGTCACCGACGCTACATAATCTTAGCAGTTGACAGCGTCACCGACGCTACATAATCTTAGCAATTGACAGCGTCACCGACGCTACATAGTCTTAGCCACTGACGGCGTCACCGACGCTACATAATCTTAGCAATTTACAGCGTCACCGACGGCTACATAAATCTTAGCAGTTGACAGCGTCACCGACGCTACATAATCTTAGCCATTGATAGCGTCACCGACGCTACATAATCTTAGCCATTGACAGCGTCATTGTTAGTTTGTAAATCCGAAGTTAATTCATAGACATTTGATATGAGAGGTGCGCGGTTCTCGCAGTGGTGTAGGCGAGGATTCCATTCTTCTGGGATATGAAGCCGCGTCAATGGGTAATCGCACGCCGACGTTTCGACACAAAGTAATGGTCTCATGTTGAAGGACCGAAATGTTCCAGCAGTGGCGTGGCTTCTTATCTCAGAAGAACGGAATCCTTAGATATTTATGTTTATGTTTTTGTAGTTTATATAATTGCATGTACAGTCTGTTCAAATAGGCGTATTGAAATGACTTGTTGATTTTTTGTATTCTTAATAACTAAGGTAAAAACGAGTACCAGATTTGAGAGAATGTTAGAGAATGCAAATCATTGTTAACATTTGTTATTCGGTAACGCTGTATCAGCTGCATATTTATTTATCATTCTGTGTGATGGATGGTGAATTAGGAGCGATCAAGGTGTTCTGGTTTATTTGAAGGTAGTATAGTACCGTTCGTCCAGGGTGCTTACAGCAAAGGTCTTGGGTAAAACGCTAGGCTTAATATCCGATGCTCGAAATGTGCAAGTGAAAATACCTGTAATGTAACCTGCTCAGTGTTGTAAGAGTAACTCCACATTTAACTGCTCTATATTCAGCGTCTGTATAGAGCGAACTCTTGCAGATCTAATTATACTTTTGTGTGTTTTATTACCAACTAACCACGTTTTCAGAACCGTACAAAAGACAACAAAGTACATGAAAAAATAACAAAGAGAACTTTGCTATTACGAATAAAAGAATAACAAACAGCACACGTCAAATACAACAAAGTGGAAAACTGTGTATTTTGTCTTTCATAGCATATACATACGTATCCAGGGCCTGTGTCACGTAAATATTGCAAGTGTCACAAAAGATAATTAAATAGCGATGACGTCACATAACCATTGACTACACAAATGATCAAAGGACTAGTCTTTTTTAAAATATTAAAATATTTTGTTAAATTAATATGAGTTGATGGTAACATGCAGAAATAAAGCACTAGGCAAAGAGCGCGTTTTGAAGTACTTTAAAATGTTCTGTAAGTACGACAGTGTACTGCTGTGCTCCGGTGAGAAGGTCTTTCAAGTTTACGTAGAGTTACATGATTTGTTGAAATAAAGTGTACCTTTTTATCTTATTATATAGTGGGAAATACCTTTGATTAAATGCTCTGGAAATGAGATATAATATTAAAACGGAATGACTTTCCGTCGCCAGCGGCGAGAAGTAAGCCTCTGAAAGGGACTGCCTTGACAAAACCGCGGGTATGGATATGAGACGTTATGAAAATTTGGAAGTTGAGGGAAAGCGTAGCCACAGACGACGCATCAGTTTTCTGTTCTGTCACTAAACTCCCCAAAAATATGTCAAAACAGTTTATGTGTACATTAAGCTTACTATAAAAATGTTCATGAAAGGCGTACCGCAGTTATAATCTCGAAATGAGAAAAATTGTGACTGACACACCACTGTATGAAGAGAGTGACACACCAGTATATGGAGTGACACACGAGTATATGGAGTGAACACCAGTATATGGAGTGACACACGAGTATATGGAGTGAGACACCAGTATATGGAGTGAGACACCAGTATATGGAGTGACACACAAGTATGTGAGTGATTGACACAAGTATGAGTGAGTGATACACCATTATATGGAGTGACACAAAAGTATATGAGTGAGTGACACAAGTATGAGTGAGTGATACACCATTACATGGAGTGACACCAGTATATGGAGTGACACACAAGTATATGAGTGAGTGACACAAGTATATCAGTGAGTGATACAGTATTATATGGAGTGACACACCCGTATATGAAGTGAGTGACACCAGTATATGGAGTGACACATCAGTATATGAAGTGAGTAACACACCAGTATATGGAGTGACACACCAATATATGGAGTGACACCAGTATATGAAGTGAGTGACACACCAGTATATGAAGTGAGTGACACCAGTATATGGAGTGACACACCAGTATATGGAGTGACACACCAGTATATGGAGTGACACACCAGTATATGAAGTGAGTGATACACCAGTATATGGAGTGACACAAGTATATGAAGTGAGTGATACACCAGTATATGGAGTGACACCAGTATATGAAGTGAGTGACACCAGTATATGGAGTGACACACCAGTATATGAAGTGAGTAACACACCAGTATATGGAGTGACACACCAATATATGGAGTGACACCAGTATATGAAGTGAGTGACACACCAGTATATGAAGTGAGTGACACCAGTATATGGAGTGACACACACCAGTATATGGAGTGACACACCAGTATATGGAGTGACACACCAGTATATGGAGTGACACACGAGTATATGAAGTGAGTGATACACCAGTATATGGAGTGACACCGGTATATGAAGTGAGTGACATACCAGTATATGGAGTGACACACCAGTATATGCAGTGACACACAGCTCTCTAGTTTGACATCAGTGTACGGAGGAGTGACATACCTCTGTACGGTACGAATGGCTCATTAGTATATGGAGTAACAGCAGTATATAGAGTGACAAGCGTATGAAGGATATGACACACCAATGTGTGGAGTGGCACACAAATATATGGCGAAAGTTGCAGGAGATAAAACCGTATATTTGTAACAGATCACGCTGCTGTGTTTCCCATTAAAATGCCAAGACAATTTATTTAGAGGCTTTACGATTTATGTGTGACCTGGTAAGAGATTATATACTGCATAAAATTTTAATTTGGAATAAGTCCGATTATGCGAGTAAGTTTTAAACGTGAAAGTATTTACAATTTTGACAGTTCATAATTCCTATAAATGCGGTAGATATTTGTGCAGGTAAGTAACATTGTGAATTTATTAGTAATGCAGATTACAATACATAAATATTTGACAGCTGAAGTACACATAAGATCGCCTGATGTTAGTCGGTGTGTCGAAATATTTAGTCATCTTCATGTTAGTGGATCCAGATCTGTTTCTCAGCTTGATTCGTCTAATCAATATTCTGTTTAAAAATATGAAAGGTAGTTATGACATACGTTGTATCTTCATGGTTTAAACATACTTGCGTGAATTCAGGCTCCAGCCGCGGTGTAAATGACATTTGCGCTACTTTGTGGTCTTACACAGCTTAGAATAATAGTTTCAACGATGTTTCGGAGTAACCGATAGAGCCCATCTTCAAGGGTTACGCAGTCCAAGAAGAAAAACTTGTACTATTTGAAGCTTGAAGATGGGACCGATAGGTTGTCCCGAAACGTCGGTAAGAGACTACCATTCTACGCTGTGTAAAATCCCAAAAGTGTGTAGACCTTAAGAATACTTAACGAGTACAATGGCTTGGAATATAAAGAGAAAGAACTGCACATTTCGGAGCAGAAATTCTTGCATGAATTTTGAATGAAGTTTTGTATTTTAAACTTTAAATCCTGGTGGTTACCTTATGTACCATTATATTTAACGTAAAAAATTCTACATTCTGCTCACAGACTTTATTTCTGTGTTTCGTATGTTTCTCAGAACGAGCTTTGACTATTTCCCTATTTTTATAGACGAAACGGAGAGTGTTTACTGCGCGGTACGAACTGAATACTTAAACATAATTCACGTCGATTTCGTCTTCAAAGTGTTACGTTTCAGTGTATTATTTCACTCAAGTTATCCTATTGGAGCCCATATCATTCCCAGCACGTACGCCTGCAGAGGTTTGTTTAGACTACACGCCTCACTCATGTGTCGGAGAAGTTGCCGCATCAGCTTGGCGTAGTCCACTACTCTTTCACGGAGCACAAATGCACGTCTCGTGGGTTACAGAAAGCAACGCCAATTGGGAGGTTCACTCCGAGGTTACGCTTGAGTTTGATGTAATATATAATTTCCATAGACTAGCCTTGTCTGCGACATTCCAGCCATTGTGTGCTTTCCGATTGCTTTCTCCAGTCACCTTGCAGCTCGTAAATTCTTTTTTTTTGATAAGGTTTTTTTTTAAAGTTGCCTAATGATTCAGGTGTTGGGATTATTTGACTGTTGTTTGTGCTTAGTTCGTTTATGGCACTTTCAACTGCGTGGGTCTTGCAGCATTTCATTCCATAGTTCTTATAACGACAAGGTAACAGGGGTTGAGAAGACTACATAGCGAGAACTAATGATCTGTACTCTCACCAAATATTATTCGGCTGATAATCAAGAGATGAGGTGGCGGGCATGTAGCACGTATGGGAGGGGAGGTGCATACAGGAGTTTGGTGGGGAGACCTGAGGGAAGGAGACCACTTGGAAGACCAAGGCGTAGATGGGAGGATAATATTAAAATTGATCTTCAAAATTGGAATTGGCTGGCGTGGCCTGGATTGATATGGCTCAGGATAGGGACAGGTGGCGGGCTTTTGTAAGTGCTGTAATGAACCTTCGGGTTCCATAAAATGCGGGGAATTTCTTGACTAGCTGACGACCTGTTAGCTTCTTAAGAAGGACTTTGTTCCTTGGAGTTAGTTAGTTATAGTTCTTATAAACTTCTCAAATTGGTGAATTTGAAAATGAATTACAAAAGAACGTGAAAGAAAGGGAATGCATTTAATTTAAGGCAGGACCGCTCTACCTTTTAAGTTTTGCCGGCAACTTCTGCAAAATTTGGTCTGCATGCGAGCAACATGAAATTCAATACACAGAATGAAGAATGAATAAGCATATATCTAATTATTTATATAATTTTACCTACATATTTGTCCATAAATAATGTGTAAATATGTACTGACAATAAAACGAAAAACCATATCAAAAAATATAATTTACAACGTAGGCTAGTGTGTCGTTATCTTCACTACATTTTTACAAAGTGATTAATAATTTATCGTATGTATTCATAAATAAAGAGCTTAAAAGTTTTCAAAATTGCTTAGGCGTTCTATTTCAGCTGTGCCAGGCAAGGGTTAAGAGACATTATCTTATTTCAATAGTCTCCTCGGGCAACATAACACCCGTCGCATGCAACATCACCCTCTAAATACGTGTTGAGTGGGCCCCATTTTTTTTTGTATGGCTCGACAGCCCTATATGGGCCTGGGCCTCCCCGTTTCGTCGAGGTTTCACGGTCACACATATTTGAGACACACCACACTCGGTACGACTCCTCTGGACGAGTGATCAGCCCGTCGCAGAGACCTCTACCCGACAACACACAACACTCACAAGAGACAGACAATCCATGTCCCCGGTGGGATTCGAACCCACGATCCTAGTAAGCGAGAGGCCGAAGACCCACGCCTTAGACCGCACGGCCACTGGGATCGGCGAGTGGGCCCCATATAAGGTATTATTTAAGATTTTGATAAACATGCTGAGGGAAACCACAATAAATCTCAGTGCATTCTGGCTGTGAGATATAAATCTAAATTTGACCTCCCTCATACGGAACAGTAGTTTTAACCTTTCAACTACAACACCTTCTGTCCTGTGATATGATTTGTTATGCTACTGCCACTGGCGTGTCCTTATATTAATTATAATAAATTATATTATTATATTATATATAAATTATAAATTAATAAATAGAATTAAATTCTGAAGCAAAAATTTGCTGTTAATGGTGATGTTTATAGAGCCGAACCCGGTTATAACGACATCGGTTTATACAACACCTCGTATATAACGTAACATATTCTGTGGTACCAATTAATTCCTCACTCGTAACAATAAAGTTACACTACTCGGATATAACAACACTCGTTTATAACGACACAAAATGTTCAGTCCCCTTCATGACGTTATAACCGAGTTCGGCTCTATTTAAGGTCGGTATGATCTTTGACTCACAGAAACTGTGACCAAATATAAGGGTTCAAATTCCCAAGAAGCCACCCCTTTCTGTAGGACTGTATGATCATGGAAATATCCCCAAATTGGAGGTGGGCAAGTTTAAAGGCGCAGTTTTTCACCAGTGCAGTTGTGTCTTTACTCTGATTGGAAAAAACACCATAATTTTTTAAGCATTACTTGTTTCAGTCCAGTTGTGACAGTTATGTTTGTCGTTCCCACAAATCAGGCTATTTGATGCGTTACGCTCGGAAGGAGCAGAAACTCGGTCTTGAGTATTTTAATGGGCCTTAAATTTAGAGTAGACAGGACTACGGACCTTTTAACTTAAGCCCACGAGACTTTTTCAGTGTCTCTAGCTATAAGCCTTTCATTGCCAGGTATATTTTAATTGATTTTAACCAATGATATTTATGTAAATCGTCTAAAAAGGACTGGTCAACCAATGACGAAAGAAACTCTTTTGTTGCTTAACCAATCACAGAATTCGAAGAAAAATTATTCAGAAATGTTACTTCTGTGGTGCGAAATGGTCATGTGAGGTAAGTCGAGAGTTCTGATACATTTATAGCCAAGTCGGTTATGGTAGTCTGACACTGAGGGCATTTTGCCCTCGGTAATCGCGAGCAGACAAACACCAACTGATAGTCGCCTTTTACCAGAAAGTACAGTTGTTGTGGCGTCTGGTTTAAGATATATCAACACGCGAGTGTTATGATTGTTTGCTTAATTTAATTCTATTAATTCCAATAGTAAACTCTTATGGCCTTCATTAAATGTTATCCTTTCTGTAACTAGTATCCCCTGTTAGCCTGAGCTCATAATTGCTAAAATCCTGACGAAGCAATCTTTGTATCCTTTACTTGAACTAACCTGTGCACCTCCTCCTCTGGTCCAATCCACTTACTATAATTAATTAACTTCTCGCCAATACCTGTGGAAGGAAATGTGATTTGAGAAGGACAGGTGAAATTTGCGTGAATCAACAGTGAGACTTGAACGTAGGCATAAATCACAAGTACATATACCAACTGGATTGGTCACATCTTGTGCAGAAACTGCCTTCTGAAACACGTGATTGAAGGAAAGGTAGAAGGAAGGATAGAAATGACGGGAAGACGAGGGAGAAGACGTAAGCAGCTACTGGATGACCTTAAGGAAAAGAGAAGATACTGGAAATTGAAAGAGGAAGCACTAGATCCCCGCTGTGGAGAACTCGCTTTGGAAGAAACTACGGACCTGTCGTAAGACAGACTGCAGAATGAAATATGTATGAAATCAGTCAGTGTGCGAGTGCTTCAATACATGTAATTGTGATTTAACACCAACGGGGATGTCTGATCTTAAAATTAAAAGACGATATTTAGCATAATTATTGCAAGAAATACAAAATATACAAGCTTCACCTTAGGCATCGATTGTGTCATATGATATTCATTCAATCCGTGGCCTGTCTTGTCACAGGTCCACAGCCCCTTCCACAGTGAGTTCTCCACACAGTGCGATCTAGTTCTTTCTCATTCAATTTCCAGTATCCTCTCCTTTCCTTAAGTCATCTAGTAGGGTGCTTACGTCTTCTTCTTCGTTTTCCCTTCACTTCTACTCTTCCCTCTAATCTTTCCTTCAATCACTGTTTCAGAAGGCAGTTTCTACGCAAGATGTGACCAATCCAGTTAGCCTTTCTTCTTTTTATTGTATGTAGGATATTCTCTCCTCCTTGACTCTGTGTAATACTTCTTCATTTCTCACACGATCGGTCCAACTGATCTTCTCCATTCTTCTCCAGCACCACATTTCAAAACTTTCCAGATACTTCTGATCTACTTTCCAAGTGTCCTAATTTCTTCACCACACAAAGCTTACTCCAAATGTAGCACTTTACTAGTTTCTTCCTTAATGCAAGTGCAATTTGCGGTGAAAGACTCCTTCTTCTTGTTGAAAGCTACGTAGTAATATAAATACTTAGTACCGTTGTCACAGATATTTAGTTTTGTTCTGTATTGGTTTACATTATTTGGTAACATGTTTTGATGAAGCTTGATCATATTCAGGAGTTTATCAAAATAAGAAGTACAGATATACAATTGTGTTATTTGTGTTAGTAACTGACATCTCGATGTAAGATTATTCTTGTTGTATTCGATATTTGTTAAATTGCATTATAATTAAAATAGATATGAAATTTAGCAAAATAGGAAAGGTTAAAATTATTATTAACTTTAAGATTACTTCTCACAAGAACACCTTCTTGGATATTTTCCCTGGTTTTTTTTGGTTTGGTTTGCTCTTCTCTTACTAGCATCGCCATATATTTGTGTTCCATACATATTGTGTCATGTATTTTAATTTAGTGCTTTTGAACCTGTAACGCCCGTTACTTAAGTTATCTAAGTACGATTCTAGTTCCATCATAGTCTTAAGCTCCTAACTGCTGGTTTTCAACTCCCTATAGCCGTGAGAACTTTTGTTACACTTTGAGAGTAGATTTCCCTTCAGGGCACATTTAGCCCCTTCTACCTAGGGACATTGTTTTCAAGAGTCTGTCTTGGTACCTCATGCTTTTACTTTGCTTTACTTTGTGTGAGCGTCTTGCATGCTAAAGCGACTGTTCAGAAGATTTCTGAAACAATTTTCTAGATCAAACACACTAGGCAGAATATCACACCGTAATATTACAAACATGTTTACTTTCTGGGTATATCTGTCCCGCGCACGCACCTGGGTCTTGCATTGGATTACACAGTTCTTAGCGCATGCTGCTGGATCTAGCACACAGAGCAACAGGGATTGCGAAACGGCGAGGGATGTTGCAAGGGATGTAGCTCTGGCCATAAAGTGGTGCGTTACGTACAAGAGTGGAATAAAAATACACTCCCAAATATGTTTCTCCTCTTTATGGGATGACAGAAAAAGATTTATCGAAATTCTTTGTGATTTACCATCAACTGTGAAAAACATATATTGGTAGGACTCATAATCTTTGCTTTTAAGACAAATTATTCCAGAGCCCATGTTTAGAAGGCAGAATAGAGAAATATTAATTTCAATATATTGCTGTATCAAAAATATAAAAATAAAGATATTACATTTTGTAATGTTCTACGATTTAAAGATAGCAAATTTAAGGAATATTTTTGCAGCGTTGGTTGGTAATTACCGACGTTTCGGGTATTCTATCGGTTCCATCTTCTTCAAGGGTCAAATATTCCAAGATGAATGTCTGAAATTTTGCAATGCCAGAGATATTATGATTCTTGGATAATAATGTGTTATTTTTCTCTTGTACTTGAGTAGTATAAGCGATGGATATATATTTTTATACAACAACATGTATTAATTACTTCTGTTATTGTACAGTAAGGTGAAATATTTAATAAAATTAGTACATTGTAAAATGACTAATAACGAAATCCCATTGCATGAAATGATAATTACAATGATTTACAGCTGCCTTTCTTTTATATATTATAAGCATGATGATAAACCGATGGGGTCAAAATAAATACCACTTTTGTAAAAGAATAAGAGTTATTATTTTTTACAGTGAAATAGTTTCGCTGGACAGTATGCTCATTATATTGATACTTTAAGCAAATAATTTTGCTGGACAGTATGCTCATTATATTGATACTTTAAGCAAATAATTTTGCTGGACAGTATGCTCATTATATTGATACTTTAAGCAAATAATTTTGCTGGACAGTATGCTCATTATATTGATACTTTAAGCAAATAATTTCGCTGGACAGTATGCTCATTATATTGATACTTTAAGCAAATAATTTTGCTGGACAGTATGCTCATTATATTGGTACTTTAACAAATAATTTCGCTGGACAGTATGCTCATTATATTGATACTTTAAGCAAATAATTTTGCTGGACAGTATGCTCATTATATTGATACTTTAAGCAAATAATTTTGCTGGACAGTATGCTCATTATATTGATACTTTAAGCAAATAATTTTGCTGGACAGTATGCTCATTATATTGATACTTTAAGCAAATAATTTTGCTGGACAGTATGCTCATTATATTGATACTTTAAGCAAATAATTTTGCTGGACAGTATGCTCATTATATTGATACTTTAAGCAAATAATTTCGCTGGACAGTGTGCTCATTATATTGATACTTTAAGCAAATAATTTCGCTGGACAGTATGCTCATTATATTTATACTTTAAGCAAATAATTTCGCTGGACAGTGTGCTCATTATATTGATACTTTAAGCAAATAATTTCGCTGGACAGTATGCTCATTATATTGATACTTTAAGCAAATAATTTCGCTGGACAGTGTGCTCATTATATTGATACTTTAAGCAAATAATTTCGCTGGACAGTATGCTCATTATATTGATACTTTAAGCAAATAATTTCGCTGGACAGTATGCTCATTATATTTATACTTTAAGCAAATAATTTTGCTGGACAGTATGCTCATTATATTGATACTTTAAGCAAATAATTTCGCTGGACAGTGTGCTCATTATATTGGTACTTTAAGCAAATAATTTTGCTGGACAGTGTGCTCATTATATTTATACTTTAAGCAAATAATTTTGCTGGACAGTGTGCTCATTATATTGATACTTTAAGCAAATAATTTCGCTGGAGAGTATGCTCATTATATTTATACTTTAAGCAAATAATTTTGCTGGACAGTGTGCTCATTATATTGATACTTTAAGCAAATAATTTCGCTGGAGAGTATGCTCATTATATTTATACTTTAAGCAAATAATTTTGCTGGACAGTGTGCTCATTATATTGATACTTTAAGCAAATAATTTCGCTGGAGAGTATGCTCATTATATTTATACTTTAAGCAAATAATTTCGCTGGAGAGTGTGCTCATTATATTGATACTTTAAGCAAATAATTTCGCTGGAGAGTATGCTCATTATATTTATACTTTAAGCAAATAATTTCGCTGGAGAGTGTGCTCATTATATTGATACTTTAAGCAAATAATTTCGCTGGAGAGTATGCTCATTATATTTATACTTTAAGCAAATAATTTTGCTGGACAGTGTGCTCATTATATTGATACTTTAAGCAAATAATTTCGCTGGAGAGTATGCTCATTATATTTATACTTTAAGCAAATAATTTCGCTGGACAGTGTGCTCATTATATTGATACTTTAAGCAAATAATTTTGCTGGACAGTATGCTCATTATATTTATACTTTAAGCAAATAATTTTGCTGGACAGTGTGCTCATTATATTGATACTTTAAGCAAATAATTTCGCTGGAGAGTATGCTCATTATATTTATACTTTAAGCAAATAATTTTGCTGGACAGTGTGCTCATTATATTGATACTTTAAGCAAATAATTTCGCTGGAGAGTATGCTCATTATATTGATACTTTAAGCAAATAATTTTCGCTGGAGAGTATGCTCATTATATTGATACTTTAAGCAAATAATTTTGCTGGACAGTGTGCTCATTATAGTTATACTTTAAGCAAATAATTTGCTGGACAGTGTGCTCATTATATTGATACTTTAAGCAAATAATTTCGCTGGAGAGTATGCTCATTATATTATACTTTAAGCAAATAATTTTGCTGGACAGTATGCTCATTATATTGATACTTTAAGCAAATAATTTCGCTGGACAGTGTGCTCATTATATTGATACTTTAAGCAAATAATTTCGCTGGACAGTGTGCTCATTATATTGATACTTTAAGCAAATAATTTCGCTGGACAGTGTGCTCATTATATTGATACTTTAAGCAAATAATTTCGCTGGAGAGTATGCTCATTATATTTATACTTTAAGCAAATAATTTGCTGGACAGTATGCTCATTATATTGATACTTTAAGCAAATAATTTTGCTGGACAGTGTGCTCATTTAAATATTGATACTTTAAGCAAATAATTTTCGCTGGAGAGTTGCTCATTATATTTATACTTTAAGCAAATAATTTGCTGGACAGTATGCTCATTATATTGATACTTTAAGCAAATAATTTCGCTGGACAGTGTGCTCATTATATTGATACTTTAAGCAAATAATTTCGCTGGACAGTATGCTCATTATATTTATACTTTAAGCAAATAATTTCGCTGGACAGTGTGCTCATTATATTGATACTTTAAGCAAATAATTTCGCTGGACAGTACGCTCATTATATTGATACTTTAAGCAAATAATTTCGCTGGACAGTATGCTCATTATATTGATACTTTAAGCAAATAATTTTGCTGGACAGTATGCTCATTATATTGATACTTTAAGCAACAGAACGGGATATCATCCGTTAAGACTGTAGATTATTTTATACATTATTACGAGTCATTTATTTTAAAAAGGTGATGGGATTCGACATGAGAATTCTATTTGTTAAGGTCACGGTGAATAGAAGGGGGCCCAACTGAAATTTGTCCGCCAAACTGTAAGGAAACTCTTCTGTTTCCTCAAATAACGTACTATCATTCGACATTTGGGAAATACCTACTGCAAATGTTTTCGGAGCTTTAGCCTATTAATCTGGGAGTGTGTGTTTGTGGTGACTGTACCATAAGTTTCATTGATAAACTTCTAAAAGTCCAGAAACTAACCATTACTTTCCTGTCGGATATGATGGTGCTTCATTTTCCAATTTTTATAGATCTTACAAAACTCTTGTAGGATCTATTTATTTTTCAAGATTAAGACACTACGTTCCTTCGAAACGTCGGGGTTTGTTTAACCAGTAAAGCAGCGCCATACACATAATAGCGGAGACCTTAGCTACTCCGCAGCTAAGACCTCAGTGGTCAGTGCTAAATGGTTGTTAAGTTATGCTAACTGCTACGTCAGGGCGCTTGGCATCCAGTCTAAGGACCAAGGGAAAGAACTTTTTGCAACTCGTAGGATGGATGACAATACTGTTCTGTGACCCTCGGTTTCGGTTCCGATACATCGTCAGAACTGTACCTTCATGGTTTTTCATAATAGCAGCGGAAAAATGCTAACACTTTACTTTCAATTATGCCACAATCACCTCCTTGAACAACCTTCCCAATTCATTTACAGGCTTTCTTTCTTTCTTTCTTTCTTTCTTTCTTTTTCAATGGCTCGACAGCCCCTTGGGGGCCTAGGCCGCCTCATTTTTCGAGGCTTCACGATCACACACTCAGACACACCACAGTCGGTAGGACTCCTCTGGAAGAGGGATCAGCCCGTCGCAGAGACCTCTACCTGACAACACACAACACTCACAAGAGACAGACATCCATGCACTAGGCGGGATTCGAACCCACAATCCCAGTAAGCGAGCGGCCGTAGATCCACGCCTTAGACCGTATGACCACTGGGATCGGCTTTTCTTTTTTAGACACTTAATTTGTAGGGCAATATTGCGTCCTTAAATGAACTAAATACACGAGAAATGAAATTGAAGTGAGAGGCTGACCGGGCTTTATGAGAGGATGGTAGTGCATTAAATTGCGATTACCATGTTTGTATGACTAGTGGAATGGCGTTTGTAAAATCAACTGGCAAATAGGACAGTTCGGATTTTTAGCTATGGTTTCCACAGGTAAACCTCACACTGATCCTCTGCTGCAAGTTATCGCCCCTTTAAGTACATCTAAAATTCACGATTCTATTGAAAATGCATGTCGTTAATTTCACAGTTTATGAAAGACAACTGGTTAGAGTAAGCAAAATGATAATAGCGGGGGGTAACGTCTATCGGAGAAGTTTCGGCGCTTTGATACCGACTGAAAAACTGTCATTTATTGCTGTCAAATTCCTGTCTTATTGTAACTAACTGGGACTGTATTCGTTGTAAGTTTCTATTGATATGATATTCATCATTTATTTTGTTGTTTGTCTTACGAGCGGAGACCTGTGGGAAGGAGACCACTTGGAAGACCCAGGCGTAGATGGGAGGATAATATTAAAATGGTAATTCAAGAAGTGGGATGGGGGGGGGTATGAACTGGATTAATATGGTTCAGGATAGGGACAGGTGGCGGGCTCTTGTGAGTGCGGTAATGAACCTTAGGGTTCCATAAAACTCGTGGAATTTCTTGACTAGCTGACGACCTGTTAGCTTCTCAAGAAGGACTCTGCTCCATGGAGTTAGTTAGTTAGTCTTAACGAGCGGTCCATAGCCTATTCCAAACCAAGTTCTCACCGAGTGCGATCTAGTGCTTCCTCTTTCAATTTCCAGTAACCTGTCTTTTCGTTAAGGTCATTCAGTAGCTGCTTATGTCTTCTTTCTTGTCTTCCTTCTCTTTTATCCTTTTTTTCCTTTAACAATACGTTTTAGAAGGCAGTTCTTCGCAAAATGTATAAACTGAAATATTTGCTTGCTTAAGGTAACTAACTTCCTTTTATTTCTACAAACGTTCTAAGATAGTTTCAACTTTAAATCTATGTACAGTGTTATGACACACGTAGCATTTTACTCGTGTCCACTTTTAGAGTGGCAGCACTGTGAGACTGGATGCTAAACGTAACGTTTTCTACAGAACACAACTATAGTAGCATTTTTGTGACGATCTCCTTGTATTTTAATTGGCACGACTGTACTATGCGATAGATATTACTCTCCCCGTTCTTCAAGTTCGCTTCACTTTGTGCTAGCCTCACAAGCGAGCACTTGTAATGTGGAGGCAAAGTGGAAAGAACACGAGGAGTGAGACAGAAGGATGTGATTTGCCTGTCACTGGCAGCTTGTCTGATCCTCACTGCTGTAAAATACAACAGATACTGATTAAATGCCAGCCTTCCTCGTAAACCAGCTTCCAGGACCTAACAAGTTGCCAATTGCAAAGTTTCAGAAATTAAGGAAGGAAAATTCGAAGCTGTAATTCGGGCTGCGTGTGTTTTAGACATGTAAGACGTGGGACATAGCAGAGGATGGAGTTATTTCAGAATTTAAATTTTAAGTCAGAAATATTTTTCTAGTTGCTTATCTTACCATTACAATCACTGTAATTAAGTAAATAAGACCCAACAAATTTTTAATTCTTTAAAGACAGACAATAACTTAAATTATATTTAAAGATTGGCTCGTACCGCGCAGTAAACACATTCCGCCTCTGTTATACAAACCAGTCAGTTAATGTTGTACAGTGAAATAATCGCTGTTTGTTCTGAGATCCACACAAAACACATAAATACAGTCCGTACCGCGCAGTAAACACACTCCGTCTCAGTTATACAAACCAGTCAGTTAATGCTGTACAGTGAAATAATCGCTGTTTGTTCTGAGATCCACACAAAACACATAAATACAGTCCGTACCGCGCAGTAAACACACTCCATCTCAGTTATACAAACCAGTCAGTTAATGCTGTACAGTGAAATAATCGTTGTTTGTTCTGAGATCCACACAAAACATAAATACAGTCCGTACCGCGCAGTAAACACACTCCGTCTCAGTTATACAAACCAGTCAGTTAATGCTGTACAGTGAAATAATCGCTGTTTGTTCTGAGATCCACAAAAACACATAAATACAGTCCGTACGCGCAGTAAACACACTCCGTCTCAGTTATACAAACCAGTCAGTTAATGCTGTACAGTGAAATAATCGCTGTTTGTTCTGAGATCCACACAAAACACATAAATACAGTCCGTACCGCGCAGTAAACACACCTCCGTCTCAGTTATACAAACCAGTCAGTTAATGCTGTACAGTGAAATAATCGTTGTTTGTTCTGAGATCCACACAAAACATAAATACAGTCCGTACCGCGCAGTAAACACACTCCGTCTCAGTTATACAAACCAGTCAGTTAATGTTGTACAGTGAAATAATCGCTGTTTGTTCTGAGATCCACACAAAACACATAAATACAGTCCGTACCGCGCAGTAAACACACTCCGCCTCTGTTATACAAACCAATCAATTAATACTGTGTATGGAAATAATCTCTGTTTGTTTCGATATCTATACAAAACACATAAATGCAATCTGTGGACAGAAAGTAGAATTTGAGTGTTAATAATAATGTTACATACAGTAACCACTGAGCTTTGAAAGCTTAATATTTGAATAAAACTTAAGGTATTTAAAGAATTATATTAGTGGCACTGACATTTATTTAGTCGTCGCTTTGTTGTGTAGTTTTAATTAGTGACCCTGTAACGTAATGCGAGCAAGAGTGGAGATTGTCATTCATTATTTTGTGATAATGGCAGATTGTCATCATATTTGTGATAACGGCAGATTGTCATCATATTTGTGATAACGGCAGATTGTCATCATATTTGTGATAACGGCAGATTGTCATAATATTTGTGATAAAGGCAGATTGTCATCATATTTGTGATAAAAGCAGATTGTCATCATATTTGTGATAAAGCAGATTGTGATCATATTTGTGATAAAGGCAGATTGTCATCATATTTGTGATAACGACAGATTGTCACCACATTTGTGATAAAGGCAGATTGTCATCATATTTGTGATAACGGCAGATTGTCATCATATTTGTGATAAAGGCAGATTGTCATCATATTTGTGATAACGGCAGATTGTCATCATATTTGTGATAACGGCAGATTGTCATCATATTTGTGATAACGGCAGATTGTCATTATATTTGTGATAAAGGCAGATTGTCATCATATTTGAGATAACGGCAGATTGTCATATTTGTGATAACGGCAGATTGTCATCATATTTGTGATAACGGCAATTTGTCATCATATTTGTGATGATGGCCGGATGGATTCGCCAGGCTTCGTGATCAAAACTTAGTGTTGGATGACACTAGAGGCCAGATAAAACACCTGCGTGTGCTGATATTTGCGACCAGTTACATCTCTGCAGGTGTTACCAGAACGGTTTCGAACAATACGTACATGCCTCGCTTGATGAGGTAGTGTCTGGGGACGGTATATGCAATTTGTGGCATCTGGCTGCGTGTAAAATGAAAGATCTCATGTTCGACTGAGGTTTTAAGTCAGCCTTTACTTAATAACAGTTGAATTTGGCAATCTTTTACTAATTTGAGCCAAAATGTTACCTTGTAATATGAATTCAATTGGCAAGAACATAAATAGCTTAGCCCTCCTTGAGAATATAATACAGTGTGTCCACAAAGTCCCTTCGGGGATTTGAAAAATTGTGGCGCGCAAACAAATTGAGCTAGCGACATGCGGTTTGCAACAGATTACAGTGAAACTCTGGAAGTTTTTTACTGACCTCAGTAGACCTCGATATGGGCTCCCTTGGTAGCACGGAGAACGTCCAGACAATATTCGAGCTCTTGCCATGATCTGTGGAGCATGTCCGCTGGAATAGCCGAGATCGCATTCCTGATACGGGTCTTCAGGTCATCAAGTCATCTGTTGGCGGCAAAAAAAAAAACTTCCAGAGTTTCACTGTAATCTTCCGCAAACCGCATGTAGCAAAAAAAAACTTCCAGAGTTTCACTGTAATCTGCCGCAAACCGCATTTGGCTAGCTCAATTTATTTGCGCGCCACAATTTTTCAAAACCCCGAAGGGACTTTGTGGACACACTGTAGTTCCTCTGCTTGTCAATAAATTAACCGAATTTTATGGAATCTGACGGTTCGTTATCACGTTCACAAGAGTCCACGTTAGCGCGTTAGTAAAATTGCCAAAAAACGACTATTAGCTTCGTCATGACCACTCCACGTGTGTCAGTAAGCAGGTGCTCTGTGATACCACACATTTAAAATTCCTTTGTTAGTGTCCCTACTACTTTTTCATGCCACTAAATAAGCCTGCATGCAATATTATAATCCTTCTGTCCAGACAAACTTGAGACTCGCCATTACTTACAGTTTGTAGCCCTGCTATCCGGATATATAAGAGTTATGTCAAAAGTTTTGGTGGGGCACGCCGGTGGCGCAGTTGGTTGAGGCATTGCACTACAAGCCGGAAGTTCGCGGGTTCGATTCCCGATGGTGTCATTGGAATATTTCATTGACATAATCCTTCCGGCCGCACTATGGTCCTGGGGTCGTCTTAGCCTCTAACAGAAATGAGTACCAGGAATGTTTCATGGGGGGTAAGGGCGGTCGGTGCGTAGGGCTGACAAACTTACCACCTTCATTAGCCGATTGTCTAGGAGCTTCAACCTCCTGGAACCCTCCCAAGGGCCTGTCTAGGCCTGTAATGGGATTGCTTTACCTTTTGCCTTACTAAAAGTTTTGGGCAGCGCTGTATTGCAGACTAGGAATTATATTGTATATGAGACTCGCAAAGTAATGCAGCCCGTATTTGAGCCCTAGCCTCTATCTACGTTATACTGATGTGTCTGAAGCTACTATTTAGGCCTTGAATCTGAATAGACCAAATTATAATATAAACTGTCCTTTGTCTTTGTCTTACGTGCATAAAACGTCGGTTGGTGAGAAGTATTTGATGAGTAAATGCTAAATTACCAGACTTTTATACATAAGAAATCGTTTCCATAGTAGGTATCAGAATTGTCTGTCCTGTAAAATGGCGTGCCTCGCCTTGTTACTGTTTACAGGGTGTGTGGGTTTGTATCTCAGATTTTTCGAATTTACAGTTCGGAATTATTCCGTCATCCGAAACAGCAGCGGTTGTTACACTATCGCAGAAGCAGAATCGATCAAGTAATCAAAAAGCGTTTTCGATATGTTGCAGCGTTTTCTTCAAGTGAAATTACTTTACTATTCATGCAATTTGCATTGGTTAAATTATAGGGAAGAACTTTCGTAATAAGAAGTTAGGCTGTGTGTTATACTTTGTCAAGGAAACGTGTTGCCGATTGCAGAAATTACCTACAGATAGATCGATCCTCTTCTTACATAACCAGGACTAAAAAAGCAGAGTAAATTTATTCAGGATATAATACTTTTGACTTTTGTTCAGAAGGTTATGTGTTTCAGCTAGTGACTTTTGAGAGGGCCGATACCGGTGGCCGCGCTCTCTGAGGAGTAGGTCTGCGGCCACTCGCTTGCTGGGATTGCCGCTTCGAATCCCGCCGGGGTGTTGTGAATGTTGTGTGTTGTGCAGGTAGAGGCCTCTGCGATGGGCCGATCCCTGGTCCAGGGGAGTCCTGCCGAGTGTGTGTGTATGTGTGTGTGTGTCATTAAGTGTGATCAAGTGCAACAGTAACCCTCGACACGTACAATGAGTAGGCAGAAGAAGTCAGAGTAAGAAAGAAAGAGAGGCTTTTGAGGGAACCTAACATATTACGTAAGACAAAACAATCGATTTACAAGTCGAGATTCAAATGTAGCATCTCCGAGAATGTTACTTCAATGTAAGAGTTTATAGGTAGGCCTAAATACTGAAAGTTTAAAACAGTAAGTAAATTACTGGACCTACAAAATAAAACAAGTTCATAACAATAAGACAACTACTGGACCTGTAAGATAAAACAAGTTCAAAACAATAAGACACAAAAAACAAGTTTAAAACAAGACAACTACTGGACCTACAAAATAAAACATGTTCAAAACAATAAGACACAAGAACAAGTTTAAAACAATAAGACAACTACTGGACCTATAAAATAAAAGATGTTTTAAACAATAAGACAAAAACAAGTTTAAAACAATAAGACAGCTACTGGGCCTACAAAATAAAAGAAGTTCAAAACAATAAGACACAAAAAACAAGTTTAAAACAATAAGACAACTACTGGACCTAAAAATAAAACAAGTTCAAAACAATAATACACAAAAAATAAGTTTAAAACAATAAGACAACTACTGGACCTAAAAATAAAACAAGTTCAAAACAATAATACACAAAAAATAAGTTTAAAAAATAAGACAACTACTGGACCTATAAAATAAAACATGTTTTAAACAATAAGACAACTAGTGGACCTACAAAATAATATGTATTTAAAGGAGCAAGACAAATCCTGGACGCCCCAATAGCCACACCGATGGACCTTGTGAGCAGAACCCATAGTGTAGGAATAAGCGTACATAATTAATGAAGCATAATCACGTCAAATCACATGTTGAATCCATGTCACATCATTGTCCAACCTCATGCTGTACATGACGGTGGGCTTTCCGCTCTAAACACGCACAAAAGACCGTTTTGTAACTGTGATAAATATAGTCTCGATTAAAGATATTCAAGTGCGGACAACATGTTAACCATTGCTTGTGGTTTGCTCCAGGCATGGCTTCTTTCCATCCGAAAAATCAGAACGTGTAACATAAACAGCTGTTCTAAAATTTAATGAAAATTGCGTGGCTCTTATATTGGACTTTGCTGTATTCTGTTTAAATTACAACATTATAAGAAAGCGAAGTTTCGGAGACTGGCTGTTTTGTGTCGTTAGTAGTTAAAGGACCTGTCGAGACTGCAGCGTGCTGCTTTTAAAATATCTGTAAAATTTGTTACAAGAATAAAGTGTAAATAGGGCAGGGTCCGCCACTATAAAATTATCAGCATTTTGTACGTGACTTTATGTGGTTAATTTTTTGGGGCCCTTTTATGGAATGCTGTGTATTTTGTGTCGTGAACGCTGAGTGGAAATTTAACAGTAAATAAAAGTATATCTGTGCTTAATTAAGCAACAGGTCGTGATGAAGGTAGGGAAGTGGATGTATATCTCCATCCATTCTTAACCTGAGTACTAGATGGACGTGAGCCGCTGTGTAATAAAGTCCTTGGTGTAAAGTTACGGGCTATGTAAAATGCATGAACTTAACCAAATTTTGAAGTGCATCCCAGTGTTCACATAACTCCATGGAAAATTATTATATTAAATATATAATATAAATATATAAATATAAATATATTATATTAAATATTAAATCCATGGGATCCATTATTGAGCTAATCGACTCCGCCCCGTACTGTCACACCATATTCATCCAAGAACGTTTCAATGTCATGTCAGTTATGTCTTCGGCTCCAATGTGATATCTTATATTCAGCCTTCCTCATCAATGTTTATATACAGTACTCTTCGCCCTGAATGATTCTCCATTTAATCATCCTGTGAATAATGAGTGGAACTTGTGTTATATACTCTTCTGCATTACTTTGTGTCTATTGGGAGTCACAGAAAATCGTATACTTGGGTCGTACCGGGGGGGGGGGGGGAGCACATTTCGACCCGTGGCAAGTGACAAACTGCTATCTTGTCCAAGCGCTTTCATGGTATGTTTAATTTTCTCTAGGCAAACACTGGAATATAGCCGATCCCAGTGGCCGTGCGGTCTAAGGCGTGAGTCTACGGCCGCTCGCTTACTGGGATTGTGGGTTCGAATCCCGCCTAGGGCATGGATGTCTGTCTGTTGTGAGTGTTGTTTGTTGTCAGGTAGAGGTCTCTGCGTCGGGCTGATCACTCGTCCAGAGGAGTCCTACCGAGTGTGGTGTGTCTGAGTGTGTGATTGTGAAGCCTCGAAAAATGAGGCGGCCTAGGCCCCCGAAGGGGCTGTCGAGCCATTGAAAAAAAATATTGGAATATATATTTAAAGCACTCCATGCATGAATTCCTTCAACAGACGTCCCAGTTTATCATTAAATGCATTCAAATAATCGACGTGACGACGGCAGTTGCATATCGCCCTTGAGCCATTCAAAACCCACCAGTGTTCCTACCAACAAGTGTTTTAGGGGCTAAAATTGTTATCAGAATTTTATTCTCAAGTTTCTCAGTAATCAATGCCTAAATTTGTTTTTTGTTTAATAAATTGTACTTTTTAATGTATTATTTCCCGCCGGGGGCATGGATGTCTGTCTCTTGCGAGTGTTGTGTGTTGTCAGGTAGAGGTCTCTGTGTCGGACTGATCACTCATCCAGAGTAGTCCTACTGAATATAGTGTGTCTGAATGTGATTATGAAGTCTCGATAATGAGGAGGCCCTGGCACACTAGAGGTTGTTGCGCCATGGGGAAAAAAGATTGTATTATTTGCAATGTTCAGTTGAAATAGCATCATTAAATACCGAAGGATTAAAAGTTAATATTTTATGACCAATATTACGTTAGTACTTTGACCTCAAACAAATTTGTTGCATTTTCTTTCAGTAAAGCGAGACCTTTAAAGTGCTTTTATTCTGTGATACGATCTTGTTTTGAGGGCGGTATCAAACGAGGGTGCGTGCCGGTCGCACTTGCCGAGGACCTACGCTTTCTATATGGCACTGTTTATCCTCTCGCCTCATTTCAATCCACTAACAACAAACATTTTCCCCTCCGCTCCGTATACGCGACATAAAAAGCTCAGAGGCCTTCAGCCTCCGATCGTGTTTCTTCAATCATCGCTTGTTGCTTCGTGTCGTCCATCCAGAAAACGTGACGACGCTGCTTGTCTGGTGGCTTGGCAAAGACGCGACGTCGTCTTGGAGGCACGTTTCGCTGTTGTCTTCGCACCAGGTAGTGCGGGTAGTGCTAAGCTGGCGAAGTGTAAAAACAAGTATCGTTTAGTCAATCAATCTATGTGGCGTTGTAGCAAACTTCGAGATGGTGTGTTAAAAAGTCAGTCTTCTTCTTTTTCTCTTTTTACTCCTCATCCTCCTTTAGGATGAAGTCTTTTCGACCTTTAGCGATATTTTGAAGGGCATAGACTTTTTCGGTTAGCATTGCCACTTTATATGTAGGAGGTAATAGGGTTAAATAGTAGTGGTTAGCGTGCTCGCCACTGGATCCAAGGTTCGCGGGTTCGATCCCGACCGAGGTCGATGGATTTTAAGGGTGATAAAAATCCGGAGCACCACTTCCTTCGGAGGGGAAGTAAAGCCGTCGGTCCCATGTCGTAGATTTACGGCATGTAAAAGAACCTTACGGGAATGAATAGAACTAGTAATGCTCGTAAGCAAAATTCAGCGGCCATTTCTCACCCAAGTCTCCTGACTGACTGCCAGATGGCTCTGGCAGTTACATCAGGATTGAGTGGAACAGCGCAGCCGGTCACTCACTGCCACAAATGCACAAGACCCAGTAACCTCGGAAAGAGGAGGCCCAAGCCCATATAGGGCTGTCGAGCCATGGTTATTAATAGCGTTAAATAGGGATGTGGGAAATCGACCGTCATCGCTAAGGGATTTCGCGGGTTTTCCCGGCTCAACCAGCTAAATACCGCTGTGACACTTGAAGCAAACCATAAAACTTTTCCTCTACATCCTTCCTTATTTGTTATATCATTTTGCGACCTAAGCCAAAAAGTTTAAATCTTTTCTTTAAGTAACACAAGTTTCAACCATTCATTCTCTAATATTCTGCTTCATGTGTTTGCATGCCCAACTGGTTTGTAATTATATCGAAATATGTCATCCATTCTGTTCCAATCGGATAGAAATTTTACTTAAATATGTCTGTTCTTGCAATTTATTGGATAAATATAATGAATTAAGTTCTGACGTTTCGAAATATGCTCCAGCTTCTATAATCAGAGCTGCCATTTTAGAACTAACTTCTAAATATATGTTTATATACCAGACAATTTATTTACGTGTTTATTTAAGAAAACGGAACCAAATATCCTGGTGAAATTTCTGGTCTTCTGGGTTATTACGCGGCGTTGTGTGGTAATTATTCACCGACGTTTCGGGACTACGTATCGGTCCCATCTTCACGGGTCAAGATTCCAAGCCTAATTGGAATCTTGACCCGTGAAGATGGGACCGATACGTTGTCCCGAAACGTCGGTAAATAATTACCACACGACGCCGTGTAATAACCCAGAAGACCACAGATTTCATCAACATCGCGGCGGAAGCCTAAATCAAGGTTAAACATTCTGATGACCATAGTAAATTTTTTGATATGATTTAGATAAAAAAGGATGTGAAAATTTTGAACGTGACGTGTGAAATATTTATAAATATAAGAAAAGGTAAAGGTCACACTATAATATGCCATGAGGGTACGAAGGGGACTTAGGGGTATAGCTCTACAATACACAACCTTGGTGCTAGAAGGGATTGGTGGTCAACGCCACGCCCTGGCCGTTTTATTCCTGGAAGGCAGCCGGTACCCAGGATCTGGGTGGGCCTCTGGTACGATATGGACGGTTACGGAAAATTTCAACCCCCCACTGGGGTTGGAACCCTGGACCCTTCCAATGTGTTGTAAGTGCGATTGTTAACAAAGCATACAGTTTGCAGTCTTTCATATAAAGGCAGACGGCAAGTACTTCTAGTAACTTAATACAAATGAACAGTTGAATCTGATTTCACACTATTACCACCGTGCATTTTTTTAATCAAATAATTAAACCAACAAGTCGCCGTCGGTGGACTAGTGGTTAGCGTGCTCGCCACTGGACCCAAGGTTCGCTGGTTCGATCCCGACCGAGGTCGATGGATTTTTAAGGATGATAAAAAATCCGGAGCACAACTTCCTTCGGAGGGGAAGTAAAGCCCATGTCGTAGATTTACGGCATGTAAAAGAACCTTACGGGCATGAATAAAAATGTTGCTTAAGCCAAATTGCCTCCATTTCTCATCCAAGTCTCCTGACTGCCTGCCAGATGGCTCTGGCGTGCACATCAGGATCGATAGAACACTAAGCGCGGCTAGCTGGCCGGTCACCAGCTGCCATGAATGCGCATGACTTAGTAACCTCGACAAGAGGAGGCAAGAGGAGGCCCAGGCCCATACAGGGCTGTTGAGCCAAGAATTATTATTATTAATTAAACCAACAAATGCACTGTTTTTTACCACTTTTATTGTGGCCTTTTGTCCCCTCACCCTACACGTGTTTCAGAACCTTACAGTTCCATCATCAGGGGTTACCATTTGCTACTATTTATTCACATTAAGACAAATACAGTATGTGCGTATCACTGAGTGGTACGTCTGCTATCTTACTATGGCTGTGTGTCCTACACACAGCCATAGTAAGATAGCAGACGCAACACACCAGAAAAGGCACACGGAGACGTAATAACACGCCAGTAGTTCAGCAAAAAAGTGAATGCAACGAACATTTTATAACTTTTAACCAAGTTTTAAATATACATATATTAATGGTTTTAAGGTTTTATCAGACTAACGTACCACTCAGTGATACGCACATACTGTATTTGTCTTAATGTGAATAACTAGTAGCAAATGGTAACCCCTGATGATGGAACTGTAAGGTTCTGAAACACGTTTAGGGTGAGGGGACAAAAGGCCACAAAAAAAGTGGTAAAAAACAGTGCATTTGTTGGTTTAATTATTTGATTTGAATCTGATTTTCCACGTTTAAGGAATCAGAGATTCACCATCTCTGAGAATCAAGGCTATGTTACGTTGTATCTAGTGGGCTGAAGGTGGTTTCCTTTGAGAATGCTAAACACACATCAGAAACAGTAATTAATCACCTTAAGGTGATAATCCGTGTTGCCTTACATCGTAGCCTTTCCCATTCCACTGTAATGCAGTTCTTTCTGAGAAGGTTGGGGCAAAGACCAAGCTTACTGCTGTGGTGAATGTACAAACTTTGGTAATAAGTTAATGCAGAGGGCAGTTCTACCCTCTGCTTATTAGGTTTCATGACTACCGGCTTCAGGATATGGACACTTCGGAGCATTAGTGGTCTATCTACCTCAGTGAATTCAGAAGTTGAGGAAAGAGATTGCTGTGTATACGCACAGGAGTGGAAAATGTACTTTAAATATATCACAGAGACAGGTAATTTATTCAGATGGTTTAATGATTTGATAAATTAATTTGGTAATTATGCTGTCTCCATTTTTTTTCCATGGCGCAAAAGCCCCTAGTGGGTCAGGGCCTCCTCATTATCGAGGCTTCACGATTACACTCAGACACACCACACTCAGTAGGACTCCTCTGGACGAGTGATCGCCCCAACGCGGAGACCTCTACCTGACAACACACAACATTCACAAGGGACAGACTTCCATGCCCCCGGCGGTATTCGAACCCGCAATCCCAGCAATCAAACAGCTGCAGACCCACGCCTTAGACCGCGAAGCCACTGGGATCGGCTTTCTCTATTTAGTGGTATAAATTAAAATAAGCTTATTAATTTTCAGGGCCGTGGGAACAAAACAAATGAATGACGAAGTCTTCAGTCTTATGTAAATATTGGTCTGCTTTAACCCCAAGACACTTATTAATAATAAGCAACTTAAAATTGTTATTAGCTTTGTTTACAGTTTAAAGCGCTTCTTTTACGTGTGTCCTTGTTAATCAGATATATTTTGCACATATACCACTCCTCCACAAAGTACTTTATGTTATGTTATATCTGTGTAAAAAAAACGCCATTTAAATATCTGTTTTTGTATAAATTCTTATTCATAGCGCATCGTGTTATTGCCAGTGTTGGCACGCACTTTGGTCTTCGTGGTGTTGACCAGGACTGGTTGAAAGTAGAGGGATGAGGTGTATACGGTGGTTCCTACCTACACTGCACTGCGCCACCCTACACTCTCTGTTTTGTAATAACACGTAATTTTCTCTGTGTGTCTCCGTCTTTCTCCTTGAGGTTTCGCGGGTTTTCGCGTGTCACTTGCAGACTTTCAGCCCCTGAAATTCTCTTCCTCTCTGTTCGTCATCTGTGGTCTTTCATATCACACATTTCGAAAACATCTTGTCCGTAACGTGTAACAGATTCACGGCTATGTCATAGGTTCTGAGGTAAAGATGAATAAGGTGAGAAGGCGTCACAGAGTGACAGTGTGTTAGGTATACTGAGCTTACACTGAGCAGGCAGTGTGGCTGTATGTTAGGTATACTGAGCTTACACTGAGCAGGCAGTGTGACTGTGTGTTAGGTATACTGAGCTTACACTGAGCAGGCAGTGTGGCTGTGTGTTAGGTATACTGAGCTTACACTGAGCAGGCAGTGTGGCAGTGTGTTAGGTATACTGAGCTTACACTGAGCAGGCAGTGTGACACTGTGTTAGGTATACTGAGCTTACACTGAGCAGGCAGTTAGACAGTGTGTTAGGTGTACTGAGCTTACACTGAGCAGGCAGTGTGACAGTGTGTTAGGTATACTGAGCTTACACTGAGCAGGCAGTGTGGCTCTGTGTTAGGTATACTTAGCTTACACTGAGCAGGCAGTGTGACAGTGTGTTAGGTATACTGAGCTTACACTGAGCAGGCAGTGTGGCTGTGTGTTAGGTATACTTAGCTTACACTGAGCAGGCAGTGTGACAGTGTGTTAGGTATACTTAGCTTACACTGAGCAGGCAGTGTGACAGTGTGTTAGGTATACTGAGCTTACACTGAGCAGGCAGTGTGGCTGTGTGTTAGGTATACTGAGCTTACACTGAGCAGGCAGTGTGGCTGTGTGTTAGGTATACTTAGCTTACACTGAGCAGGCAGTGTGGCTGTGTGTTAGGTATACTTAGCTTACACTGAGCAGGCAGTGTGACAGTGTGTTAGGTATACTTAGCTTACACTGAGCAGGCAGTGTGGCTGTGTGTTAGGTATACTTAGCTTACACTGAGCAGGCAGTGTGGCTGTGTGTTAGGTATACTTAGCTTACACTGAGCAGGCAGTGTGACAGTGTGTTAGGTATACTTAGCTTACACTGAGCAGGCAGTGTGACAGTGTGTTAGGTATACTTAGCTTACACTGAGCAGGCAGTGTGGCTGTGTGTTAGGTATACTTAGCTTACACTGAGCAGGCAGTGTGGCTGTGTGTTAGGTATACTTAGCTTACACTGAGCAGGCAGTGTGACAGTGTGTTAGGTATACTTAGCTTACACTGAGCAGGCAGTGTGACAGTGTGTTAGGTATACTTAGCTTACACTGAGCAGGCAGTGTGACAGTGTGTTAGGTATACTGAGCTTACACTGAGCAGGCAGTGTGGCTGTGTGTTAGGTATACTGAGCTTACACTGAGCAGGCAGTGTGGCTGTGTGTTAGGTATACTTAGCTTACACTGAGCAGGCAGTGTGGCTGTGTGTTAGGTATACTTAGCTTACACTGAGCAGGCAGTGTGACAGTGTGTTAGGTATACTTAGCTTACACTGAGCAGGCAGTGTGACAGTGTGTTAGGTATACTGAGCTTACACTGAGCAGGCAGTGTGACAGTGTGTTAGGTGTACTGAGCTTACACTGAGCAGGCAGTGTGGCTGTGTGTTAGGTATACTGAGCTTACACTGAGCAGGCAGTGTGGCTGTGTGTTAGGTATACTGAGCTTATACTGAGCAGGCAGTGTGGCTGATATGAAGTGCGGTTAATGTTAGTGTCTAAGGTATTACTTGGTCACATTATAGCGTTTAACAGATGTGTAGCTTGCTAAGTTGTGGAGGGGGGTTGTATCTTTATTTGTATGTAACATTTCAGATATGAGTGACACAAACTGTGAATTCTTAAGGTATAACAAACAAACCAAACTAACTACCTACCTAACTAACTAACTAACTCCATGGAGTAGAGTCCTTCCTGAGAAGCTAACATTCACAAGAGCCCGCCACCTGTCTATATCCTCAGCCAGATCAGTCCAGTCCATGTCTTCCCAGCCGATTTATTTGAGATCCATTTTGATGTTATCCTGCAATCTACGCCTAGATCTTGCAAGTGGTCTTTTCCTTCAACAAATCCTCCTCTCCCACATTCGTGCCACATTCCCCATCCATCACATTATTCTTTATTCGATCACCCGATAATTACGGAATAGTAAAGAATATGGTTGTGACTTGCGAAATACTTCAAATTATGTATTATTCTTACAACACATAAGCGAAAGCGTAATAGTAATGTCGTGCTTGTAGGTCCGTCCGCGTTATTCATATCCTTCAACAATATTTGAATTTGGATTAAATTTTATATTATTATGTACAAGAGAAATTATAGCGACAATTTAAAAATTATTAAAATCATACAATAGTTTTCTTGAGGATATACAAGACATTTATTTAAAAGTGTATAGGCTACATTGTTTGGTTTTTCGTTAATGCCATAATCAAGACCAATATAAAATATATAGTATGGAAGTTGAATTACAGCAATGTTTTATGATATACAGGGCATACACAAAATAATGGTGCGGTTTCAAACGTGAATAAAAAATTTATATCTCACATTACACGGGCACAACATACACCGTCAGCGGCGGCAAATGTTCAAGTTTCTCATGCGCTACAGCAGTTCGCTTCTCATGCTTACTGCGTGGCCGCGGGGCATGATCGGATAACGCATGCACTGCAGGCCATTACAGCTGACATGCTACACCGGGTCTGGGATGAGTTTGGTTACCGTGTGGATGTGTGTCGTGTGACCCAGGGTGCACACATTTAAGGATTGTAATTACCAAATGAGAAACTTGGACAGTTGCCGCCGCTGATGGTGTATGTTGTGTCCGTGTAAGTTGAGAAATACATTTTGTATTCACTTTTGATACCGCACCATTCTTTTGTGTATGCCCTGTATAAGGAAGTCTGGTACCGCAAGCCTTATTATTGACAGGTGTTGACTGAAACATCCTCTTGTTTGAGTTTTGTATCATATACACCGGGGTGACTCAAACAAAGACGAGCGTTATTAGTGGAATACGTGCCTTGCTATGCACGAATCTTAAATCGAATTCCACCAAATTTCTCAGAAAAAGCTTATTTTATCAAATATTATATTGGCGCTATATGAATTAAACAGACGTAGCAGAACGATCAGCTTCACGCCACAGCCGCTTTGCTCACGGGGAAAGAGCTTCCAGTAACCAATGGGTAGGAGACCTGGCTTACCCTGTAGTAGGTCTTGGTTATTAAATTACTTTTCTTTTTTTCACCTTTAATTTCTTTATTATCTTCTAATGAAACATCTATCCCTCTTTATTATTTCCTTCTATTTCCGCTTTCCCTTATTTATTTCTGTAACAAT